>CM053573.1:2966430-3068820 GCA_028646485.1 Cryptoprocta ferox
GTGACCACCAGGGCCAGCCGGACCTAGGCCTGCACGGCCCCTCAGACCCCACCTCCCGCTCTTCCTGGATGGCGCGGGGATCTCCCTCACTGGCCTCCGGCCTCCCTGTGTGGCCCGTCTGCGCAGCCACACTCCAGGAGGTCTGCCGCCCAGGCCCCGCCTTGCCCCCGGCTCGCTGCTCCACCTGGCGGCCTTTGCCACATACCCAGTTCACAAGCCCACCGCCTGTCCTGGCTGCAGGGGCCTCTGGCACCGCGTCGGACCTTTGCTGGGGGAGCAAGTGGAGGGTCCCGGGCAGGAGGCTGGCTGGGGGGGCGGGTGGAGGGTCCTGGGCAGGAGGCTGGTGGGGGGGGTGGGTGGAGGGTCCTGGGCAGGAGGCTGGCTGGCTCGGGGGTGGGTGGAGGGTACTGGGCAGGGGGCTGGCTGGGGGGGGGTGGGTGGAGGATACTGGGCAGGAGGCTGGCCTGCAGGGGGAGCAGTGGAGGGTACTGGGCAGGAGGCTGGCTGGCAGGGGGAGCGGGTGGAGGGTACTGGGCAGGAGGCTGGCCGGCAGGGGGAGCAGGGGGAGGGTATTGGGCAGGAGGCTGGCCTGCAGGGGGAGCAGTGCAGGATACTGGGCAGGAGGCTGGCAGGGGGAGCGGGTGGAGGGTACTGGGCAGGAGGCTGGCTCACTGGGGGTGCAGGGCACAAATGTCCATGCAGGGCGGCCCGCAGGCTGCGGTGCATGGGCACGGGGATGCCTGCTGGCCCTGCGTGGTGTGGAGCCAGGCTGCCCCTGCCCGGCATGTAGCAGGATTAAAATGAAAAACGAAACCGCGACCAGACACAGAACCCGGAATCGGATTCAAGAAGTGACAGAGACCGTCCCAGCTCAGACATGAATTATTCAGAGGTGGAGAGCAATATTCCGGAAGTCACCCAGGGGGAGTGAGTGCTCCCGGGGGGACTCCTCAGCAGCAGATGAAATGTCCACAGAGCTGGGATCACTCGGGCGGCCTTGCAGGTCGGTTCTTCTGAGAGGGGCCTCTTCTGTCCCCAGCGGGTGCAGAGCATCCGGGGGCGTAAACGCATGCAGCGGGGCCAAGGGAGAGCTTGACCGCCCACCAGCCGGCTCGGGTCTCCCTTAATGGCACAGGGCCCCCCAGATTGTCCCTGATGCTGGGCCCTCAAACAAAGGACAGCCGTCCTCCCCTGAGACGTGCTGTGTACAGTCTGCGGACTGAAGGGTACGTTCCCACCTCCCCGTAAACGGGCCCCAACCCGGTGGCGCGTTCCCCCCCGCATGGTGACCGCGCTGCCTCCAGCCCCACACCTCCCCCCACACAGCCACCAACGCCCCCTCGCTGCTCACAAACGGGACACGCATACGTCCTTGTGCTCCGAGCACCGCCTGGCATTTAATTCTGAATTTACAGGGGAGGGAGCGTCACATCACACCGCGCAGACACATCTGCGAGAAAAGCACAGCCCCCTCTCCCTGCAAGAGCTCGTGGGGCTCTGGGGACCCCCAGAAGCAGCCCCGGGATACACAACACTATGAAGAAAGAGTACAGTACCCGTTTCTGTATAAGAATATATTATTTAAAAGACCGTTTAAAAATAAAAATTCTGTACAGCATCATGAATTCCGTTTTCTTTTTCTTTTTTCTTTTTTTTTTTGTATCGGTGAACAAAACAGTTCTTAGAAAACATGGTCTCGTGGAGGCCGGCGCTCGGAGTGGACTTTTCTCCCCCGCGCGGACGGCTCCCCGAGGCTCGGCCAGCCTGGTCCAGGACCACGGCCCGCACCGTCCCGCCTTCTTCAGGCTCCGTCTGCTCGGAAGAGGAAAAAGACCCTGGTTTGCTTTTGCTGCGGTTGAAAATGTCCAGGCACCAGCAACAAGGTCACAGAAGGACGCACGGATGCTGTTTAGGAGCTGGACACATTTAGGTCAAATAAAACAATTTTGATCCTTCTTCTGAACTCTTAAAAACGAGGCTGTGACCGAACCACGCAAAGCCAATGTTTCCTGGCACCTGCGATGAACCCGTAACGATCTTGTGATCTCTAGGTTGGAGATTAGGGCTCTTTGGGCTCAGAGAGGTTGAGACGCTTGTGTGCGCGCCTCAGCTTGTAACTTAGCTGCGCTCGGCTGCTCGGACACCGGAGCCTGTCACTGCTCCTCTGCACAGAACAAGACCCAGGTCCCCACACCCTGCGCCCGGAGGCTTTGTACTGAGAATCTCTCCGGGGGGTCCCTGAGACGTGCGTGTGCCGTGACCTTACCATGCGGAGGCGAAATGAGCTTGGGTTACCTCTGACACGGACTAAGGAAACAGCGTGGGTCAGGCGCGTGGGAGAACGCTCACGGCCATGTAAGGAAATACTTTATTTTTGGAAACCTTTTAAAATGTGCTTTTCTTGGGGCACCTGGGGGGCTCAGCCGGTTAAGCATCTGACTTGGGCTCACGTCATGATCTCACGGTTCGTGGGTTCGAGCCCCACGTCGGGCTCTGTGCTGACAGCTCAGAGCCTGCAGCTGCTTCGGATTCTGTGTCTCCCTCTCTCTCTGCCCCTCCCCTGCTCGTGCTCTCTCTCAAAAATAAACATTAAAAAAATTATTTTTAATGTGCTTTTCCATAGAAGTGGCACATCTGCTAATTATTGATTTTTGTGTGACCCCCTTCTTTCAGAGCCTAATTCTAAGAATTATATGCAAGGAATAAAAGTCTCACTCTACTGGAAAACCATCTGTCTTTCAGGGGCATCTCGGTGGCTCAGTCGGTTAAGCGTCCGACTCTTGATTTTGGCTATGGTCAGGATCTCAAAGTTTGGGAGTTCAAGTCCTGCATCAGGCTCTGTGCTGACAGCGTGGAGCCTGCTTGGGATTCTCTGTCTCCTTTCTCTCTCTGCCCCTCTCCCACTTATGTGCGTGCTCTCACTATCAAAATAAAAAAAGACATTTAAAAAAATCTTTAAAAAAACCATCAGTCTAGGGGCGCCCAGGTGGCTCGGTTAAGCGTCCGACTTCGTCTCAGGTCACCATCTCCTGGTTTGTGGGTTCGAGCCCCACGTCAGGCTCTGTGCTGACAGCTCAGAGCCTGGAGCCTGCTTCCGATTCTGTGTCTCCCTCTCTCCCTCTGCCCCTGTCTCTCTCTCTTTCTTGTTCAAAAGTGAATACACAGTAAAAAAAAAAATTAAAAAAAATAGAAATGAAAAGCCCGTCAGACTCCCAGATTTCCTGCCCCCGCCATCTCTCCTCCCCCTCCCACAGGTGCGCAGTGCCGCCCTGCCTCAGCCTCCGAGTTACCATGTGCATCGAGTCATCAGTTCAGAACAGCATTCTCTTCATTGGTTCTCACATCTCTGCTTTTCTCTCTGGACGGCGGCGACGTGTCGGTGCCCCCGGCTGTCAGGCTTTCCATCTCCCTCTGCAACCGAGACAGAGTACATGGAAGGCCACGGTGAGGCTCCAGGACACTGGAGGACCTGCCTGTCCCCTAACGTGCTTCCCGGTGACCGAAATGCTAGGACGTGTAATCGAGGCAGAGGCCCACGGCCACGGCACGCCGAAACACACGCAGCTGTGCACGAGCCACCGTCCCTTCGCGGCCGCCGTCCGGAGCTTGGACAAGGAACTCGTGGTGGCCGCAGGGCCCAGTGCGCGGGCGGAGGGGAGCACGGAGCCCGTCCACCCTCTCTCGTTTGGGGTCTGTCCCTTCTGGGGGTGGGAAAGCCCCCTCTGGGCGGCGGGCCTGAGACCTTCATAGCGATGGCTTGAGTGTGGCCCCGGAGCGCCAGGGGGCTTTAGCGATCCGGGGCCCCACCGGACACACCCGCTAGACATCGCTCCATGTACCATTTGCTCTGGAGTCCCAGACCTCTCCGGGACCTTCTGGTGAAGGGACCCCACGAGAGACCAGTTGTGGGTCTGGAAGGCACTTCCTGAGCACAGACAACACGCCCAGCAAAGTACACGGAGCAGTTCGGGGGGATGGGGACAATGTGGGGCTCCTGGGAAACCGCTTGGTGCTCAGCGGCGCATGGGGGTTCCCAGCAGCGGGGGGGGGGGGGAGCACCATAACCCGGAAGCCCTGACTGGAGGGAGCAGCGGATGGCACGGGGCGGGGTGGGTGACGCTGGCAGACGCCGGACGGGGACACTGGAGAGGGGGCGGAGGGGGCTGAGGGGAGGCACGCCCTGGGTGGCTGGACGTCAGGCGTGGGGGGGGTGTCTGCAGGGGTCCCCAAAGCAGAGGTGTGCACATGCTGAGGCCCTGGGGTGGTCCGACCACTCACACGCTCTGCAGGGGGCCTCTGTGCCAGCTCTGAGCATGCAAGCCGGACCCTCCCTGTCAACAGTCCTGTCCTGACAGCGACCTGGGGCCAGACCCCGTCTCCCTGACCCTGAGGGGGCCAAGCCGCTGCGTGTGCGAGCTCCAGGACCCCCTTTCTGTGCCGCTGGGGGCGCCTCCTTCCGCCCCCCGCTCAGTGAGCAAGGTCAGCCCCGGGGCTGGAGGACGGGGACCCACATGGGGCCCGGGCGCTGCTCCGAGCAGGTCTGAGATGCCCAGACGCCCTGGCGCACCCGATTACAGCGCGTGGAGGGACCACGTGACCCCTCCAAGGTGCAGTTGGTTCTGCTGAGCGCAGAGACTCCCCGTGTTGCCTGGGTCTGGACTTCGGGGCGGGAGTGGAAATGAGCTGCGGTCTAGAGGGGCTCCCGCGGGGGTGCCCGGCTCCGCCTGTCCCCGAGGAGGGCCGCGCTTCCTGCCCAGCACCCTTTACCTCGTTCACGGAGTCATCTCTTTGCTTCAGCTCCTCGTAACGGTCTCGGGATTCCCAAAGGGGCTGCAGCATGAGCTCCTGCACCACGGGGAAGAGCTGCGAGAGGCAAGCCTCGTCCAGTCGGTCACTCCGCGTGGCCGCGAGCATCCGAGAAGCCAGGGGTGGGTCCTGTGCATCTCAGCGAGTCCCCTTCACCCCGTGGCGCTCTGGGGTCCCGCCTGCTGACCCCGCTTCTGAGGCCGTCCCCGTGGCTCCTGGAGGCCCCCCCACCCGCCTCCTGCCCCCCTACCTCCGGGTCCTGCTCTGGTTCTGCCCCCTCACTTCACACGGACCTGCCCTCCACCTGCCCGTCCCCCAGTGTCCATCTTCCAAACGCCAGCCTCGCCTCTGGGCTCTGGGCAGCCGCAGTGGTCGGAGGAGCTGGGCCGTTCCCGGGGCGGGGCCCTGGCCGTCCACCCTCGCTCCTGCCACCCCGCCACCCGGCCCCACGGAGCCCTGTGCACGCAGCTCTCGGCCCCGTGGCGCCTTCCGTGCCTCCCCAGTCACATCCCCGTCCCGCTGCAGGAGGGGGGCAGGCCCCATGTGGCAGCGCTGGGCCCCTGCGCCTGCTGGCCGTGGCGAAGGCCCAGAAGTCCGTGGAAGGCGTGTGCAGGAAGGCCGAGGAAGCTGGAGCGAATGGGGTTTAAGGAAGGGCATGCTGAGCTGGTTCTGGAAGGCTGACGGCTGGGCTGCGGCCGAGGCCGCCCAAGGGACATACTCCGAAGTGGAGGTTTGAAGAAAGGGGAGGACCGGGAGCTGTGGGCCGCCCTGCAAGACGGGAGCCAGGCAGGGTGGGGGACTGCGTGCAAGAGGGCAGCTTTCCTGTGTGGGGGGCAGTGGGAGCCATGGAAGGTTCAGGAGAGAGGGGAGACAGTCTCCTTGCCGAAATCACCGTGCCGCTGGGGTGGGGCAGGTCTCGAGGGTCTTCCAAAGGCAAAGTGCCCTGGGAGGGGGGGCCGGGAGGCTGGGGGGCCGTATGGAGGGCAGGAGCGTGTGCTAGGCGTGCCGGAGGAGGCAGCCCAGCACACCAGTGTGTGGTGTGTGTGTGTGTGAGCGTGAGAACGTGTGCATGCGTGTGTATCCCGCAATGCAGCGTCATCCAGCACGTGGTGACGGTCACCCACCTTGGTCACCGTTTCAAACATCGGGATCAGGACAAACTTGATGAACCCAATTTGGGCCGTGGCTTTGGTCACTTTGTCCCGGTCCATGAAAGGGGCCACAGGGAGGCCTTCTGACTTCTCGCGGTCACTCTGCGCGGATGCAAAAGACCGAAACGCTAGAGAGAAACTGCGGAATCTGGGGGGCCCCGAAGGTCACCCGTCTCAGAGGGCAGGAGGTGTGTTAATGTGCCACCACCGACCAGACCGCTCTGTTGCAGCAACGTTAATAGTGATCGGGACAGATGTCGGGAGCTCATGTGCCCGCTAGAGTGTCCACTGGGCGTACAGGGCCGCGCCCATGACGCCAGGGCGGAGGGACAGACCAGGGCCGGTGAGGCCCCCGCCTTCTCCTTGGGGGGGTCCACCACGCTGCCGTCGCGAGTGCCTTACTGGCCCTTCCAGCATCTGCCACGTGGGCTGGCCTGGTGTCCTGTCTGAGGGCCTCCCCAGGCCTCGGAGTGCAGGCTGACCTGCTCGGTGTCACCCGCCCCAGGGAGCCACCCCTCCAGCCTCTGCTTCTTCCCTTTCAGGCCATTTGCCTGACGTGGTCGCCCCCTCTGGCTGTTCCTTCATGGTCCTAGGTGGCACCTGTCAATGTCACTTTTCCAGGGTATCCCTGCCTTTCATGTGTCACCCACTCATCTTGGATGTGCACCTGCCGTGAGGCTTTCCGGAGGCTGGAGACGCTGTCCACTCCTGTCCCCTAGTCCCCGGGGCTCGCGCATCCCCTTTCAACACGGGGCCCCTCAATGGGGGTTTGGTGGCTTTAGGACACTCTTACCTGCATGAAATACTCCTCCAACAGGCAGTCCACCCACGGTTCTGCCACTTCCATCGGACGCACCTCGTTGGAGATATCACAGCATTTTATCAGAATCATCTTCAGCTGGAAGAGAGAGGAGGGCTCAGGCAGCGGGGCCCAGGGCATGTCCCCTGCCGCTGTGTGGGTCTGGGCTTCGTCCTCCCAGGAGACTGGCCCTCCGAGCCCGGTGAGGTTTGGGTGCCCAGCGGGCACGTTAGGAGACTGGTCAGGCTGGAGACCCGGCCAGAGCATTTGCACCTGAGCCTGAGGGCGAGTGCCTTCAGGGCCAGCACTCGACCGTCCCTGGGAGTCACCAACGTCCTGGGCCCAAGTGCGGGCCGGTGCTCGGCGTGTGACCTGACTCAGCAGGAAATGCACTGGGCGCAGCAGCTCGGGGCTGCGGGCCCTGAATGCGCCCGGCCTCCCGGGAGGCGCAGGTGGGGCACGTGCCGTGGCGAAACACGGCCTCGGCTGAACTTGGGGTGACTTGGCTGCCCTTCTCCTGCCTCTGGCCGCCACCCTTCCTTATGAGTCCCCGGGAATGGATCCCGGCCTTCCTGGTGTCCGCTCAGTCAGCTCCAGAGCGCAGGCCATCACAGGCCTCTCGGGGGAGCAGCCTGACGCCGGGCCCGGGCACAGGCTGGGTGCCGTCGGGCTGGAGGAGGCCGTGTCGGGCCTCCTCCTGGGTGCCTCGGCTGAGGCCCTTGAATCCGTCTTGACCCAGAGCCTCTCCGCTCTTCGGCCCTCCCTCCACCACCCCTGCACCTCCCCCAGCCCCTGCGTGCATACAGAAGCGGGAGATTCTGGGGCTCCTTGGCCAGGGCACGAGCCCCTGGGCTGCGCTGCGGGCTGGTACCCCTCGCCCGGTGTGGGGGTGGGTGGAGCCCCGGGGACCTCCCCTACCCCGTGCTTGGACCATTGAAACGAGGGAGTAGTGGGGAGATGGTGACCCTGTGGGGCTCACGTCTCGTCACCGGCAGCAGACATCTGGCCTCCTGCCCCCAAGGGTCTTTCCTTACGTTTCAGAGGGAAAGCGGAGGGACAAGGGGCCCAGTCTACTGGTCCCTCCATCTCCGGACGCCCCGTCCTTGCCCTGCTGTAGGGGCAGGTGGCACTTCCCACACCCGCTGGCTTTTCGGGAGCAGGGACTTGGCTCCCATGTGACCGCATCCCCACGTGCTCCGTCCCCACGAAGCCATGGGAGGCCCTGGCTCCAGGGGACGCTTTCTCCTGCTGCGTAACCTCCGCAGAACGCGAGGTCCTCCCCGCACGCCTTGTGGACTGGCTATGATGTGCTCTCGGGGACGTGATGGGCAGAAGGGCAGCCAGACCTCAGAGGGCTTCCTTGTTAATCAGTTTCCAGGGACGGAAAGTGACCATCGGTTTTAAGAAAGAGAGAGAGAGAGAGAGAGAGAGAGAGAGAGGAGGCAGGAAAGCAGGCCCCGTGCCCAGACAAGGCTCAGCATCACCTTTCCCTGAAGACGGGGAAGGATGTTTCCACGTGTTTCTCTAATGAAGGGCAGGCGCGGTGCACACCCAGGCGGGCCTTCCTCTCGGTGAGGCGCCCTCCCCTCCCCTGCCCAGCTGGCCCTGCTCGCGGAGGGCTGGGCCGGGAGGGGCGCTGCGGCCAGAGGCGGGGGTCTGCGCCTCCCTGAGCTGCCTGCCCGGGAGCTGGTATTGGGAGTGTTTCCTGGGGCACTGCCTTCGCGGGAGAGCCGGCCTCATTCCAGGGAGGGGCGGTGCCCTGCGCCCGCTTTCAGGACCCCTGGGTCCAAGGCAAGGTCAGGGTTTTGGTGTCTGGGTGTCGCATCTGGGCTGGAGCGCAGGGTGCGTGCGCCCGCCCCCGGAGCAGGGGTAGCAGGCTACTCACAAGGGTCACGTGCTCCTCGTTGCTGTAGTCAAAATTCTCCATTTTTTCTTTGAAAGAATCCATAATTTCTGCGTGTCTTGCCATGTCGGTGGCTAAAATTAGAGTGATCATCCCCTGGAAAGTGAGAGCAAACTGTCAGCCCTGGGCGTGATCCCAGCGAGGACCCAGCGAGTCCCCAGCCCTCCGCACGCAGCCCTTCCCTGGGTCCCGGGCCAGCACATTGTGTGCTCTGAGCGTCACTGTTCTCATCTGTCAGAGGACGGTACTTCCTCTCAGTTCAGGAGTCCAGATCCACGCTGTTCCTTTCACACCTTGTTGCTGCAGCGCAATAACCGATTTTCCGGGAGTCTTTTGTCCCCTGCCATCTCCTCTGTACGGGACTCTGCATACATTGCGGGGAGGGGGGAGCGGTCAAAGTCAGGTTGTATCTGACAGCGTCGTTCTACTAACACATCTGTAAATGAGGATGTGATGATTTCCTAACTATAAATATCTTATTTCCTTGTTAAGCAAATACTGGTTTAGGAGAAGCAGCGGAATCTGAAGCCGTGGCCATCCGTCGGTCCCTGAAACGTTTCCAAGACACACCGTGTGCTGCACAGAGCCTCGCGCTTCTCCCCCGCACTGCGTCGGCACCGGTCAGCCCGGGGCGTCTGGGGAGGGGGCGCCGCCGGCAGTTTGAATTACGAGATTTCTCCGTAAAGATTTCTCGGTGTGTCGTGAAGGGTCCGCTCCTGTGACGAGTTATCCCTACAAATACTCGACGACAAAATATTATTAAAAATCGGGCTGAACGATTTCACGGTCAGGAAAAGTCTCATGTTTGACGTTGGTCAAGTGTTGGGGGCGGGACAAGCCTTGTGCGTCCCCGTGGTGGGCGGTGTGAGGGAGGCGGGTCCCCTCCCTGGGGATGCTGCTCTGACCGCTCCCTGGGGGCGGGGGGTCAGGGCGCACACGAAGGGGACCTGCTGCTCAGCTTCTCGAGGTCGCTCCCTGCAGGAACTCCTCACTGCAGCCGTCGGGGACTCTCCATGACTTGCCCCTTCGCGCGCTGATGCAGAGGAAGACGGGTCAGGGCTCATCCCAACAGCTCCCGGCGTCCCTGGCTGGTGGCCCCAGAGCATGTTTTCCATGCTTCCAGGCTGGAAAGCCCATAGATAAAGGGGACATAGTTGTACCGGAAATCGGTGACTCGATGGGGACTGTCCTTCGGCACTGGCCTCGGCTCTGATGGAGAACATCGTTCTCTGATGAAGGTCAGCCCGTCGGACTCCAGGAGGGAGAGCCCGGGTCCCGCGTCTTTATCAGGTGTGCCTTGAAGCGAGGCCCCGGCACCGGGTGGACAAGGCTGTCATCCACGGCGCTGAGAAGGGGGCTCCCTGAACGCGTGTCCTGAGGCTGCCGCACAGTGTCACCCGCCAGGTGACGGGGAACCCCAGGGGGGCATTCTCTCCAGTCCGGAGGCCAGAAGCCTGAAGGCTCCAGGAAACCGTCCTTCCTGACTTCTCCTGCTTCTGTGGTCCCAGGCGCTCCTTGACTTGGGTCCACGTCCCTCCAGCCTCTGCCTCCGTCTTTATGCGACTTTCTCCTCCGTGTATCTGTCTCCTCCTCTGTCTCTTCTAAGGACACCTGTCACCGGGTTTAGGCCCACCTGGATAGTACCCGCTAATCCCCTGCAGAGATCCTGACTTAATCACCAGCACAGACTCTTTTCCAAATATAGTCATATACAAAATGTTCTGGGGGTTAGGAAGTGAACGTACAATTTCCTACGGGGCTACCATTCAACCCATACACTCCTCCAAGAGATCGTTCTGGTATCTTCCCTCCCCTGAAGACATCAGAGGGTGGTGCACGTAGCTGTGTTCAACGGGGACCTCCGCGTGGGAGGGGGCGTTACTTCCAGCAAGACGGACGTCCGTCTCAGGACAGGAGGGCGACAGAGGCCTCCCCAGGGCGTCTTTTGTGAAGTGGGCGGTGGGGCTGACCTGGCCAGGGTGGGGCAGGGGGAGGCAGCTGGGGGGCAGGGGAAACAGTCTGCTAGGTTGGACGCAGCAGGTGTGTCTCCCCAGGGCCTGCACGTACTCACGGTGCACCCCACCTCTGTGACCCCCACTGTCCCGGGCTGCAAAAGGCTTTGGTGAGGCAGTGGGTGTGAGATGCAGGTTGGTGGGGTCCCGGGAGTATATGCTGAGGGCATGCCTCTCCTTGGGATGCCACTGGCCTTGGTGGGGGAGGAGGGGGTGGGTCCCCCAGGACCGCTGCCAGGAGCAAGGGCTTCTGGGGCCTCGGCCCCTGGAGGGAGGGGTTCTACTCCATAGCTGTGCTCACCGCCCCCCCCCCTGCTGCAGTCCGAGAGCCCTGGCCCCTGCACACCTGTCTGATCTGCTTGAAGCCATCCAGCTGCACGTTGGCGAAGATGTTGCACTCGGGCTGGGCGAGGATCTGAAAGGCCACGGCACAGTGGTGGTTCTCCAGGGGCGAGATGTCGTTGTAACGGACGGCCAGCTCCGTGCGGGCATTGATCTGGTACCTGCATCGCGGGAGAGAGCAAGCGGGGTCTCGGGGACCTGCGCTGGGCGCCCGCAGAGGCTGGGAGGCGAGTCGGGCGCGCGCTGGGGCTGCCAGGGCCTTGCTCCTCTGGACTCTCCTGACTCTGCTGCCCCTTCAACTAGACACCCTCGAGGTTTATAACCCCACCGGGCACACACCACCAGCTCCTCCCGGTTGTGCTGCCCTGAGCGGACCGGGCCTTCCATTCTGCAAACATCACCGGGATGTGCAGAAGGCAGTTTGGGAGAAGAACCAAGATGGGTTTTGAGGTCAGGGGCTGCGGGTGGGACCCCTTTGCTGGCCTGCGCTTTGCATACCATCCTGAGTGTAAAATGAGGGAATGGATGCCCACGGTGGCGGCCTCCCGTGAGGAACATGACATCCACGCCGTGGACCCCACCCCCGTCCGGATGGAGGCCTGCCACCAAAACCGCTGGTGAGTTCTCGGCCACATGTGCTGTCACTGCGGATACACATCCGATAGAAGGAACAGGTGCATCGCCCCGGACACAAACCAGCGCCACGCGGCCCAGACCTGGTGGTTACATGGGGCGGACTCTGTGTCTCCGCCCCCGCCCCGGAGTGGAGACTGGATCGCCGCTGCGGCCAAGGTCGGCCTGTCCTCCCGGCCCCCACGGCCTCCGGCGGACGCCTCCCCACCCCCTGCTCGCCTGCACTTCTCTCCCTCAGTCCTATCTCTGCCTCCTCGCTGCTGGAAGCAGGCCGGGGGGTGAGATCCAGAGAAGGGGCATCATGTGTGGGCACTGCTCCTGCCTCAGGTGGAGTGGGGGGGTTGGTGACCCAGAAGGTCCGCCCTGGGAGGCCCAAGGCCTGGACAGAGTCCCAAAATGGGAGCTGTGTCCTAAGCAGCTGAGGGGGGGGCGGGGGTTGGTGAGGTCTTGGCGCAGCTCCGACTCGGAACTGGTCTGCGGGGGAAATGGAAAAGGTCACCTCTGACCACCAGAGGGCCCTTGAGAAGGGAAAAACGAGAGAGAGGAAAACCGTCTACCTACGTGTTGTTGTATCCGGGGTGATCCAAATCGTGGCAGATGGCCGCCGTCATCAGAATCAAGATATCCATTTGGGAAAACTTCTCCTGGATGAGAGAGCGGGCGGGAGGGTCTGAGGAGGGGCTGGACTGGGGGTCAGGGAGGGGCACGGGAAGGGCGAAGCCCCCAGCAGCTGGCCCGTGGGGAGGGCGGCGCGCACCAGCTGGGTGCACAGGGCAGCAGGCTAGCCCGAGGTCAGGGGCGAGGTGGCTTCCCGGGGGGGGGGGCGCCCCGGAAGGAGCCCCCGAGACGCACCTGCAGCCCGCAGAGCCAGATCATGCTGTACATCATCTGGGCCACGCAGAAGCAGTGCCGGAAGTTGTGGAAAGGGTTGTTTCTGTAGTTGTCGTGCACGCAGAGCTGCAGAGATAGGGTCCTGGCTGCTGGCGCCGTTTCCCACGCCCTGCCCACCCCGCTGCCCCTGCTGCCCGCCCCCGCTGCCCGCGCCCACTGCCCGTGCTGACCGTGCCCACTGCCTGCCCCTGCTGCCTGCCCCCGCTGCCCATGCCTGCTGCCTCCACTGCCTGTGCCTGCCCCCGCTGCTAGTGTTTCGGGTGTGCTCAGTGTCATCCTCAGCCGACCCCGAGGCCAGCTGTGCTCCTACGCTTGCTGGAGGGAAGGATGAGGTGGCCCAGGGGCCTGAGGACGTCCCACGGGCCACCCTTTGGCCTCGGAGCCCAGGTGGGAACAGGCTTCTGCCTGGGCTCAGGGACTGAGGTGTCCCCCCCAGAGGGGCTCTGAGGGGCCACGTAGGGATGGGAAGCCCAGGGAAGGGCTGGAGGTTAACGGAGGGGCTCTGGGTCCCGGTCACCATCACACCTTTTTGTATTTTCATATTTAACATTTAAACTTTTGCTACTTGGTTCCAAGCAATATTTTATTTAAAAAAATCTATTGCTAAACACACACTCACACACACATACCTCCTCCACACATTCACACACAGGTGCACACACACATACACACACACTAAAATACATGCACACGAGTGTGCACATACCCACCCCCCCATAACACACACACCTGCACACGACCCTCACAGACTGCCTCACCAGCCCCTCCCTGGTTCTTACTCTGTTCTTGCTCCCCAGAGCAGGGGTTTAGGGGACTGAGTGCTCTGGCGGGAGACAGACAGACACTGGCCGCCTGTTCTCACCAATCTCTCCAGGGAAGGTCGCCTCTGTCCGGCCAGGAAGGTGCCTGGCTGGTCTGTTCCCGACTAACCGGAAGGCACTGTGTACAAGAGTGCAGCGAGGGGCCCGCACTTACCAGCCATCTCCTGAGCGTGACGGGGTGGATGGAGAAATCTCGGACCAGGCCCAGGTCATGGTACATGTGCTCCAAGCAGCTCAGCATCTGGAGGGACAGGGGCACGAGGGGGGTCAGAGGCACAAGCGAGCCAGCCGGGCACTGCCCCTCCAGCGCCCTGGGAGATGCGTGCAGGGCTTGCTGGGACTCCTCCAGGCCTGTGCTTAGCAGATGAGCTCCCCACTCCCGGGAGGCCCCGAGGGAGAAGCCGTGTTGACTGGATCTCAGGACCCCTAGTAGGGATGTGGGGGCTTCAAGGAGCAGTCGGGGTCGGAAGTCAAGGGAGTTCCATGAGAGAAGGGGCAGCGATCGGGTGAGAGGGAGCACCCCCAGTCAACTGTGTCGGCAGTGACCTCGGCACATGAGAAACCGTCTCCAGATCCTCATCCCAGGCGGGGGCACAGATCCACTGGACGCAGACCCCGGAGCAGGTGCGGGCGCAGACCCCGGGGCCTGAGCCTTGATGGCTTGCGTCCCACGCACGCTCCGCTTCGCCCTTCGGGGGCCCCGGGGACCGCACACACATTTTAATGTTAATCACAGGTCTGCAGGCTGAGCTCCCTGGCCCGACTTCACTGAGCTGCCTTCTACAAAATCTCAGGTTGGAATAGATTTGTTTTCAGCTCCGAAGAGGATTTGCTGTCATTGTTGCGATCTATTTAAATACAGCTCAGGGCTTGGGAGCTCATTAAGCCGGGGAGGAAAGATTGAGTGACTCTTACAGAGTGGGAGTCTGATGAAGCGACTCTGCTCTCTGGGACGCAGGTCTCCCAGGATGACGGGAGACACGCAAGGCAGCCATCTCTGGGCATCGCCTGGCGGCCCCGGCGTGACACCTGCGCCCAGCCTCCATCTCCTCTGCCAGCCACCTGCGGCCTGCACGGCCTCGCTCCCCGGCTTCTCTGGTCACGGTGTGACCACATCCTCCCAAACGGCCATGTTATGGACTGAGCTGTGGCCCCCAAATCAATGTAAGGAAGGTCTACGCCCCTGCGTGACTGTGCAGAAAGCAGGCCTTTAAAGGTCATTGAGATTAAATGAGGTCACTGGGGTGGCTCTGATCCACCAGGACCTGCGTCCCCGTGAGAAGAGGAGACCAGGACACAGACACGCCCAGAGGACGACTGCGTGGGGACATGGGTGACACCAGCCCTGCCCACGCCTGGATCTCAGACCTGCAGTCCCCGGGATGTGAGCAACCACGTTCTTGGCCTGTGGTTTGCGTTATGGCGGCCAGAGCTAACACAGGGCAGGCCGCCCCAAATCCGCCTTCCTGGTTACACGGTCCTCGGACAGCCAGGAACCCAGGGATCCAGGTGCACCTCTGCACGTCCAACCCGGTCACTAGAGTGTCCACGCTACGGGTGTGGAAGGAACGCTGTGGGGCACAGACCCGTGGCATTGCAAAGAGTTCAGTCAGAGAACAGAAACCACCCAGATGCGGCCAAGTGTGGGAGCCTGGAATGTCACAGATGGGGACGTCCCTGAAGCTGACGACACACCCCTCTCCTGGAGGGGACAATACGGATGTAGATGGGATAACGTGCAGGCTGGCAGGTTTTGGAAACTGGAGAGCGATAGGGGTCCAGGGCCCCGGCGAGGAGCTGGGTGGGCTGACGCCCAGGCTGCCAGCTACCCCCGTCCCGATGCCAGCCCTCGGGGTCAGGCCGCTGCGGGCCTGACACCCCTCCCCACACGTGGCTCCAGCAGTCCCAACCAGCCACATTGTTCGTGATGAAATTGGAGTCAGTAGTTGGAGGTGATCGGCACGTGAGACCATCTGGTGTCACTTAAGTGATGCTGCAGCAGCTTGGAAGCCAGAGGGACGTGTCTGTGCATCTGCTCCTGCGTCGGCAGCCGCGGACGCTGGGCGGATCCTGGCCTGGGAGCTGCAGGTGGTGGGGGTGAGCGGGGCCCCCGCAGCCTGCAAGCCCCGTGCTCTGGGGGAAAGCCCAGAGCCCCTGCCCCGGGGCTGAGTTGTGCTGGGGGAAGGCCTCCTGCACGGAGGTGTGTGCTCTCTCCCCTGGCCCTGATGCAGCCGGGCACGCAGGCGGCCTTCCCATCGTGGGTGTGGGAATCCTGCAAGCTCCCCACGAGGTGGCATGGCCCCCGTGGCCACTGGGAGCCCTGTGCTCAGCAAGGTTCCATGGGAGACGGAGCCAGAACTGGCAGCGAGTGCCCATTTCCTCGGAGGCATTTGGCCATCAGGGGCTCCGGCTTTGTGCTTGCTCCTGGTGGGCCGGAGCCAGAATGATTTCCGGGAGCGCTGGCTTTTCTAGAAGCGCTCTAGCGGTGCTCCTGCCCACGCGCGGGAAGCAGGAGTCTGCACGCTGAACCACCCTGCCAAGTCCGCTGGCCAGCCCGGGCCCCTGTTCACGCCTTAGTCCTAAAGCTTGTCTTCAAAGACCTGCCTCTTGTTTCCTGGCCACGCCGCCTCCCACCTGCCCGGTCACTGCCGGTCATGCACCGACCTCGCGGGTGAGGCCAGCCTCCGGCCCCTCGGAGCCCATGCTCCAGTCCTGCCCGCTCCTCGGGGGCTGGGTGATTTGGGGCACGTGTGTCGTCTGGTTCGGTCTCGGCTGTGGGATGACCCCTGGGACCCGGGCCAGCACGCGGCGGAGCAGAGGCCTCTCCTGTGCCGGGACTCAGCAAGGACCCAGGCGCTGGCGACACGGACGGTGCCCGCTCGGGGCGCAAAGCCTGCCGTTCCTGCAGCAGCTGACCTGCCATCCAAGCGCAAGATTGCTGGGCGCAGTCTGCACGTCTGTGCCGCCAGAACGCTAGAGAAGTCCATCCGCAGATCTGGGGGCCTGGTGTCCGTGATGAGGAGCTTTTGTTTTCTTGGGGTTCACAAAGGGAGGGGTCTAACTGATATCATGAGACTAGACCAAACAAACAAAAAGTCTCCATTTTAGTGTTTTCTCAGCAAAACGGAAAATGTAAGGATCTGTCTCGCTGCACAGAGGGACTCCGGCCGAGTCCTGCGTCCCACTCCTCTGGAGGGCAGCCGCTCCGGGGGTGTGTTTGCCGGATGGGGAGTCAGTGGCGCCTCGGCCCAGCCCTCCCGCCCTTGACCGCCCACGCCTCTGCCCTGACACCCGCCTTCCTGAGTCCTGTCTCTGGGGCCCTCCTGGGCCTGCGCAGAGTCCGTTTGGAATAAAACCTGGAGAATCAAGTTAAAACACAAAGAAAGACCAGAGAGGAGGCAGCACAGAGGACGAAGAGATCCGGGCTGCCCCGGCAGGTCCCCGTGATGCCGGCGCCGGGGCCCCTCACTCACCTCGTTGGGCTCCCAGAGCCAGACGTCAAAGGTGGGCTTCCGCAGGGCCTCGATGGTCTCTGGAGAGAGCAGGTACTAGAAAGGACAGAGGCCGGTCAGCCTCGGGGCGAGACGGAGGCTGCTGGCCTCACGGGGCCGGGGTGGGGGGGGTCTGCCCTGCTTCCTGTCCTCTTTCAAGGACACCTGGGCCCTGACTCCACGGCCATATTCTACCAGAATTCTGGGGAAGCCCAGCCTCAGGGGCAGAAACCCCGTCGGCGGGTCGGCGGCGGCCAGGGGCGGGGCGAGGGCACCAGGAAGCTGCGGGGTGGCTGCAGATTACCTACGGTTTGCCAGATCCACAGAGTTCCGCGCCCACGCGAGGGAAACTTCACGGCATGTAAATTACCTCTCAGTAAACCCGACTTAAAAAACTACAATAAAGTGAAGGCAAGGGAAAATGGCACACATTCAAATACAGGCTAAGCAGCTGTTCGGAGTTTCTGTTTTGAGGCACCCTGTCCCTGCTTTGGCTGTATGCTAATGCGACACGGCCCGCCGAGGGCTGTGGACACCGGACACCAGAGCTTGGGTCAAGCTGTCGTAGGAGACACTCTGCCCTAGGTCTTTTTTTTTTTTTTTTTAATGTTTATTCATTTTTGAGAGAGACAAAGAACAAGCGGGGGAGGGGCAGAGAGAGAGGGAGACACAGAATCCAAAGCAGCTCCAAGCTCCGAGCTGTCAGCACAGAGCCCGACGCGGGGCTCGAACCCACGAACTGTGAGATCATGACCTGAGCCGAAGTCGGACATGTCACCGACTGAGCCCCCGGGTGCCCCTGGTTTGTTTGGTTTTTGAAGGGAGCTGCTAGGGAGGAAAGATGCCTTTCAGTGCGGCCATCAGCTGGGCCTCGCGACTTCCTGGGGCAGGATTAGGACACATTTGGGTCACATCTTCCTGTGGGAAGAGGCGCTAGTGTCCATCTGAAAACCTCGGCCAACAGGTTGCACTTCGTTTGGGGAAGCCCCTGAGAGGGTGGTTCCGGAAGGCTCTGTCCCTGCAGGATGGGGGGGAGGGGGCATTGCCTGATGCTGGACCCCGGACACCTGTCCCAGCACCAGCATGCGGAAGCCTGAATCCTAGCACGAGAGCGTGTGACAGTCGGCCAGGATTCTGCCAACTCAGCCGAAGGGACGGTGGAGACAGTGAGTGACACCACAGAACCCTTCGCTGTGGTTGTTTAAAGCCCCCACCCCCACTCCCAGGGCACTGCTACCCTCACCAGGGCTGGGTTCCTGTAAAGAGAGATCTTCGGAGACGAGAAAGAGAAAATTCTGGTAGTAACTACATATTGTTCAGGGACGGGAGATCCAACAAGGTGGATCTGAGGTAATTTAGTTAAAAATTAAAGCTCCAGGGGCACCCGGGTGGCTCAGTCAGTTAAGAGTCCAACTTGAGCTCAGGTCATGATCTCGCGGATTGTGAGTTCGAGCCCCGCGTTGGGCTCTGTGCTGACAGCTTGGAGCCTGGAGCTGCTTCGGATTCTGTGTCTCCCTCTCTCTCTGCCCCTCCCCTGCTCGCGCTCTGTCTCTGTCTCTCAAAAATAAACATTCAAAAACATTTAAAAAAAATCAAAGCTCCTTGCAGTAACATGTGAGTGCAGACACATTTGCCTCGTCGGCGACGGGCGGACAGCGGTGAGGGGGCTGGGCGTCCCGGGGTGAGGGGCTGTCCCTCACCGGCTGCCACCGGAGGCCGGGTCTGGCCTCACAGACACACAGTAAGCACAAGAGCACGGTGCCCGAGGACAGCAGGGGCGTCCCACTGCCCAGCGCCGGCGGGAGCTGGGTGTGCACAGGTGCAGACAGGGGGCCTGGCCGGCACGTCTGGGTGGCGAGGGCTCGGAGCCCGGGGCCCTGGCTGTGGGCGCACGGCTGCGGTCTCCTCGTCTCCTCTTACCTTGGGATACGTGGGGACATCCCGCCGGGGCACCAGCTTCTTGCTGTTACGCACAGAACTGCACTTACAGGGACAGCCGGTCCTAAAGGGGGAAAGTCGGCGTTAGCTCAGGTGGGGGGTCCACGGGCAGCTCCTCAGAGCAACCCCAACCCCAACCCCAACCCCACAGACCCCTTGGCCTTACTTGTGCCAGGAGAGTAGGCCCTAAATCGGCGACATCTCCTTGCTAACCCCCCAGGGACCCTGCCCGGACCTCCTGAGATCATCGGGGCTCTCAGGAAACACGTCAGCTTCACTTTAGACAGGTTCCTAAGTATCTCTTAATGATGCAACTAAAGCACTTTTATTCTAAAACATGCAAACAAGGAAGTAGGTAAGGTGTGAAAAAAAAAAGCAAGCCCCCCTCGCCCCTCACTTTACTTATTCTTTCCTCTAAACCTCACACCCTGGAAATGCCTTCAGTTACGTTTGGAGTATCCTTCTGGAATTTTCCTACGCATGGGCACACAGGGATAGGGCCTTGTATTTTCTTTTTTTTAAACACAAATGGAATTGTACCAAACTTACTCTTTTGCAACTTGTGTTTTTTCCACCTCACACATCACACACTCACTGCAGAGAAAAGCCCACGGAGCTGGGCTTCAGGACAAGGCACATCCTTGCCCTGTGCTCCCGGATGCGGCCGTGTCACCAAGCTGGTCTCCCAGCACGGGCTTGCGAGACGCTTCCGGTTCCCTCCCCCCCGCCCCACCCCCGGCCTACCTTTGTGAGGTGGCATTTGCTATCTGACTCTGTTTTCCTTCGTTCCTCAGTATTGAGGTACATTCTGCGTTCGGACAGAACGCACCACACAGTGTCTGCTCTGCAGGGAAAGCCTCCTTCCAAGGTCAGGGGAGCGAATGCGGACCTGGTCGTCCCCGGCGGCTGCATGTGGCCCCTCCCCACCTTCTTAGAAGTGAACACGCTCTCTATCCTCAGACTTTGCAAACTTTATTCGTAAATAAACCCCACCTTCTGGGAGAGCAATTTAATACCATAGAGTAAGAGCCGCAGAGAAATTCGTGTCCATGAAGCCTGTGTGTCTACGCCGGGGAATTTATTTTCAGAAAAGCCTTAGAGGCAAGCAGATGACCCTTTGCACAAAGGTATTCATCACAACGTTATCTGTTGTTACAAAAACACCAAACCGGAAGCTACCGAAACGTACCAATGCGGGAAATGATTTAAACCCTCAGAGTACAACAAAACGATGGACGATTATGTGTTCTTGAAGATAATTGGGAGTATGGTGTGAAGTTAGGAGATTTTAGGGGAGGGAAGAAGAAACGTTGCATACGGTATGTACTGAACGGCAATGCGAAAAGAATCCACCGACGTATGGGGGAAAAAGAACCTCTTTGGTGGGTGACAGTGAGTGCTCGCCTATGGCTTCCTGGACGAATGGATGAGCTGGATGGTGTCGGTTAAAATTAAAAAATATTTTTTTAACATTTATTTATTTTTGAGAGAGACAGAGACAGAGCACGAGCAGGGAAGGGGCAGAGAGAGAGGGAGACACAGAATTCGAAGCAGCTCCAGGCTCTGAGCTGTCAGCACAGAGCCCGACGCGGGATTCGAACTCATGAACCGTGAGATCATGACCTGAGCCGAAGTCAGACGCTTAACCGGCTGAGCCACCCGGGTGCCCCTTGGCTAAAACTTGATCTATGTATTGCGCACAGCGTTGTAAGTGAAAAAAGATTACAACGCAGTATTTCTTATCAAAAGGAGGTACCTACACATAGAGGATCCGGGCAGCCCAGCGTCTAGATTTTAGGTGGGGGCCTCGCTGGCTGTGGTCCTCCCTGGGGGTTCGCCCCCTCATCCATTCAGTCTGGACTTTTTACTTGGGGGCTGTGCTACTTGCCAACGCAGAGTAATAAATCCATTTTCTTTCTGGAAAAGGCGCCTTCAGGATGAAACGGTGTCCTGCTATTCTTTCTCTCCACCACATGCTTACAAAACTCATCAGACTTCGCGGGGGGGGGGGGGCGGTTTCCCACAGATTTAGCAAAAGAGTCACCAATGAACCGATAGGTGATTTCCATTGTCGCCCGTAAACGAGAAATCGCACCCTACACAGTTCTGAGCGGTGACAAGCCTGGTCTGTGCAGTTAAGGAAGGAGGCGGCATCGGGGCGCCTGGTTGGTTCAGTCGGTTAAGCTTCTAACTCTTGATTTCGGCTCAGGTCATGGTCTCACAGCTTGTGAGTTC
Source organism: Cryptoprocta ferox (assembly GCA_028646485.1). NCBI lineage: Eukaryota > Metazoa > Chordata > Mammalia > Carnivora > Eupleridae > Cryptoprocta > Cryptoprocta ferox. The sequence continues at coordinate 2,987,453 of CM053573.1, forward strand.
GAGCCACGCATCAGGGCCCAACAGCGCAGAGCCCACTTTGGATTCTCCCTCCCTCCCTCCCTCTCTGCCCCTCCCCTGCTCATTCTCTCTCTCTCAAATTAAATAAACTTAAAAAAAAAGAGAGACCGCATTATTATTATTGCCATTCTTCCCTGCTTTCAGCCTTTTCTGTATGAACATCCGCACACGCGCCATGATAGGCAGGCCGTGTGCGTGTCCAGGACGGTGGGGCAGCCCGCACAAGGCGAGCTCCTGGAGCCTCCCAGTGTCGGGGGCGTCTGCTGGGTGCCTGGCGACTCCCGCCAGGGCCTCCCCACCGGCCAGGTAGCCCCGCGCCCCCCCTTCACTCCCTCTGCGCCCGTTGCCATGGGAACCAGCCTCCTCCAGCCACAGATCAGCTGCCTCTTCTTTTCATTCTATTTGGGGCTTATTTTTGCTTTCAGTTCCTGGGGCTCCTGGCCTCCCCTCCCCTCTGTGGCTCATCCGGCGGACGAGGCCATTTGTTTGCGATGAAAGCGGAGATTGCACACTGGAGCCCTCAGATGCCGCCCTGGCAGCACACCCCCACCTCCCCCGCCCCTGCTCAGCGAGGCCTGGCCCTGCCCTAAACGGGAGCAGGAAGCTGGCCCAGGAGAAACCCAGGGTGTGCGTCTCCGAGTCGTGCAGCCTGTTGGGGGGGGGGGTGCGTCTGGGAGCCTGTGCACGGAGCTACCCCGATGCTGCTCCCAGAGCGGGAAGGCGGTCTGGTCCACACAGGCCCTTGGCACCCAGGCCCCTCTGGGAGGTGCTCACGGGCTGGGGAATGTGGGTCTTTAGCCATCCCTGCGCGCACAGCGCTGGGCTCAGCCCTGCCGGCCGCCTGTGTCCCCTCTGCCTTCCAGAGGGGCTCGGTCACCACCTAGAGGGTGGGTATCACCAGAAAGAGCTGTCCGGGGTGTCCTTCTCTCCCTGCAGGCCAGGCGGAGCTCTGTGTCAGGGAGCCTGGTTCCAGGGCCGCTAAAATGCTGTGACATCCTTGTGTGATCACAAGGGAACGCTACAGACCACAGAGACAGAAGGGGGAGGGCGAGCGGCTTTGGTTTCCCAGCTGAGTCGCGTCTCCATGAAGCAAGGGGAAGAAGGGCTGGGGTGGGCGGCACGGAGGGGCTGCCGGGCTCCTGGAAGGGGGGCCAGGGTGGGCGGCCTGGCTGCGGGTTGGGCCCGAGCCCAGGCCCCCAGGGTTCTTTTTTCTCTAAATGTGTCGGCGACGTTAGAGATTTTTGCCCGCCTCCGTTGGTGACTGAAGAGTCACATTTACCCGTCTCTCACCTACGTGGGATGCTGTGAAAGCGTCTGCTGAGAATATCACCTCGAGAAGCAGTCAGGGCACCGGGCAGACTTCTCTTTGGATCATGGCCTTGTGAGCTCCAAAAATGGACTTTCTGGGCGGTGAGGAAGAACCCAGGCACCCACCACGCCTCAGCCCACGTGGCCAGATGGGCGCCTGTGGGTGACGTTTTGCCTCTCGGCTCTGGGTGGGGTCTTCCCGGGAGCTCTGAAATCGGGTGTATCGTCCGCACGTGCTGTGTTGTGGTTGGATCGTGTCCCCCAAGGTGATAATTTGAAGTCCCAATGCCCCAGCACCTGTGAGCGGGACTGCCTTTGGAAATAGGGTCACTGGAGGTGTAATTAGTTAAGAGGCAGCCGTTCAGGGGTGGGATGGGCCTCAATCTAGTAAGACTCGTGTCCTCATGAAGAGGGACACCTGGACCCAGAGCCACACAGGGAGAAGGGCCGAGTGAAGACCAGGCAGAGACTGCACGGTGCATCTACAAGCCGGGAAGCCCCAAGCACTGCTGACGACCTCCGGAAGCTTCCTAGAGGGGCCTGGAATAGATCCTCCCTGGAGCCTTCGGCGGGGCATGGCCTCATCGACACCTCCCTCTCTGCCATCTGCCATCAGAACTTTGAGAGAACACATTTCTAGTGGGTGAAGCCCCCAGATTGGGGTGCTTGGTCATGGCTGCCACAGGAATCCAGTACGACTTGGACCAAGTTAGTTTTCCCTTGCAACCTGACCTTCAGGACCAGGGCTGGCACACCCCCCTCTTCCACAGGGTGGGGAGGGGGGGAAGGTGGAGGCTGGCGGGGTGCCTGGGACATGGCTGGGACGGGCCAGCAAGGGCGGGGCTCACGACTCACCCTGGCTGCTTCGGGCAGGTGGCAGGATTTAGTCATTTGAGAAGGGACCAGAGGCTGCGTCTAGAACGCGTCCCGCAGGTGCTCCGTGGGCTCCGCGTGCGCAGCACATTAGTGAGTGAAGTGATGCCCACACCTCAGGAGCTCCATTCCCGCCCAAGAGAACCCCCTTGGGGCGGTGAGGTTCCTCAGCCCGCTGTCCAGACGAGGGGCTGAAGCCAGGAGCCAGTTCAGATTCTTTCGTTTCAGACTGAACACAAACTCCAGTTTTAATTCCTTTCCCCTGGAAGCTGCCAGATGAAGCTGGTAATGGTGGGGGTGCCGGGGCTGCTGTCCCCTGTGGAGCAGCCTGCCCGCACCTGGCCCCAGGTGCAAGGCGGGCCCCGGGCACTGGTGCAGGGCCACCAGTCTCTCACCACGGTGGCCACGCACTGGGCCACGGGCAGCCAGTCACGAGGGGCTCGGGCATTGGGACTGGCCACAGGCTGGGGGCAGCAGGTGGTGGCTGGGGCACATGAGGGCAGCCCCGGGGCTGAGCTGGGCCGTGTCGATCCTGAGCCTGAGGGCGGCTCTGTGACCGCATCTGAGGTGGGTCTGAGCCTCCCTCCCAGCTCCCTGTCCCCAGCCAAGTGCAGGGCCCTGACCGGGTCACACGGGGGTTCTAGCCTCTCACTAAGGGATGTCAACGATGAATTATTGACTCACAATTCAATAAACGCGGGACGCGTTCTAGACGCAGCCTCTGGTCCCTTCTCAAATGTCTAAATCCTGCCACCTGCCCAAAGCGGCCAGGGTGTGTCACAAGCGCCTTCGCCCTGACGTCCCCAAATCAAATGGGATGGGACATCCCCAAATCCAAATCAGGTGTCACGTGGCTGTGATACAGACATGGCCCAGCCCCTGGAGGACCACACTAATGTGGCTTTGAGCCCATCAGGCTGTTCTGCGAGCCCACCCTGAGGCCGGCCGCCCCCCTGCATCTCACGGGACCTCCCTGGGACCATCTGTTTCCCTGTCACCTCCTGCCCTCAAGGGCCCTCCTGCACAGCCAGCCTCCCTAAGACGGTCGCCCTCGATGTTTTAAAATCAGGGACTGATCTTCAGGCTGATGAGTCTTCCTAAGATAACCTGGTGCATGTGCAGGGCTGTTCGTAGGTTCCCTGTCCCCCACTGAACCCCGCTGAGCCCCGTCCTGGGAGGCACCTCTTGGAGGGTGGCCATGGGCAGGGGGGAGGGGGGCCTGGGGGGAGCAGCCCGCAGGGCAGGCAGGTGCGAGGCCCCCACACTAAGTGCTCCATGCGCCCGCCTCACTCTGCGTCATCTCTGCCACCAGCACCACGAACACTTGCTGCGACCACAGTCCCGGAGAAGGGCCTGCTCTATGTACATGAGCCTGCTTTCGAGGGGTGCAGGGTCATGAAGCCCGGGGTGTTTTTCCCACCCGTTTCGGCTCCCCGGGGAGAGTGACTTCTGTGTCCAGGACGGCCAGAGGCCCTGTGGCCCTTTCTCCCGTGACCTGCTGCTCTGTGCCGTGGGGACGCCCACACAGGAGCACGGCCTCCGGGCACCAGGGCACCCTCCCCCGTAACCCCAACGCCTGTTCATCTCACTGGGCCCTGGCTTTAAACATCGATGCCAACTTCTCGAGCTGCTCTCGAGCCGGGTAAGTTAATCCTAAGGCTTTGATCTGCGGGCGGATCATGACTCCTTTACACGCAGTCATCGTCCTCGCCTCCGTCTGCCAGACTCTTCCATGAGGAGAGCAAGGCTGGGTAACCGACAGGCACTTCCCAGCCGGAGCCCGGCCGCTGTGCGCTGGGCCAGAATGGAGCCGGGAGCCGCCTTCGGGGCCCAGGCAGGGGCAGCCCTGCCCAGGCCTGGCCTTACCTGCTGCTTCTGGCCGCCAGCTCCTCCCTCATCTTCTTGATGTCGCTCTTGCATTTCTCAATCTCCACCACCTTCAGGCCTTCCACTGGGGCAAGGAGAAACAGGGGGTTAGCAGGGACACACGTGGAGGACCTTCAAGGCTGGGAGCCGGGGCTGGCCCTGCACGGGCGTGGGGGAGCTGGCTCTCGCTCCTGCATCGGTCCCCTTTGCGGCCCGTGGCTACGCAGCTCGGCCATGGCGACCGTGGCCAGGCCGACCGCTGTTCCCCTCACCCAAATCCTGAGTCTTCCTGCACCCACTTCCCTCCCCAGCCCCCGAAGCACCACCCGAGGACCCGGGACAAAGAAATCTCTTATCCTAAAAAGAAAAGGAGGAAATGTGGCCGCAGCGCATTAAAACACAAGAGACTCTCAGTAGGCAAAACCGCAGCCTTCCCGGCAAGCGTGAAATCGTGGTAATAGGAAACCTCCAAATTTTCAGGTCCCGCTGCAGCAGTTAACCAGGAAGGGGTGTGGACATAGTGTGTGTGGGGGAGGATGCAAACAGGACCGGTCATGGGTCAGTAGAGCCGGGCTGGGTCACATCCCCGAAGCCCCACCACAGAGGAGTGCCTGCCACGTCCGGACACTGCTGGGCACCACAGAAAGGACTGGAAAGAACTGGAGCTCAGTCTCCCAGCGAGGGTTCACCTTCGAGACGTTCGCTCTGGCGGGTGCCCCTGTAGCCTAGAAATGCTGCCACCAAGCAAGGGGCTTCCCTTCCGAAAGGTGTTTCGATTAGAGTCCGTTCTTAAGCAAACAGAAAGATTAGCTGTATTGCTCTGTAGTCACACCTTGGTTTTTAAGCAAAGAGACAGGATGCGTGATGCTACTCTGTTCCCCGTTTCCTGAAATGTGGTCTGAGCACCTAAACATACAAGAGGAGAGACAACTCTCTCCTACGGCCTCGGGCTGTTCTGGAGCAAGTATGCAGAGGGGCCTGCAGGAGCCCTGAGTATCCCCGGGCAGTTCTCTAGATGTTTCCAGGGCCAGGAACCACGCAGGGCAAGACTACATGCAAATATTGCTTCTTTCTGCGTAGTGTGGTGGGAATCTGGAGGACCTGATATTTGGGTCTGGTTCCGGTGACTTGTGGCACTTGGGGGACGTGGTGCAGAAACCTCTCCATGAGGACATGGGACCGAAGCCCGGAACACAGGACTGAAGCCTGGGGACATGGACCAAAGCCTGATGACACGGGACCGAAGCCCAGGGATACAGGACCAAAGCCTGGGGACACAGGACCGAAGCCTGGGGACATGGGACTGAAGCCTGAGGACACGGGACCGAAGCCCGGGGACGTGGGACTGAAGCCTGGGAACATGGACCGAAGCCTGGGGACATGGACCAAAGCCTGATGACACGGAACCGAAACCCGGGGACACAGGACTGAAGCCTGAGGACATGGGACTGAGGCCTGGGGACGTCGGTGCAAGGGGCTGAAGGGGGAGCAGCCAGGTGGAGAGACGCAGAGAATCTGACCTCGGGGACAGTCTCTCCACTCTCTCCCCAAAAGCCCACAGCCTCCTTGGGAGTGGGGGGTTCTTAGTACTTCCTCGCATCAGGGACCCCCCCGCCCTGCCCCGGGAAGGGGACGGAGGCGGCGGGTCCTCCTCTGAGCAAAGCATGCCAGCGCACACCCCTTCTGGTTTGCACCTGGACCTCCCAGAGCGCCGTGTCCAGGCCCTGGGCCACACCGCGGGAGGCTCACCCTTGGGAGCCACGGCCCAGTGACGTCCAGCGCGTCTGCACTGAGATGCTGAGCTCAGCCAAGGGCAGATTCCACGTGGGCGGGAAGGAGCTCAGTCTTGTTGACACGCGAAGGGCAGAAAACTCCAGAAAGTGAGCAGGTCTGGAGAAGAGTCCCTGTATGTGGTACAGACTTGGGACGCCCAAAGTGAAGAGCCAGGCAGCGGGGGTCCAAGCAGGGTGGCCGCGCCCTTCCAGTCGCAGTCCCGCTTCCACTATGTTCTAGGCATCATGTCTCTCAAACCGGGTTATGTCTGGTTGTTGTAAAAACGGGGAGATACAGAGCACCTCAAAGAAGAATGGTTTAAAATTTATCTGTGGTCCTATTGGCCCCGAGAACAACCCATTTAATCATATATCTATTGATGTGTATCTTTTCAGGCGTTTCTCTCCCGGCCCCGTGCGTGGGATCCGTATCTACCTGTCCATCCGGAGTTTTAAAAAGACAAAATTGGAATCATACTGCTTCTTCTGTTTTCTCCTTCGCTGGTTTACCGTCATTAGTGAGTTAAGGGCGCGCCTCACGTTAGCAGCGTTCGGTGGGGGCGTCGTGTTTCATCATTATTATATAATATATGTGATCTGTGTTATACATCATTATTACATTGGTTCACGTAGATCAGATTCCTGGGCCGTTTGCTGGGAGTGATGTTCAAATTAAGCCTTTTGGACGAGACAGTACAATATCACTAATTTGAGTCCCAGAGATTCAGAATCGATGGCGATTACATTTATAAAGAGCCCGGTTGCCAAGGAAATGGAGAGTGTGGAACAAGGCGGCAAAGCTGTGCATTAATCAATGGAAGAGAAGAGCGGGTCATGGGATTATAGGCAGAACACGGGAGGAGGGGGCCTAGGCCATCAGAGCATGAGCACGCCCGCAGCTGCCTCCCCTGTCCTTTCCAGGCTACTTCTGGAACATTCCACAGCTCACCCGGTGGGCCTGTCCCAGCCCCACTTTGCCCCCCATCCCACAGGAGGGAGAGGCTCCGGTGCAGGACCCCTTCAAAGAGCTGCACAGACCCCGGCCGCGGCTCTCGAGTGAGGCTGGATGTCGGGCCCCTACGCTGCCGCCTCACCTGTCCACCCTCAAACTTTCAACAGGTGGGCACAGAGCAGAACCCCAAGCCAGAGCATGGTGGGGGGCTGGCGTCCACCCACAGGGAGCGCTTTTGCCCCTGACTAGTGACAGCCGTCTGACCCGTGGTTGGCACCCCCTGCGAGCCTGGCCGCCCCCTCTAGGACGTCATGAGTCCCGGGGGGGCCTCTGCAAGCCGCAGGCCACCGTGGCGGAGAGCCTTTGGGAATGGTTTTCTGGGGGGGGTGCTGGCGTGGGGGCAGGGGCCTCACCGGGCAGAGGCGAGAGCACAGGCCGGGGAGGCAGCTCTGCTCCGTCCCCTTCACGGGCTCGCGGGGCTCCCCTGAGAGGCGGCCTCGGGAGGCAGGGCCCTCCTTCAGCGGCAGAGCTGACGAAAGTCCGTTAAAGACACGGATGACGGGAGCTGTATTTCAACGTTTGCTCCAACAGTTTGGGTGAAGAATGTGCGTGAAGCACACATGCCGAGCGGCACAGAGAAAAGCCTGGGTTTCAGCTTCGAGCCTTCCAGGCTGGCATTTGCATGGCCTGGCATTAAACTTTGTGCCATGGTGACAGCACTCCCCGTGTGTAGGGTCTGGTTGAGGCCCGGGCATGGGGGCAAGGGGCTTGGTCCCTGAGTCAAGCGCCAAACCGACTCTCCTGTGCTTCCTGGTAGTTTTTCTGCTGCCTTGGTGGTGACAGGAAGCAGGAGGTGATGATTTCGCACACATATTCCAGAACCAATCGGACGTCGGTGGGGGGGGGGCGTCAGCATGCCTCGCTCATGCCTCTGTTGAGCAGAAGTTCCTCCCCCAAGGGGGCTGGTCGGGGGGGGGGGGCGCTTTGCGATTTCATTCTGCCCCTTTCTGCCTGAAGGCTCGCCGCCCGGTGCTGTGGCTGAGCCCGTACGGTGGCCCGATCTGTGCACGCGAACCGCATCCCGTGTTACGACACAGAATGCTCACTGTTCTCGCCCCGGCATCGAGGATCGCGCTCACCTCCAGCCTCGCCGCTCACCCCCAGCGGCTTAGCGGTTCAGGGAAACAGAGGGCAAAGGACAAGGAGAAAGAAGCGGGGAGCTCACTCACATTCGACGCGCTTCTCCAGCACCGCCAAGTGATTCGCGACTTCGGCTTTCAGTTCGTTGACTTTAAACGCTCTAGGAACGAAAACAAGCCAAAACATAACTCTCAACATCCTCAAAATTACGATGCGCCTGGCAGACATCTGCTGAACCCCCTCCCATGGGTGGGCTCACCCCTGTAGGGGGCACAGGGGCGAGGGGCTGCTTTCAAGGAGCTCACGGTGTCTGGGGCGGGGTAGACACACCCTCAGCTGACCTCCAGGGTGGCGAGCACCTGCTGTCTGTGGAGCACCAGGCTGTCCGCCCATATCAGGGACAGCCCACGCCCTGTACCCTGCCCGGCCGGGCACAGACCCCTTCAGGGGACCTGCCATGTCCTCTCCAGGCTCCAGCCTGTTCAGCGCAGCAATGCTTGGATTTTGAGGACATGCCACCACCCATATGCCCTGGGGCAGTAGGATGCCACCGTGAAATAACCGAGGGGTGGAAGGCATTACTTTGGGACTGGCAGGACAACTCAGAACGGAAATAAGCCATGTCTACACAGGATCTCCGTGGCAATGCTTATTCTGAAGCCCATTTTAAAAGTGGGGTCAATTTGGGGCACCTGGGGGGCTCAGTTGGTTGAGCGCCCACCTCTGGATTTCAGCTCAGGTCATGATCTCACAGTTCATGGGATTCACAGGCTGACAGCACAGAGCCTGCTTGGAATTCTCTTTCTCCCTCTCTCTCTGCCCCTTCCCTGCTCTCTCTCTCTCAAAATAAATAAACAAACATTTAAAAATAAATAAATAAGGGGCGCCTGGGTGGCTCGATTGGTTAAGTGTCCAACTTAGGCTCAGGTCATGATCTCACAGTTCGTGAGTTCGAGCCCCGTGTCCAGGCTCTGTGCTGACAGCTCGGAGCTTGGAGCCTGCTTCTAATTCTGTGTCTCCCTCTCTCTCTGCCCCTCCCCTGCTCCCACTCTGTCTCTCTCTCCCTGAAAAATAAACAAACATTAAAGAAAATTAAAAATAAATAAATAAAATAAAAATGGTGTCAGTTCTCGTAGATTGAACTCTGAATCCCAGGAGGGCCAGTGGAGAAAACTCAGCAATGTCAGCTCTCACGCTCAAAGCACCCACCTCCCCTGCTCTTTGGTAGAAGGCGAGTGCTTCCTGGATCTCACCCAGGCTGGCTTAGAGGGGTCACGCAAGGAGTCCCCCTGGAGGGCCTCTCCCCTCCGGGTGAGTGATGGGCCAGAGCCTTGCTGGCCAACACGGCCTCGAGCAAGGGCCCACCATTGCCGTGAGCAGAAAAGCATACCTCTGCAGAGACTATGTGTCTAGAAGATTCTGTACCTTGAGAACTGTTCTACGACCTGGGCCAGCATGCTCTGGATTAGTTCTTCTTTCTCTGCAGACCAAAAGAGAAAGACCGATGGAGAACAAGAGACGTCCGCGGATCATCGGGGCCTACATTGGAATGTCACAGGCAGGTGGCACTGACGCCATGGCAGGGAGCTGCCTGGGTTACCTGGAGGGACGCTCTGGCCCACGGTCGGCACTCCGGGGCCTCCCCAGGGCCTGGAGTTTTCCCGTCCACCTTCAGAGGCTCTTTCCCTCCTGGCCTGCTCCCACCAACCGGCGTGTAAGTGGCCTGTCGGCAGAGCGACCGCACTCTGGTCCTGCCGGAGTCAGCACCAGCCATAAAAGGCAGGCAGGACCGGGTCTCTAAATACGGGAAGTTTTCACTTAGTGCCCCGCTCCATTTTATGGGGGGCAATTACTAGGACAAAGCGAGTTCAAGGCAGATTTCAAACGTAAAACACAGCGTTCTCATGGTGGGGCCTGGCGAGAGGAAGCGAGGCAGGGTGAGCGAGTTTGTTCCTGCACGTAAGCCTGGGCCAGCCGAAGGTAAGCTGCCCGTTTTCCTATTTCCTGACTGGGCGCGGAGCCAGACGCCTCATAGGAAGGCACAGACGCTCACAGCATCGTCCTTTCCAGCACTCCCTCTCGGGAAGGGGGACAGCTCGCCTTGGCCTCAGGTGGCCATTCGTGCACGCCCTAAACGCAGAGAACCCCCACAAGACTTACTCCCGAGCCATGTAATCTCTGCTGGCTCTATGCCTCAACCGAAAACGAATGAAAACCAAACCAAACCTGCCCAGACAAACAAAAAAATCTCCATTATCCAGTTTGGCAGTGGGCCGCAAAAGCAAAAGAAAACAAAACAAAAACGTTCCCACTCCCCTGCTCTGATCTCTGGTCTCCATTACTAGGAAAGGACACATGCACGAACGCAGAAGATGTTCATCACGGTGTTACTGAACATGGTGAGAACCGTAACAGCTCGAGTGCCCATCAAATGGACATTAAATAAACAATGGCACGTCTGTCCTGTGGAAATAAGGTCTGCTACCCGAAATCATATTTTGGAAAATGTTCACGTCTATGGTGTAAGAGAAAAAAGAGAGAGATTATAAACCAGTAATGCAGTGTGATCTCGTTTTTGGAGACATCGGGAGGATATGCTTTGGTTGTAAGATTATGTACAAACTTTTTTCTTCTTTTTGTTTCTCTAGATCTAATATATTTCTATAATGAACATACGCTAATTTCATGAAAAGTATTAAAAAACAACCAATATAAATTAGCGTCTTGAGACCTCTCATCCCTTTACTGGCCAAATGAAAGGGTGATGAACCAAGCTTCTTGGTGGCATTAGCATTCTAAGACTTGATGAGAAGAAAAACGATGTCTTGTTAAATTTCTTGAAACTGTAAGAGTGAAAACATCACCCAGGAAACTTTGAAAGAGCCCTCTGTGGAGCTGCTGGGGGGTCCAAGGCCCTGTTCTTCACGGAGACTTACTCCTGCACCAGGGGAGAGAAACAGTGACTCCATCAGCAAGAGCCACCAGGGAGAAAGATTCACAGGCCTCCTTGGTGAACTCAGCAGGATTTTAGATCACTTATTCTAAAACCTTCGGCAAAAATAGTGTATCCAATAACCTTCAAGAGTTAGTGATCTTGAGGTCTTGAGATAAGTTTAGAAGTCCATCAATCAATATTTATAGACCACCTAACAAGAGCAGAACACACATTCTTTTCAGATGCCTGGGAAGCTTATACTAAGAGAGACCACATAGAAACCTCAAAAAATCTAAAAGAATTGAAACCATGTAGAGTACGGTCTCTGACCATAAGAGAATCCAGCTAGAAATCAATAACCAAAATCATAGGAGAATCTTCAAACACTTGGAAATTAAACCATACCCTCCTAAGTAATTCATGGGTCAAAGAGGAAGTCTCAAAGGAAACAAAATAGACCTTGAACTGAATGAAAATGCAAATGCAACATATATCCAAATTTAGTTGTGAGACATAGCTAATGCAGTGCTGAGAGGGACATTTATAGCACTAAATGCTTATATTAGAAGAGCGGAAAGACTCAACTCTAATCCAAGAGCCTAGAAAAAGAAGGGCAAAATAAACCCACCACAATAGCAGAAGAAAGGAAGGAAATAATAAAGGACAGAAATCAATGAAAAAAACCCTAGTAAAACAAGGCAGAAAATCAATGAAGCCAAGTGCTGGTTATTTAAAAATACCAACATGGGGCGCCTGGGTGGCTCCATCGGTTGAGCATCTGACTTCGGCTCAGGTCATGATCTCACAGTTCATGGGTTCAAGCCCTGCATCGGGCTCTGTGCTGACAGCTCAGAGCCTGGAGCTGCTTCGGATTCTGTGTCTCCCTCTCTCTCTGCCCCTCCCCCACTCATGCTCTGTTTCTCTCTGTCTCAATAATAAATAAAAACATAAAAAAAGTTAAAAAAAAATCAACAAGTTTCCAAATCTCTAGCAAGATTCACAAAAATAACACACAGAGAAAACACAGATTTGCAGTATTAGGAAGGGGGGGAGGATACTACAGAGGACTCGACACACACAAATGTGAAACCTTAGAGGAAAACGGAGCAATTTCTAAAAAAAGCATGAATGACTGTACTCACCGAGTATAAAATAAGTAATCTGAACAGCTTAAAATGATTAAGGAAATTGAATTTCTATTTAAAACCCCCCCCAAAAGAAATTTCCAGGTGCATATGGTTTCACTGGAGAATTCTACCCAACATTTAAAGGAGAATTAACACATTTCTAAACAATTGCTTCCAGAAAATGGAAGAGGAAGAAAACATTTCGCAATTCATTTTATGAAGCCAGTATGAACCTGATACCAAATCCAGAAAAAGTCGACCAAAAAAAGAAAAGTACAGACCCATATTCCTCATGAATATAGATGCAAAATCCTTAACACAATATTAGCAATTAGAATTCAACTAAATATAGAAGGATTGTACATTAAGAACAAATGGGGCTCATTCCAGGGATGCAAGGCTGGTTTGATATTTGAAAATCAGTGAGAGCAATCTACTTTATTAACAGCTAAAGAAAAAAAAATGATATATCAATTCATAAAAAAATCTGAAAAAATATTTAACATCTGTTCTTTTGATAAAACTCTCAGATGGGGCACCTGGGTGGCTCAGTCGGTTAAGCATCTGACTTTGGCGCAGAGCTCCTGAGTTCAAGCCTTGCACTGGGCTCTGTGCTGACAGCTTAGAGCCTGGAGTCTGCTTTGGATTCCGTGTCTCCCACTCTCTCTGCCCCTCCCACTTGCCCTCTTTCTCTGTCTCTGTCTCTCTCTCTCTCTCACTCTCACTCTCTCTCTAAAAAATAAATAAAAGTTTAAAAAACTCTCAGAAAAGCAGGGATAGAGGAGAACATCTTCAAGTTCATAAAGAACACCTACCAAAAACCTACAGCTCACATTACACTTAATGGTGAAAGACTGCTTCTTGCTTCAACTGTGCCACGGCAGGGATGTCTACTCTCAGTATTCTCATTAAACATAGTGCTAGAAGTTCTAGTCAGTGCAACAAGGAAGATAAAGGAAAGCAGATCAGAAAGGAAGAAACAAAACAGTCCCCATTTGCCAACAATGTGATTGTATGCACAAGAAATTCCAAGGCATTTACAAAAAACTCTTAGAACTAATACATGAGTTCAGCAAAGTCACAGGATACAAGATAAATATACAAAATTGTATTTATGTACACTAGCAATGACCATGTAGACACCAAAATTAAAATCACGATACCACTGTATAAACACTAACCCCCCCCCCAAAACTTAGGTATAAATATAACAGAACATATGCAGAAGTTGTATGGTGAAAACTACAAAACACTGATGAAAAAAATAAAAACAAGGTCTAACTAAATGAAGAGATATACCATGTTCATGGTTTGGAAGGCTCCACAAAGTAGAGATGTCAATTTTCCCCAAACCGATAAACAGGTTTAACAAAATTCTTATCAAAACTCCAGCAAGATTTTTGTAGAAATAGACACAATTATTCTTTTTTAAAGTTTATTTATTTATTTGGAGTGAGAGAGAGAAGGAGAGAAGGCGCGTGTGAGCAGGGGAAGGGCAGAGAAAGACGGAGAGAGAATCCCAAGTAGGTTCCCTTCTACCAGCTCAGAACCCGATGCGGGGCTCGATCCCAGGAACCATGAGATCATGACCTGACCCAAAATCAAGAGGCAAACGCTTAACCGAATGAGCCACCCAGGCACCCCTATTCTGATTTTTATATGAAAATGCAAGGAATTAGAACAGTTAAAACTATTGTAAAAAGAAGATAAAGTGTACTGATTCAGTCTATCTGATTTTAAGACCTCTTACAGGCAGACCTCGGAGATATTGTAGGTGTGGGTTCAATGGATTTGAATAGCACAATAAACGGAGTCAAAACAAACTGTTTGGTTTTTCAGTGTGTATAAAAGTTATGTTTATACTGCACTGCAGTATATTAGGTGTGTAATAGCATTATGTCTAAAAAATGTCCATACCTTAATTAAAAAATACTTTTTTGCTAAAAAATGCTAACTATCATCTAGCTTTCAGTGAGTCCCAATCCTTTTGCTGGTGGAGGGTCCTGCCACATATTGATGACTGCTGACTGATCAGGCCGTGGCTGCTGAGGGCCGGGGTGGTTGTGGCAATTTCCATTAAAAAAATTTTTTTTAATGTTTATTTATTTTTGAAAGACAGAGTGTGAGTGGGGGAGGGGCAGAGAGAGAAGGAGACACAGAATCCGAAGCAGCTCCAGGCTCCGAGCTGTCAGCACAGAGCCTGACACGGGGCTTGAACTTATGAACTGCAAGACCATGATCTGAGCTAAAGTCGGAAGCTTAACTGACTGAGCCACCCAGGGGCCCCAGAACTTCTTTCAAAACTGGAGTTAATCCTCTTAAACCCTGCTGCTACTTTTTCAACTAATTTTTTGTCATATTCTAAGTCCTTTGTTGTCATTTTGACAATCTTCACAGCATCTTCACTGAGAGTAGATATCATCTCAAGAAACTACTTTCTTTGCTTGTCCCTAAGAAGCAATCCCTCATCCGTTAAAATTTTATCATGAGATTGCAGCCATTCAAATATAATAATGAAAGAGCTCGAGCTATTCCAAGAATTACCAAGACGTGACATGACAGAGACACGCAGTGAGCAAAGGCTGCTGGAAAAGTAGTGCCGACAGACTTGCTTGATGCAAACCTTCGATTTGTAAAAAAAAAAAAAAAAAAGGCAGAATCTGCAAAGCACAATAAAATGGAGCACAAAAAAACAAGACAAGCCCATGTACAGTGACATAATCAAGGCTCTGTGATACGTGTGGAGAGGTGGACACAGATGTCGATGGAACAGAACAGAGAACCCAGAATTATACCCACACAAATATGCCCAGCTGACTCTGACCAGCGTATAAAAGCAATTCAACGCAGGAAAGGCTGTCCTTTTTAACAAATGGTGCTGGAGCAGTTGAACATTCACAGGCAGGAAAACGACACTCGATCGAAACCTCACAGTTTATATAAAAATTAACATGAAATGGACCATGCATGTAAAAGACAAAACCATAAAGCTGTTAGAAAGCTGTTAGAAAATCTGCAGGTTTTTGAGGGAGGCAGAGTTCTTGGACTTGACGCTTCAAACAGGATCCATAAAAGGGAAAATGGATAAAGTGCCCTTCGTCAGATCGCCTGGGTGGCTCAGTCAGTTAAGCATCTGACTCCGGCTAAGGTCATGATCTCGTGGTTCATGAGTTCGAGCCCCGCATCGGGCTCTGTGCTGACAGCTCAGAGCCTGGAGCCTGCTTTGGATTCTGTGTCTCCCTCTCTCTCTGCCTTTCCCCCAATCATGCTCTGACTCTGTCTCAAAAATAAACACTAAAAATAAATAAATAAATAATTAAAAAAAGAAGTAAAGCTTTCACCGTGAGCAGGACCCACAATCTGGGAGGAAACACTCGCAGAGCGCCCCCCCCCCGGCAGAGACTTGAATACAGAACATGAAAAGAGCCGTCAAAACTGCACAGTGAGCTCTGTGAAATAAACTTGGCGGATAACCCCCTCCTCCCCAAACCCCCCAGCGGTAAAAGCAGAACAGCCCAATTTGAAACGGGCAGGCGACACCAGCAGACGTGTTATGGAAGCTGACGCACAGAGGGGCATAAACACAGGCGTCGTCAGCCATTAGGAAATGCAGATTAAGACCACAGTGAAACGTCACGGCGTACTTGTCAAAAAGCCTAAAAAAAAAAAAAATGACGACAACCCCAAGTGCAGGTAACGATGTGGAGAAACCGGATTACTCATATCTTGCCGCAGGGAATGGAAAATGGTGCAGCCTCTCTGGAAAAAGGCTGGGCAGCTTCCTGAAAGAACTAAACATGCACGTACCGTACAACTTAGCGATTGCTCCCCGGGGCAGAGAAGTGAAAATTTATGGTCACGCGAAAACCTGCGCACGGCGTTCCCAGCAGCTTCGTTTGTAACAACCCCCATGTACTGTGACGGGTGACTGGCTGTACAAATGAATGACCAGATTTGTAGGACACTCTTGAAAAGGCAACCTGACGGAAATGGAGAGCAGAGACTGGCAGGGGTTGAGGAGGAAGAATCTCTGTGGGGATGAAATGCGCATCTGGACTATATCGACGTCCACGGCGCACACGTTTTCGAAGATGTAGCCGCAGGGGAAAATGTGTAAGAGGTACATGGGCTGTCTCTGTACTTTTCCTTACAACTGTCTACTATTCTATAATTATTTAAAAGCAAAAAGCTGAGGAGCACCTGAGTGGCTCGGTCAGCTAAGCGTCCGACTCTCGATTTCGGCTCGGGTCACGATCTCACGGTTCATGAGACCGAGCCCCACGCCGAACGTGGAGTCTGCTTAAGATTCTCTCTCTTTCTCCCTCTTTCCCTTTGCTCTTTGATCAAATGCACACACACTCTCTCTCGCTCTCAAAAAAATAAAAATGAAAAGCTTGATAAAAAACTTTTATAGATAGAATGGAATAGAAAAGTTAAGGAGCAATGTTCCCTTTTCCTTTGGGCTCTTGACATAGGCTCCTTTGAGCGTTTCAGGGTTTTAAGGCCTAAATTGAATTTCCAGCCCAAGCGCTCGTAAAACTGTTTGTCCCCTCATCCTGTACCCTCCTGTCACCGGTTCAGTCCCAGGGGTGGACACTGGTATTCTGGTCTCTGTAACAGCTATGCCTCGGCCCAACTCAGACCACCCCGTCTGCTGTTCTCAGAGAGGGCCCGAGCTCCCGGGGAGGACAGCCCGGGCACCAGCACCCGCAACGGCACTCCGGCGGGCTCTAGCTACTTGCAGGGCCTGCCTTCTTCACAAGGGGAAAGAGGCAAAATGCCTCTGTGCACAAAGGCCAACCGCACCCACACATCCATAAACAGAGCCCTGATCAGGAAGTGGGTCCCCCCGCCCCCCGGCTCTCTGGCATTCCTGCAGCAGGCCGCCGTTTCCTCCCGGTGGATTTCAGAACTGAAAACGAATTGTGATTTTGTGTGCGGCAAGCGCTGCCTGTGTGAGCCGTCGGCTGCTGCGCTCAGTCAACCGCTGTGGGTCCCTGAGAGCCACGAGCCCTCCCGGACACCCTTCCCTCCTTTTGGTGCCTGTCCCGGTGAGCCCCTGGGGGACAGGCAGAGCTCCGGGGGGCAGCGCGTCCTGCCTGCACTCGGTTGGCAACCTTGGACCCCTCCGATAGCCCTAACTAACCCCCTGGATTCGGCGGAGCAACAAGCAGTTTTCAATCGCAAATGTCAGTTATTCCCAACCTTCCCGCTCGGGAATCAGAAAAATCAGACATTATGTAGGGAACGCACGCACCTCTTTCTTCTACATGATGCAAGGCATATATTGAATTTTAAAAATTAAAACGTATTCAGGTATTTTGCTTTGAGAAATTCTTTTTCTTTCCTTTTAAAGTTTATTTATTTTGAGAGAGAGAGAGAGAGAGAGAGAGAGAAAGAGGGAGCGTGCATATGAGTAGGGGAGGGGCAGGGAGAGAGGGAGAGAGAGAATTCCAAGCAGGTTCTGTGTTGACAGCCCAGAGCCCGACGCGGGGCTCGATCCCACGAACCATCAGATCACGCCCTGAGCTGAGGTCAAAAGCCAGATGCTCAATCGACTGAGCCCCCAGGCGCCCCAGCTTTGAGAATTTCTGAATCGCTTTAGGGACACCCAGCAGTGAGGAGGGCGGCTGGGCGGGTCAGCGCCGAATGCAGCCGGCGCTGTGGGGCTGGAAAATGGGGAGGGTGGAAAGGAAGCTCCGAGGGGATGGGAGGCCAGGAGGGAGGCCAGGAGGGACTAGCGCTGCCCCACACGATGGCCGTGAGGGAGAGCCAGCTGAGAGTCGTGGACAGCCCACACGTCGTGCAGGGACAGCGTGTTGGCAGTGCATCTGGGTCCCGGCACCCGGGCGCTGCTGGGCGTCAAGGGCGCTGCTCCCAGCTCACCGTCACTCACTCCTCCGCACCTGTGGCTCCAGTAAAGGCAACAAATCTGGCTGCCCCAACGGCCAGTCCTAAGGATGCAGGCTTCAGCAGGCTCACCGTCGCCTCTTCGGGTCTGGGCTGCCTGCCTTAGGGCGTCGTGCGGGTTTCTCAGGTGACAGGCAGTGGCGGATACAGCTGCGGCAGGCGGACCCTCCCCCACGGCAGAGCCCGGTTTGGTTCCGCGGCAACCTTGGAGGCCGGCGGACGCTGGGTCCGGCTGTCAGCCCCGATCTGCACTCGAGTGGCCCCAGCGCCCGGCCCCTGGGACAGAGCCAAGGGGACACCTGGGGCCCCGGGTGGCAGGACGGGCACCCTCCCCCACGGTGTTTACCCAGCGGCTCCCGCCAGTGACCAGGGCAGAGTCCGCTGCTGCCCGCCGACGCCTCGGCCGCTGCAGACGGTTCTCGGAACCTGCCTCCGCCTCTCCCAGCCCTTCCAGGAATTGTTTGCTTGTTTCAGATAAATCCCGAGTCTCCCCTATGCAGAGCGCCGCGGATCTGGTTTCACTGATCGACAGGACAGCCCAACCTCTAATTCCTGCTCTACGGGGGGTTTACGTGGCACTAATCCCATCAGCAGCGAGCTGGCCGGCTTGTCTCTCGCTTTTGTCCTGAACAGAATCATGGCGACAGCCGGGCTTTCGCCCTCCGCACACCTGAGCCGGTCTGCACCTGTGCCTTTCTCTCCTGCACGAGTGACCGCAAAGAGGGCCCCATGCCCGCACTTCGAGGGCAGGAGGCGTGGGGACCTTGGCCCCGGCCACTGCCCACCCCCCCGCCGGGCACGCGTGGGTTGCTTGGGAGTTCATGCTAGAACCGTCTCTCGGATGAGTGGGTCGGGGCCGCGCGAGGCCGCTGTGATGCTCCCACTGTTACTGTGATGTGAGAGCGGTGCTCCCCTTGTCGGTCTCACCCGGAAGCAACGGAGTGACACACAGAGCATCCTTCCAGAAACACGGACTGGAGACTTTCTCCCAGAGCGTTTACAAAACAAACACTGCTTGCAATCCCTTCAGAAAGGGGTATCTTGCTTCGCACCCGAGGAAAATAATGCACATTATGGGCGCGAAAGAGATGCCCCTGAGGCCCTGAAGTTAAGGTGCACATTTCTGTGCCTCTGGTCCAGGGCTCTGCCTTGCGGGACAGGGAGGGGGAGTCCCTGTCCTTCTCGGGGTGCCACCACCCTTCTCCAGGGGCGGTGAATTCACCTCTGCTCTAGTTTCCCTCCCCCAGCCCTTCTGGCCGGTAGAGGACGTTCTGGCCCAGGGCACAGCCATCGGCAATTCAGTGTTTATGGACACCATAAAACAGACATGCAGAACGAGGATGCTTCCCTAATAACCCAGGAGCACAGTAAAGATATATGATTAACAGTGAGCTCACCTTGCTTCTTTAAAGGCAAAGGTGCCCTTGCCAGGGTCTGTCCTACCGAGCAATCACTCATGTTTATCAGCAGCCAGAGGGACATTTCCCTATGACTGGTGGTGACCTTGAGTAATGCTTTTGCCTCCTGTTAGCCTTCAGATGTAACAGAAAGCAAGGCGGACGGAAGGACTTGGATGACCCCGTGTGAAACTTTGGACTGTATCTTGTTACCGTCTTGACTACACTACGTACAGGATCGTTAGGGACCCATGGCACCCCGGGGGCAGGAATAGGGTGGAGCTTTTCCCCTCTCGGTTTTGGAGAGGGGGACTTCATATTCTGCAGAGTTTAATTTGATCCCAGATGTCTGCATACGATTTCTCTCTCTGCCCCTCTCTCCTCCTTAGGCTTGCTTGGCAAGACACCTTACCTGTGAGGGGAGTTGCCCCTGGGGCAGGCAGCAGTGCAACTTTATTGTTTAGAGATGGCAGCAACCACAACAATCTGTACTGAGCCCTTACTACGGTCCAGGCCCTGTTCTAAGTGGTTTGCACATATCGGTCATTTAATCCTGTGAGTATCTGAGGCTGATACAGTGAGAACTCGAGTCACGATGTGGCCAAACTCATCGTGCCCTACCCCAGTCATGTTCCCATTTTGGGCTGCAAAGACAGGGCGGGATGGCGCTTACTCATGGGGGAAAGGTACTCTGCACACACTCCTCCTCTCTCAGAAGCACCCTCCCCCATGGGTGATGAGGTGCGCTGTGCTTTTGAGGGAGAAGGGTGTGAGTATGATATTCTAGTGAGGATGCCCCGGAGGAATTTGAATTTGGCAGCTAGCAGTGGGTTGTACATGTTGGCGGGACTCTGTTTACTATAAGATACCCTGCAGACGTCAAAACAACGTGATGAGATTAGTTTCTGGAAGAATTCGCAGGAGAGACTCTGATCCAATAAACTCATTGATTATAGTATAAAGGACAAGACTTTTGCAAAAATCTATTAAGGATTATAAAGACTGACAACTAAAGGTTTCACTCCATCCGTGGACTTGGACACGTTGCACACAGTTGCAGAGGCTGTAGCCAGAGGAATGGAAAATGGCTAACTTACTGTTTGTAATAACCAAAGATGGGAAGCAACTAAATGTCCATTGATGGGGGACTAGTTGGATAAACTATGGTACATCCCCACAGCTGTGCTGCTAGGGAGGAAAGGAAGAAGGCTCCTAAGTTCTTCTGTGGAGTGAGCTTACCAGGCAGGGTGGCTAGAATGTACGTGGAAAGCTGCAGGCTCATGGGTTGAGGGTTCAGAGGGCAGAGTCCGGGTTTGTCAGAGAGAAAGTGGAAATGAAAGGGATAACTCTCAAAGAAGGAAGTTTGTGGTTGGCGTGACCAGTTCTGTAAGAACTCTCCTGTTTCTTCCCTAATCCGCCTCTGAATTGCACATCTATGTGCCTAGTAGGGCGATACAGCTTAGCAGACGTATCAGTGCTGCCAATCACATGGGAGGCAAAGCTTGGAGTCTGAGTCTGGTTAACTTAGAGGGCTTTGACAAATACCTCAGGCTTCTCCTTCTCTCTCTCTCTCTCTCTCTCTCTCTCTCTCTCAAAATAGGTAAATAAACTTTAAAATACCAAAAAACCAAAATGATCACTCATAATTTAGCTGCCAGTGAGAACAAAAGTGAACACTCTTCAGAGGAAGATAACAAAATCCAGTCTCTGCAACGTATTAGTCATAATGTAAGTCTACACTAAGAAAGAGACATGCAAAGAAACAAGAAAATGTGTTATGCAGTCAAGAAAAAAAAATCACCCCACAGAAACCCTAGATAATTCAGGTGTTGAAATTAGCAGACCAAACTTTTAATGAAGCAATTAACGTTATGTCTAAGGACCGTAAGAAAACGATGTTAGTAAATAATAAACAGATGGAGGATCTCAAGACAGAAATCTATGACTAGAAATCCTATGAAGATTGCAGAATTTAAAAGTATATCCCAAAAATATAGCAGTTGGAGTAAACAGAAGAGTCAGGAAAACTGAGGACAGATGAACAGAAATTATGCGACCTGAAGAGTAGAAAGAAAAGACATTAAAAAAATAACAGCCAACCACTTGAGGGATAATAGCAAATTTCTAACATACGTGTAATTAGAATCTCAGAAGGAAAGGTGAGATGGAATACTGCGTAAAAAACATTTAAAGAAAAAAACTGAAAATTTCACAAATTTGGAGACAACACGAGTCTACAGACCATGGGCACTCAATAAATACCATGTAGGACAAACAAACAAACAAACAAACAAAACACCAGGGCAGGTACATCACAATCAAACCACTGCAATCCAAAGTTAAAGGAAAAACACCTTGAAAGCAGCCAGAGGGGAAAAAAAGATACATTTTTCTTTGCAGGGAATAATGATAAAGTAAAAGCCGATTTCTCATCAGAAATGATGAAGGCAGAAAAAAAGGATCCAACTTCCTTAAACTTCTTTCAAAATACAAAACCAAAACCAAACCAAGAATGCAATTTATACCCTGAGAAACCATTTTTCAACGTGAAGGCAAAACAAAAATATGTTTGGATAAGCAAAACCTGAGCGAATCAGTCACTAGCAGTTCTGCACTGCAAGAAATGTTAAAAGAAAAAAGAAATTCTTCAGGCTGAAGGCCTATAGCACCAGTTAGAAGTTGGAATCTATGGGGGTAAATAAAAGCACCAGAGATGACACGTATGTAGGTAACCACAAAAAATTATCTTTAGGGGAGAATGGCAGGTTTAGTTGGAAGAACATGCAATTCTTTTAAAAAAAATTTTTTTTTAACTTTTATTTTTGAGAGAGAGACACAGAGTGTGAGCGGGGGAGAGTCAGAGAGAGAGGAGGACACAGAATCAGAAGCAGCTCCAGGCTCTGAGCTGTCAGCACAGAGCCCGATGCGGGGCTTGAACCCACCGACCACAAGATCATGACCTGAGCCAAAGTAGGATGCGTAACCGACTGAGCCACCCAGGCGCCCCATGGAGTTCTTACTTTTTATGGAAAGTAGTACGACATTAATTCTAAATAGTCTACAAAGTTAAGGAGGATTTAAAAATGGGCAAGAGGTCTGAAAAGACACTTCACGAAAAGAAGACATGTGGGTGGCAAATAAACATATGAAAAGATGCTCCACCTCTTACGTTCGGGAGCCCCGAACTAACACAACAACGAGACAGCACCACACACTGATATAATGGTGGAAGTCTGGACCGCCGACAACACCAAGTGCTGGCAAGGACACGCCGCAATAGGAGCCCTCGTTCACGGCTGGCGGGGACACAGGGCGGGCAGTCTGGAGGGCAGTGGGTGGCTTCTCACCAAGTGACATGTACTCTTACCAAACGACTCAGCCATCGTGCTCCTGGGTATATACCCAAAGGAATTGCAAACTTACTTCCACACAAAACCTTCACACAGATATTCATGACCCCCCTATTCAGAATCGCCAAGACTTTGAGGCAACGATGATGGCAAATGGATAAATAAACTCTAGAGCATCTGTACAATGAAAGATTATTCAGCGCTAAATGGAAACGAGCCATCGCACCACGAAAAGACATAGAGGTACCTTACATGCATATGACTAAGTGAGAGAAGCCAGTCTGGAAAGGCTGTGCGCTATAGGATTCCAACGGTGAGCATTCGAGAAAAGGCAGAACCATGGAGACCGCAAGAAGACTGGTCGTTGCCAGGAGTCTGGGGGGAGGGACGATTGAACACGTGGAATGAACACAAGGATTTTCAGGCAGAGACACCGCTCTCTACGCCACTGTAATCGTGGGCCACGTCATTTTGCATCCATTAGAACCAGGGCACGCACAATGACGAGCGCGAACCCTAACGTAAACTATGGACTTTGGCCGACAAGGACATGCCAGCGTTGGCTCCTTGACTGTAACGGACGGACATATAGCTCTGATGCAGGGTGTCGGCGGTGGGAGGGGCTGAGGGAGTGGGTGGGGCTACATGGGGACTCTTGTACCTTCCACTAAATTTTGCTATGAATCGAAAACTGCTCTAAACAATACAAATTGTTTTTTTTTGTAATTACAAAAAAAAAAAAAAAGCTAAGGATGCGACATGTAATACCTAGAGCAAATGCTAAAAAGCATAGCTAAAGAGGCAATACAAGGAAGAAACTACAATGCAAAAATTACTCCAATTAACCCCAGTGAAGGCAGAAGAGGCGGAACAGGAAATGCAGCCCAAGATCAATAAAAGACAAATAGCAACATGGAAAAACTAACCTCAGTTGTATCAATAAATGCAGTACATCTAAATGAACACAGGAAGAACTAATACTAAAATTACACACGCTCTCTCAGAAAATAGAGAGATGAAAGCAGATCTCTTAACATGTTTTTTAATGTAAAACAATTAAAAAAATTTTTTGAATGTTTATTTATTATTTTGAGAGAGAGACAGAGACATAGAGACAGACTATGAGTGGGGGAGGGGCAGAGAGAGAGGGAGACACAGAATCTGAAGCAGCTCCAGGCTCCGAGCTGTCAGCACAGAGCCTGACGCGGGGCTCGAACTCACGAACGGTAAGACCATGACCTGAGCTGGAGTCGGACGTTTAACTGACTGGGCCCCCAGGCGCCCCTCTCAACATGTTTTATAAAGCCATGATAACCATATATAAACATAACAAAGCCATTACAAGAAAAAAGCTACTAACCAATATCCCATTTGAACATTAACACGCAAAAATCCTTAAATATTCTTAATATTATTAGGGAATCAAATTTAACAATATATAAAAGAGAACACATCTTACATCAGGATCGAGGTCCTGTATACCTTTTTAAACACTCTCATTCCTAAGTAGTTTTCTAGGAATACAAGGGCAGTTATCATGGAAAAGCAAAGTTGTTTTAACGTTTGAAATCAGTCAACGAAATTCACTATGTGAACAGAATAAAGGAGAAAAATCATATGATCACCCAGTAGACGAAGAAAGAGCATGTGACAAAATCCAATACCTGTTCATGATAAAAAGCATTGGAAACCCAGGAATAAAAAGATTGCCTCAACCCATCTCAACAGATGCAAATATAACGCCTGATACAATTTACCAAGAATTTTGTCAGAGAACATTTGACAGAAAGCGTTCAGCAACGAGGGGAAGCAGACTCGTTCCACCCCACAAGGGCCATCGACAACACGCCTGTGGCTCATGTCACACTTGGTGGAGAGAGTGAACGCATTTCCGCTAAGGCTGGGATAAAGTAAGGGCGCCTGCTCTTGTTTTTACTGAATTGTTTCGGAGTTTCAACCAGGGCAACAAGACAAGTGAAAGAGATCACAAACCAACAGAGGGAGGGTCACCCGGGGGGCTCAGTTGGTTGAGCGTCCGACTTCGGCTCAGGTCATGATCTCACAGTTCGTGGGTTCAGGCCCCGCATCGGGCTCTGTGCTGACAGCTCAGAACCTGGAGCTGCTTCCGATTCTGTCTCTCCTTCTCTCTCTGGCCCTCCTCCTCTTAGAGTCTGCCCCCCTCTCTCTCTCAAAAATAAATAAGCATTAAAAACAAACAGAGGTAAAAGTGTCTTTATTATCAGAAGATATGATTGTTTTTATGGAAAATCCTAGGAATCTAGAAAATAACTACCAGAAGTAAGAAATGAATTTAAGCAATGTCAGAAGATATATGTCAACATACAGAAATGTGCTGTATTTTTATAAACGAGCAGAAAACAAATGGGTAATTAAATTCAGATCCCCTTGACAATTACACTAGAAAACAGAAAATGCCATGGAATAAGTTTAACAAAATACATGCAGGACTTTTATCTTGAAAGCTAAAACACTTTGCTGAGACACGTTAAGGAAGGCCTAAGTGGAGGGGTGTATCATGTTCATGGGTTAGAAGACTCAGTATTGTTAAGATGTTAGTTTTCCCAAACTAATCTCTATATTGAATGCAATCCAATCAAAATCATAGATGGCTTAAAAAAAACTGACATGGAGGCGCCTGGGTGGCTGTCCGTTGCACGTCCGACTTTGGCTCAGGTCTGATCTCACCGTTCATGAGTTCAAGCCCTACATCGGGCTCTGTGCTGACCGCTTAGAGCCTGGAGCTGCTTCAGATACTGTGTCTCACTCTCTCTCTGCCCCTCTCCTGCTCACACTCTGTGTCTCTCTCTCTCTCTCTCTCACAAATAAACATTAAAAAAGAAAAGAAACTGACATGTTGATTCTTAATTCTGAAATCTGCAGGGAAAAGAAAAAGACCCATGTAACCAAAATAACTGTAAAAGAAACACAAATGTGGAAGACTCCCTTGGTTTCAAGCTCTAGCGATGAAGCCAGTGTGTTATTAGTATCAAGACAGACAACAGGTGGATGAAACAGAATGGAAAGACTCCAAAGAGGCCCTTACATAGAGACAAATAATTCTCTAGGAAGGTGTCAAAGTGACTCAGAGGAAAAAGGTAGTCTTTTTCTTTTTAACAAGTGATGTTGTGATGACTGAATATACATATAGGGGAAGAAAACGGTCGACCCCTACCTCACACCACACACAAAATTAATTTAAATCGGATCATAGACTAAAATATAACAGCTATCACTCTCAAATCTCCTAAAAACGTATCTTGTCTTTTCCACCTGGGGGTAGGAGAAAGTTTCTTAAGGAAGACACAGAAAATACAATACATACAAGAAAAACTTGTTAGCTTAGACTTTAACGAGTTAAAAATGTCTGCTCATCAAATGCCCTCACTAAGAAGATGAAAAAGGCAAGTCATGAAGTGGGAAAAAATATTTGCCATACATCTATCTGACAGATGAATTATATCCAGAATGTAGAGTTTCCTACAAACCAGTGATAAAAACAAACAAGCAAACAACAAAACACAAGCCTGTTTACAAAATGAGCAAAACACAGAACGGGAACTTCACAAAGTAAGGTATCCAAACAGCCAATAAGCACGTGAAAACATGCTCAACAAGCATAAGTCATCTGAGAAATGTGAATTAAGACCATGATGAGGGGCGCCTGGGTGGCTCAGTCGGTTAAGCATCTGACTTCGGCTCAGGCCATGATCTCGAGGTTCGTGGGTTCGAGGCCCGCGTTGGGCTCTGTGCTGACAGCTCGGAGCCTGGAACCTGTTTTGGATTCTGTGTCCTCCTCTCTCTCTGCCCCTTCCTGGCTCTCTCTCTCTCTTTCAAAAATAAATATCTCTCTCTCTTTCAAAAATAAATAAACATTAAAAAAATTTAAAAAAGACCATGACGACAGATGATTTTATACCTACTTGATGTCTAAAAAGTTAAAAGCTGAGATGTCGTGTTGGGTCGTGTGTGAAGCACCCAGCTCACTCACACGTAGCTGGTGGGATGTAACACGGCACAACCACTGGGGAAAACAGTTGGGCAGTTTCTCATAAAGTCAAGCATCTGTTTACCATAGGTTCCAGTGACATCGCTCATGGGTTATTGCCCAAGATAACGGACAGAGATGCCCACACTAAGATCTGTACAATCTTTACAACGATGTGCGCTCGAGATTACCCAGCGTCCCTCAGCAGAGGAAGCAGTGAGCCAGCGGCGGGGAACTCACAGCAGAACACTACTCCACAACACGGCAGTTAACGAGCGACACGCATGCGTCTTAAAAACGTGATGCCCACCGAGCCCCGACACGGAACAGATCTATGGAACCACTGTGCTCCCGAGGAACTCCGGAACAGGACCAAGTGGCCTGTGCTGACGGAAGTCGGAGCAGTGGTTTCTTAGGGTAAGTGGGCGCTGACTTGAAAGGAGGCACGGGGGACTTTTCAGGGTGACAGACCCACTCTTCATCTCAGTGGGGCGGTGGTTACACGTGTGTGTGCTGTCATCGAGCTCATCAAACTGTGCGTTTTGGGTGTGCGCATCTTAGCCGCACAGGACGCGGGTGTACGTGGCTCTGCCAGGTCCTCACACGTGCCCAGAGGCAGACAGCCTTCCTAGCGGTACCCACCCCCCCCACCAAGGTCCTCGAGCTAATGTTTGGACACTGCCATTTCCGTGTCACCTAATTCTGGGGGCAGGACTCAGATCCCCAAGGTCCGAATGACTGTGTGACGCTCACATGTCTGGCAGTGACATGCTAGGTGCCACTGCCTTTGTTGGTGGGACCGGGTCGCGCAATTCCGTAAGGACATGACAGCAGGAGATGGGTGCGCCCCTTGGAGGCAATACAGGAACAGGGCTGGTTTTCACTGCCACGCAGCATCCTTTCTGTCTTGGGAGTGGCACACATCAGGGTGACTGAGGCTGTGATCGTGAAGCTCTTTGGAGGGAAGTTGTGCTAAGAATGAAAACACTATGAAGCACATCATTGTCCCATCAGCAACTCACTTGTGCTCACACCTCAAGCACACACTGGACTCGCAAGTGACAGCAGCCAGTGGCGTGTGCGGCTTTCGATCTTAGGGCCCTTCCTGTCCTAGGAAATGTCAGCAGTGCCAGGGAGGCGTGACTGCAGCCATCGGTCATTACCGATGATAGGTAACGTTTACTAAGCACCTACTGACTGCCAGGTGCCGGGCTAAGCACAGTGCATGAATTCTGCCATCGGTCCTCGTAAGAACCCCACTGGGGTGTGTTTCCCACTTCTTGCTCTGCAGGGAGACTGAGGCGCAGTGTGGCCGGAAGCTATCCAAGGACATTTCACTAGACTGACAAGGGACAGGGGACAGCGCTTGGGTCGTGCCTGGAAGCTGGGCCACAGACGGGGGGCTGGGTGCAGCAGAGACCCCAGGAACCCCTGAACAACGCTCGGGACGGAGGCAGGTGAGGGGAGAGGGTCCGTGGAGCGTGAGTGAGCGCAGGGCTGTCACTGGAGGCCCCCGGGCAGCTGTGACGGTGACCTCAGAGGACTTCCCAGAACTGGCAAGGGCGCCAAGGCGCTTCTGTTCCTTGGCCCCCTCTCTCGGTGGGGGGACTGCTCCCGGGGCGGCGAGCCCTCCCCACTTCCGGTCGGCCCTGCACGCGGGAGCTCTGCAGGCAGGCGGGGAGCTGGAGTGGCAGGACGCCAACGGTGCCCATGTCACCAGCGGCCTCCGGTCTGCGCTGCTGAGCACCCGCTTGACTTTGAAAACATGTTAATCTTTTATTTGACCCAATATATCTCAGAATACGTCCTCCCAACGTGCATCACACGAAAGCGTGCACACCCCCGTCCCGGCAGCTTCACTCGCACAAGTCTTCGGTGGAAACCACCCCGAGGCTGTCAGCTGATGAATATTTACAACGCGGCTCATCGCCTCGTGGGACTGTGGCTCTGCGGCGAACAGGACAGAAGTGTTGACACCCGGGAGCCCCAACGACACTGCTCGGGGGAAGACGCCAGACGCATGAGGCCACGTCCTCCATCACGGGAGGCCTCCGGAACAGACATCTCCATAGCAATGGTGGTTGCCAGGGACCCGGGGGTGAAGGTGACAGATGTGACTGC
Organism: Cryptoprocta ferox; assembly: GCA_028646485.1. Classification (NCBI taxonomy): domain Eukaryota; kingdom Metazoa; phylum Chordata; class Mammalia; order Carnivora; family Eupleridae; genus Cryptoprocta; species Cryptoprocta ferox. The sequence continues at coordinate 3,016,228 of CM053573.1, forward strand.
TGATAGGTATGGGATTTTTTTCTTTAAAAAAAAAATTTTTTTTTTTACATTTATTTCTTTTTGAAGACAGGGAGACAGAGCGTGAACAGGGGAGGAGCAAAGAGAGAGGGAGACAGAATCGGAAGCAGCTCCAGGCTCTGAGCTGTCTGCACAGAGCCCGACGCGGGGCTCGAACCCACGAACTGTGAGATCATGACCTGAGCCGAAGCCGGACACTCGACCGACTGAGCCCCCCAGGCGCCCCAATAAGATATTTTCTTGAGGGCTGATGGAAATGTTTAGTCAGCGGTGGTGGTTGCAGAAAAAACCTAACATACTAAAAACCACAGACTCCGTCACGTTAAAATGGCGCATTTTATGTCGGTGAGTTCTAGCTCCTGAAGAAAACATGCAATCAGTCTGAGAAGGATCAGCGGGTAATTCACGTTCTTTTATCCGTCCTGAGTCTTTACAATCCAGTGCAAATTCTGCATTTGGGCCGCGGTGACCTTGCATCCACTTGGTCCCCTCCTGGAGGAATAGCTCCGGGTCCCCGTCACTGCAGTGCTCCGCGGTGTTGGGGTTTTAGCAAGCCACCACTCAGCCAGGGCGAGTCCTGGGCACCGACTCTGACTCCTATTTCCTAAGGGTGGGGGGCAAGTTTGGGGCACTGGGTTTCTCGAAGAGACCGAGCAGGCAAGCACACGTGGGGGGGATCCGGACAGGCCCTACTGGCAGGAACTCCTCGAGTCTCGCACTAAACCCAGGAGCCTTCCTGGAGGGAAAAGGGCCGTGTGTAGCCTATTGGAATTCTGGGCAACGTTCAAGGCACTGCCAGCCACCTGTCAGCTGTGACTTGCAAAACCACAGGCACGCTCCGTGGGGCGCTCCTGATGCGTCCTCACAGCTCACTTTCGCTGTCTGTCCTTGGGAACAAGGACGGTGAAGCTCTGGGAAGCCGGAGGGCCTGGCGTCGCCCCTGATCCCTGCCCAGGGGGACAGAAATGAAAGCCGGCCTCAGTGGCAGCTGCACCAGTGTGCCGGATGAGAGGCCAGCAGAGGTGCCGCTGGGCGGTGTGCCGTGTCCCGGCCCTGGGGACGGGCAGGGAAGAGAGGGGGCTGCTGTCGGTCCTAAAGTCAAAGACACTCCCCAGAGAAGCATGGCTCACCGCTTAGCCGCGGCCACCCTGAGACAGCAGGGCTCGCCCAGGACCAGGTAGCAGCATTTCCTGAGACACGGGGCCAGCAGGAAGGACGGCGACCCCCTGGAAAGGCCAGGGCCAGGGGCCTCAGCAGCTGCAAGTCTGGACCCCAGGCTCCTACCTCCTTTCCTGACATTCTTTGTCCTGCCACTGTGACTGTGGCCTGTTGCATCGCGGGCAGTTGGGGCCCCTTCCCGCCACACCCGGGCTGCACCCCAGGGCTGACTACGGCCCCCGGGGGAGGCGGGGAGGCTCTGGAAGCAAGGCCGGGCTGGGCGCTGGTTCGGGGGGTGGGGTGGGGGAGCGGACTGCACTTGCTGCTCCAGAGGGAAAGACGGAGTGCCGTCCCTTACGTGTCTCAGGAAGGCTCGGGCCATGGCGGGGGGGGGGGGGTGTCTACCTGATACCAACTCTGTCCCCAAGGGAAATCCTGGGATACCGGTGCCTTTGTAGACAAGGGGTCCACCAGCACCAGGGAGTTAGCCTCCCCATCAGTGTGCGGAGAGTGATGTGGACCGCCCCATGCGGGTGTTCATGACGCTGGGGGATGGGCACGTTTGGAGGAAACTGGCCGGCTGTCCCTGCAGAGAACACATATGCCTTTGTCCCAGCTCCCGCGGGAGGCGGAGCGAGTCCCCACACAGGCAGGTGCACTCCGCTTTTGCTAAGTTCTTTCTCTTAGGGAGCAGGGACCTACCTCCATCGGTCCAAGTTGGGCCCCAAAGTTACACAAAAACCTTCGGTGTTCTTCCTCCGGTGACAATCTTGTAAATGCCTGTGCACGTCCGCCACGCCCCCCAGGCTTCCTTCCCGAAGCTCGGTCCTGTCTGGTCGGCCACACACTCGGATTGTTTTTGCTTCATTGCTCCTCAAAGGCTTCATTATTCTGGCCCCTCTGTTCTGGATGGTGACAAGTGGCCAGCGTCCTTCTTCCGATGGAATCCTGTGCCCGAGTGTGGGGCCCCGGGACCCCATCCTGGGTCCCTCCTGCTGGCTCCCTGCCTCCCTGGTGAGCTCACCGACCGATGGCTGCAAGCACTGCCAGCACCATCACTGTCAGGGTCAAGGCACATCCCCAGTGGGGGGTGGGGGGTTGGGGGGAGCCCTCTCTCTGCCCCTCCCCCACTCACACTCTGTCTTTGTCTCTCAAAAATAAATAAACATTAATAATAAAAAAAGAGAACAGGTCAGAATCCAAGCACTCCTCACCCCGCACCCCCGCCGCCGCCATGCTCCTCTCCGCCTACGGGAATTACAACCTCCTGATGGGCCTTCAGGGTCCCACATGATGAGCTCCTGACACCCCCAACCTTATCTCCAAGAGTTCAAGGGACACCCCAGAGGCATCATGCCTTAGCAGTAGGACCCAACTATCCCTGGATCCTGGTCTACTACAGCCGTCCTAGCAAAGCCTAAAGACAGGTCGCCCGGGGATCAAACTGGGTTGTAAGTAGCTTAACTGCCAGCCAGGACAGGGCCCACACTCTTCAGTGGGAGAAAACAAAATCCAGGCAGTCAACAATATAGCAAAAAAATGCAAGTGCGGATTTATATGAAGAAATATGATTGTTGAAAGCAAAAAATGAGTCACAGTGGATTATGGGTCTTAAAACATACGTAGCACACAAGTAAAATGCACGACATAGAGCACAGTGTGGGGGACACGTAAGCACACGGCTCTGAGACCCACACCCTCAAGAAGTGGCGTAATGCAATTTATGTTTTTTTTTAATTTTTAAAAAATTTTGAATGTTTATTTATTTTTGAGAGACAGAGAGAGACAGAGCATGAGCAGGGGAGGGGCAGAGAGAGAGGGAGACACAGGCTCTGAAGCAGCTCCAGGCTCTGAGCTGTCAGCACAGAGCCCGACGTGGGGCTCGAACTCATGAACCGTGAGATCATGATCTGAGCCGAAGTCGGACGCTTACCCGACTGAGCCACCCAGGCACCCAGGCTCCCCAACACTGTCACTTTAAAGACGAGACCAGGAGCAGACACAAAAGTGCCTCATCACCTCATCATCCCGGCCAGCACAGGATGGGTGGCTTCAAAATTCGATTCTGTGGCCATCAACCTTATAACAATCAAATTAAATTAACTTCACAGTTTAAAAAGCGAAATAAACCACACCCTCTGTCTCAGGCCATACACAAAGTCACCTTGTAAGGCATCATAGACCTAAAGGTACAAGCTAAAAATATACAACTTTCAGAAGAAAAACGGAAAGAGAAAAACCTCACAGATAGGGGGTGGACTAGGGTTTCTCAGATACGCTACCAAAAGCACAAACCGTAAAAGAACGACATTGATAATCTGGGCTTAATCGGAATTGAACACTTGTACTCATTGAACGACACGGATAAGAAAATGAAGGAGCAAGTTCCAGGCCGGGAGAAAATATTTATGATGCATGTCTGACTAAGGGTGTGTATCTCCAATAAATCAGGGCCACTCACTGTTCAATAATAGGGAAAGCGGTCAACTACAACAACAGATCGTGAGAGAAGATTTATGACTGGTTAGTAAATACGTTCACCATCATTAGTCACTAGGGAAACATAAACTCCAACCACATACAATATCACTCCACACCCATTAGAATGATTAACGTAGAAAGGACTGACAATTCCGGGTGCGGCCGGGGAATGCTCACACATGGTAGGTGGGAAGACAAGATGGTGCCCCCACTTTGGAAAAACTGATGGGCAGTTCTTTCAATACATACTTAACCCTATGACCTAGCAGTCCCGTTCGATCCAAGAGGAATGAAGATATATGTCCCCACAAAGGCATCCACTTGAATGCTCATGGCCGCCTCATCATAAAAGCCGCCAGACTGGGAATAACCCTTTGTCCTTCAACATGCGGATGGGCCATCTCACTGGGGTCCAGTCGGAGCACGAATCACTACCCAGCAATAGCCAGGAATGAAATACTGGGCCATCCACCACACACACGCCAGTCTCAAAGACGTTAGGCTGAGTCCAAAAGGAGTACGCGTCCTATATAATCACTTTTATACAAAGCTCTCGAAAAGATAAATCTAGGGTGTCAGAGAGCAGGTCAGTTGCTGACAGAGGCCAGGGGTCATGGTCGGGGGCGTTAACTGGGAAGGGACACGAAAGAACCTTTTCGGGCGGTGTGACTGTTCTGTGTCTTGACTTGGGGGACAGTAACAAGGGGGTATGAATTTTTCAAAGCTCATCAAAATAGACACTTAAATGGGAATGTCTTATGACGCGTGAATCATACATAAAGACGAGAGAGAAAAGATCCAAAAGGAAACGGGACTTAACCACCATAGCATCCCTGACCGCACCAGGCATCAGATGGCCCGCGGTCCGACGCGGACTTTGTGGCTCATTGGTCTGAGCGTGCAGGAGAGGCTCTGTGCCCAGGAAGACAAAGGTGGAGTGTCACCCAGGATCTGCTAAGTCCGTGGGGACAGCCTGGGAGGGAGGCCCCCGAGGGGTCGTGCGGGAGGGGTACGAGACAGGGCTTCAGATTCTGCAGCAGCACAGGGTTTTCCATTCAAATGCTTACCTAATATATATTCAATCCCAGGGGCAGCCTGGAGCCTTCTTTTTTTTTCTCTTAATTTTAAAAATGATAGCAGGGCCTTACCAGACAGCTGCTTGATGGCCACCGGTCTCACTTTGTAGGGGGTGCTGCAAGACAGAAGACAGTTCGCTGTGACACGCCGTCAGAGGTGTTCCCGGCCTGCCTGGTACGGGAGATAAGCTCTCGGGAGAAATTAGAATTCAGTGGATTAGGTGTTTTTTGTTTTGTTTTTTTTTTCTGAAATTAGTTTCTTTGGCTGTTCTGAGCTTCCTCATTCGGAAGAATGCCAGATACTCTAAATACACCATTTAAATGGTGAGCTTCCTCTATAAGGTTCGTATGTGGTGAATTAAAACAGATTTTGGGATCACTACCACGGACCGTCCAAGTCCACACCAGCACCTGACTCACGCAGGGACCTCGCTCTGTCCCTGGCCTGGCCCGGGCTCCTGACAGCCGCGTGTCCCACGTGACTGAGAGTGGGTGGTGTCTGTCGCCCGGGTGAACATGCACTGACATTTTGGTGACGCCATCCCCAGTAATCACGAGGCCCCGAGGGGATGGACACAGATCTGCTCCTGACACACGGAGACTTACAGCAGGGTGGGGGCGGGGAGGGAAAGACGACTGAGCCAACAAAAAATCGTTCAAAAGAACAGGAATAGGCGATAGCTCGTAATAGTTTTTTAAAGAGGAACCTCAAGAGAGATGCTGTTTTTTTGTTGTCTTTTGTTTTGTTTTGTTTTTAACCCAGTGGTTCAGCAAAATTGCAAAACCTTGTAACAGGCAGGCTGCAAGGGCACAAGGAAGCATGTCACTGGGGGAGTAGGGACGGTCACAGCCTTGGGGAAGGGGTCCTGGCAAGACCAGTTGACAGGCCAACACACAATCCTTCGACTCAGCACAAGAATTTGGGAACAAACGTATCAGATGAAACCTTATTAACAATGGGGATATCGTCCCATGTCCTGTGTTCAGGTCGTTCCTTCAACAAATTGTTCCCAGAGCGCTCACATGTCAGGTACAGGTGACCGAGCAGGGAACTAGACAAAAGTGCCGTGTCCTCATGGGGCTGATGTTCCACGCTGAAACACGCATTGGAGGGACAGGTATTCCTGCACCGTTCAAACGGCTAAGCTCTCAAAATTCTCTGGCCCCGTCCACCGGGGACTGAGGATGTGTCAGCTGTGCTGCGGAGGGTCACTTGGTTGCCAGTGAGGAAGGGGAGTGCCCGTCACATCCCGTCCGTCAGACAGAGCAAGCTGTGCAGTAACAGACAAGGAGCTCAGTTCTGGAAAACGCAAGTGCAGAAAATCACTGCTAACAGTGAACGACTGGGACACCTGAACAGGTGCGGCCGCACGGAAAACTCTCACAACTGAAAACACTAATAAGGTTTAAAGCAAAAACTGTGTATCCTGGGGGACGGACGGACAACTCGGTGACGGATTCCTCCTCCCGGCACAGAGCACGGAGAAGTGAGTCCACACCTTCAGGCCCCGCAGGTGAGTGCCCTGCTCTCACTTAGGAAGAGGCCCAGCTTCAGCAGGTCTTCTGGAAGGTGGTTTTTCGGAACCTGGGGTTCATTCCTCTATAGAGACTTCGTCCTGATGGTGTCTGGGTTCGGGCCGATCAGGTAACATGTTAGTGAGAATCCACGCGGGTTTGAAGCGCGGCCCTACGTGTAGAGCCGTGATGCACAGGTGGGTGTCAGCCTGAGGGGGCGGGCGGGGCCTGGGGAGGGAGGGCGCTCGGCAAACGTCAGTCCTCACGGCTTCAATACCAGGGCTAACGTGCTGAGCAGGGCAAGTCTGTCGTCCCCCTGGACTCTCCCCGGAGCCGTCGGCCAGCACCTTGCTGAGCTCCACTGACATTTTCTCACGCTGTTGAAGCGTCTGTCTCTCTCCTTGGAGGAGGGTCCGAAGCAGGGCAGGGAGGGGGTAGAATCTTCAAGAAGCAACACCTTGTCATTTGGACACCACGGGATCCAGAATGTTCCCCCATCCAAGAAGCAGCCCTTGGCCCGGACGGCTCAGGCTCCCTGCCAGCGTTCGCTGAGCAAAGGTGGGCTGCGTCTGTTTCTACGCATTGGTCATGAGGACTCAGGCTTGGTCAGCAACTGGTTATCTTTTCTACCAGCTCCCAAAGAGCGGAAAGCAATTCGGTCTGGTGTCCGTGTGTTTCGGGTTACTTCCAAGTCTGGTCTGAACACTCCCTGATGTGACAGAACAGCCAGGAGGCCTAGGAAGGCCACGGGGCCGGCCGAGGAGTGGGATTCAGACGGTGCACAGAGGCTGCTGCGGAAGGGGCTGGTGTGGGGGCTCTGCAGGCCGGCAGACTTGGAGACGTGTTTCCAGGTGGATTTGGGCCAGATGTTCCAGATGGGGGGCTCTGGACAATGTCCTGTGGCCAACAGGCCCTGTGTGCCGGGGAGCACTGGGATGAAGATGTGTTTGAGGCTGAGTCTCCTGGCAGGTGCACGGGGCTCGGCAGAGGGGCACCTGGGGGCACAGACCAGGCATCTGGGCACCACGAAGCCCAGATGAGGGGTAGGACAGTCCACAGCAAAGGCTGGCTGAGACCATCTCAAGAAGGCATTAAGGGGAGATGTATTTTGAAGGAAGAATCAGAAGGTCATGACATTTGGTTTGGAACGAGCCCGAAAGCACAGGCCTGAGAGGCACTGGGGCCCCACTTCGGATCAGTAGCCAGCTGGCCAGTCTCGAGGCCTCGGAATCTGGAGGAGACCCTGGAAAGCTGACGATCACAGGAGGAGGAACGGGGACAGGGAGACCCAGGCAGGGTGGGCGACACCAGTGCCAGGCCCTGCCCGCGAGACGGCTCCTGAGTCGGAGGCTGGGGAGACAAGCAGGGGACAGGGCCAGCGAGTGGCTGCAGACGTCCTGAGAAGTGGAAGACGCTAGGGAGACAGCCTGACTGCCGCCATGGCCTACCTGGCTGCTGTTTGCCGGGAAGAAACAAGATTCCAGCACTTTCCAAGAGAGGAAAGCCCTGTGTCTGGTGGACATGACTTTCTGGTGAGCACCAACCTGGGGTCAAGGGCAAGTTTCTTACATTTTCCACACTTCGCATTGGTGGTTCTCCCCCAGGGCTGCGTTTTCCTGACAGCTTGCTGGGGGCCAGTGAGACGCAACCCAGAAAGGGACACCCACCCAGCTTGGCCACCACCCCCAGGGAGCCGAGAGAGCAGCAAATTCTGGGGCCCCAGCCCAGACACAGAGAGTGAGGACCTGAGGGGCGGGCAGGGAGGGGAGGACGGGCAGCCTCCCGTGCAGCTGCGTGGGGGACTGGTGACCTGTGAGCGGACAACAGGCAGCTCTAGGAAGAAAGTGCCAGAGAGCACAAACCCGGGCTTCTCAAACTTGGCTCTTCTGGTGTTTTGGGCAGTGGGTCTCTGCGTGGGGGCCGTCCTACGTGCAGCAGGAACATTCTATGCACAGTGGGACCATCCTGCACAGAGTAGGACCATCCTGCACACAGTGGGACGGGTAGCAGCAGCCTTGCTCTCCACTCACCGCCCCAGCTGTGACAGCCACAGTGTCTCCCCAGGGGAACAAAGCCACCCCCGCTGAGAGCCGCTGGCGCAGAATAAAGCACAAAGGCGACATTCGGAAGCCACGGAGTACGCACAAACTGCGGACAAACTACTGCTGAGGAGAAGAGCCGTTTTGCCCAGAGACCAGCTTGTGCTGGGTGCTGACAGAGCACTGGTTTGAGCGGAACGTCCCCCACCCCCGACAAGGTCAGTTTAGTCTTGTGGACGTCAGGGGTGACAGGTCGCTCGAGACTCAGCTCCTGAATCACCATCTGGTCAGGCCGAGCGTGTGCCGTGATTTCAACGACTCGCGCTAGAGTCTTTGGGGAGCTGATTAGCGCTACCCCTTCCGGGAAGCCCCCAGCTGGCACTCAGAGCCCGAGGGTGTGGGGCAGAAGCTCCCAACGGACGGAATCTGGGGAGACTGACGGGCACAGCTGGAGGGGAGGCCTGGCGGAGGCATCCGGGGGTGCGGGGGAGGACCGTGCCCGCCGCGGCTTGCCGAGCCTGGGAGACGGTGCGGCTTCGAAGATCGTCGAGGGCTTTGTGCCTCCCTCGGGGTTTGTGCGGCTTCTTGGCTGAAGTCTCAGCTGGGCTGGGGAGGGTCTGCGCCCGGCCCGGAAGACCCGGCTCCCGGCCCAGGGTGGACGGCTGATGGGCCGGCTTCTGGGCGCAGGACGAGAGCAGGCACCCGCCTCTGGGTGCTCAGGTGTGCACACGCCTGGGGTGGGGGTCCCTCTGGGGCCTCCAGTGAGGGTCTCGACCATCACGAAGCGCCCGTGGGCCCTCCAGCTGCTGGGGCACCAGCGGGGTCTGCCTGGGGCAGGCTGTCTCCTTCAGGTTTGGAATGGCCGACAGGGCTCAGTCATCAGCGGGGACACCCCAGTGGCCGGAGTAACAAATGTCCCTCGGAGCACATTCAGTGAGGAGCAGGAGCAGCAGACGGGGGGCTTGAGGGGCGCCCCCGGTGGGCCCTGCTCACCGGCCTTGCCCAGCCACAGACACGAAGCAGAGGCCCCGGGGCCTGGCTTCACTGCTCCTCGACCTGCCTTCCGTGCCTCAGTTTCCCCATCCAAGGCTCTTCAGAGGACTCGTGTTGAGGGTCAGCCCTCCTGAGCACCGTTGCAAATGTAATCATCTTGGGAAGGGACTGGGTTGCAAAGGAACAAGCCTCCCTCGGCCCCTCCCACCCCTGCCCCATCTTTGGCTTAAATTCCGATTTTCTTGTGGCAGCAAATTGCAAGGACAAGCGTGGAGCCCCTCCCGTGTGTGGAGAGGCCCCGAGAACCCCGAGCTGCTGAGGCCGGCTGGCTGCGCTTACCTTTCTGAATTGGCCGGCATGGTGGGGTCGATGGACACCATGGCGTCGTCCGCGGTCAGCAGGGAGATGGTCGTGTTCCTGGAAGACACACCGAGTCAGCGTCCCTGCACCCAAAGGACAGCAGCAGGGGGTCCTGGGGCGGGCCCGGCTCCCAGACGCTGCATTTGTAACACACAGGGGCCATGCGTAATTCCAAGTGGGATTTACCTTGTCCATTTTTAGCTAATTTAAAATAATTTTTGTGGGGCGCCTGGATGTCTCAGTCGGTTGGGCATCCGACTTCGGTTCAGGTCATGGTCTCATGATTCGTGGGTTCGAGCCCCGCGTCAGGCTCTGTGCAGACCGCTAGCTCAGAGCCTGGAGCTGCTTCAGATTCTGTGTCTCCCCCTCTCTCTGCCCCTCCCCTGCTCATGCTCTGTCTCTCTCTCTCTCTCAAAAATAAATAAATGTAAAAAAAATTAAAAAAAATTTTTGTTAAAGCGTATTTTTATTTATTTTGAGAGAGAGAGAGAGAGAGGGTGCAAAGTGGGGAGGGACAGGGAGAACCCCAAGCAGGCTCCAAACTGTCAGCCGACATGGGGCTTGAACTCACAAACCATGAGATCATGACCTGAGACAAAATCAAGAGTCTGCCACTTAACTGACTGAGCCATCTGGGCGCCCCCATTTTTAAGTAATTTAAAATGGGGATAGAGGAGGTCTAAGTTAGGGAGTTGGGAGATGAAGGAGACAGCAGTGAGATAGTGAGGAGCGTGAATGTCAGCCAACGGTGAGTTGGGTCTGCCCCCTGCGGGAGCCCGTGTATGTGGGGCACGCTCTCCCACGAAGGAGTTTCGAGTGGGTAGGCTGAATCTTCCCCCAACCTCTCGGCCTGGGGCCTCTCCTAAGCCTTGTGCCCTTGACCATGTGATTTTTAAAAAAAATTTTTAAATCCTTATTTATTTTTGAGAGAGCAACAGAGCGTGAGCGGGGGAGGGGCAGAGAGAGAGGGAGAGAGAATCCAAAGCAGGTTCCAGGCTCCGAGCTGTCAGCGCAGAGCCTGACGCGGGGCTCGAGCTTGCAAACTGTGAGAGCATGACCCGAGCCGAAGTCCAACGCTTAACTGACTGAGCCCCCCAGGCGCCCCTTTGACCATGTGATTTAAGGTTTTCTGCCCTTCCGTGGTGTGCATGGGGTGGGGGGCGGTGATACCCAAATTCCAGGTTGTTCCCAAGAATTGTACGTATACAGTGCTCAGCACGACGCTCAGTGAAGCCCGGACTGTGGGCCAGTTTTGCAGCTACAAACCGCCATTCGTTCCGATTTCAAGTACGGTAATTTCCTCCCCTGCCTGTGAGACACTCCTGTGGTCCCGTCCCGGGCCTTGGCCCAGGCCACAGCTCTGGAGTGAGATGCTACGGGCCACTCCTGACCACGCTTTACAATCAGAAAGTTAGGAGAGGGGGCGCCTGGGGGGCTCAGCCGGTTGAGCGTCCGACTTCGGCTCAGGTCGTGATCTCACGGTTCGTGGGTTCGAGCCCCGCGCTGGGCTCGCTGCTGTCAGCCTGTCAGAGCAGAGTCCTCCTCAGATCCTCTGTGCCCCTCCCTCTGCCCTTTCCCCTGCTTGCGCTCCAAAATATAAATATCAAAAAAATAGGAGAGAGACTGCACTCGAACAGCCTGTTGATTTGGGGAAATAGCTTTTCTGGAATTCTGATGATTCTAGAAGGGGGTCACTGGCCTTTTCAAACTACTCTCTGAAACATGTCTTCCCAAACGTGGCTCTGTGGCCACCTGACCCCACCGAAATGGAAAATCTCACCTGTGTTCGGGGCTGGGGGACCAAAGCCAAACACATCCGCCCTCCTTTTCCTTTCTTCAAAAGCAAATAAATAAAAGGAAAAAAAAAACCTCTCTTAAGATGGTGGTTTCTGCCTAATTCTGCGCAGGGCTTTCCTCCGTGTGCACAGGCCACTGCCTGGACCCTCAGGGTCTCATTCACGGAGCTGAAAGGGCTCCCACATGTGAGCTGAGCCCACCGGGCCCTGGCGCACCTGTCGTCCTCAGCCTCAGCAGCTCACCCTTCCTTCCCAGGCACCCTCCCCTCGAGGGAAGGCCCTGGCGAGGCCGGCGGAGCCAGCTGGCAGCGGGGCATCGGGAGCACTCACCGAGGCAGGCCGGTGGCGATGCAGAACAGATCCATGATGTCACTGGAGTTGCAGTGCTTGCTGAAGACCACCTGCAAGACACAAGCAGCAAGGCGGTGAGGGGCCGGCGGGAGCGTGGTGCCCAGTTTCCATGGCGACGTTGGGGGCCTCCAGCCCTCTGTCCTGCCCAGCCGGCAGGTTTACCGTAAAAAGAGAAAATGCAACTGTGGGCACGAGAAGGCTACACGTACGCATTTTTGTTTGGCCCATCTGTGCAGGTTGCAAAAACGTCAGTCTTTTGTGCCTTAGAAAGTGTCATGAGAGGTAAAGCTCTCCCCCCTGCTGCACACCGCGGGTGACGGTGCAGCCACACAGTCACCATCGGTGACGTCTGATGCACAGGCTGACACCCTTGGCTTCATGACACGGCATCGCGGGGAGTCTCCAATGACTCCTGGAGACCATTAAGGAAAACAAGATTTTAAGGGTCATTAACTTAAAAAAAAAAGGATGCCCTTACGGACTTTGGGGGCTGAGGCTGTAGGACTAAATCCAGGGGGCGTCACCACGGGAAAAATGCAAAGGGAATCGGCGAACCGGTGGCCTCCACAGTAAAACACGAGCACGTAGGCAGGTGCATGGCGCCTGGGGGTCCCGTCCCCGGGGACGGTAGAGAAACATGTTTGCATCAGCGTCTTCTGTCCAAGGGGCCCCGACTGTGAGTCTCGGCTCTGAATCCCTCCCTGGGAGGGGCCGATCTCCGTGGCTGACGGGGCGTGGACAGTCCACACCAAAGCCCCCATCTCCACCCCAGTGGACGTTTTCCTTCCACATTTTCCCCTGGCTGACTGCCCCCTCCCCTTGTCCCTGCGTGGCGAGAAGCTGGCCTGGGACGGGTGGGCGTCTTCCGGTGCCCAGAGCACCACTTTCTCATCTCTGGTCCTCTGGATCTCTCTTTGTAGGATGCAGTGAATATTCTCCCCCGTACACCTCGCCTTTCTGTGACCAACGCCACTTCCTGTGCGCCGCAGCCCGGCCACGCTAAGACCCAGCCAGCGGGCCGTCTCCCCGCCGCCCTATCTGCACCTGCAGTGACGGCGCTGGTGGCCACCGTCCTGGCTCAGCCGGGGGTCCTGCAGTGGCCCCTGCACCGTCCCCGCTCCTGGTCCTGCCCCAGCTCCCAGCCTTGGGACTCAGACATGGCGTGTCACTCTCCTGAGCAGCAGAGATGCTGGCTGCCCCGTGTGCCCATGTCCTAGCCGGCCATGTGACATTCCCACTTGGGGCCTCGCTGAGGGCCCCCCCTGCTTCATTCCAGGCCGTGGCGCCCCTTCCTGGGTCCTCCGATCAGTGCCACCCCACTTTCCAGATGCCCGTCTCCCCATGCTGCTCCCCACCCCTGGAGAGGAGCCTGGCCTTTATCTGACGTGCGCCAGGCCCGCGTTTCCAAGACGGCGTGTCCCCAGTGATCCCAGCGTGGGCCTGAGCACCACAGTCCATGCCTCAGCTTTTCCGGCTGTGCCATGGCGGGAAGGGGTGGCAGGGCTGGGTCTGGGTCCTGGCGATTCACCCACCAGCCCGGCACTACTTCCTACGTCTCGTCTTATGCCTCCACGTTGAGTGTGTGGTTTCCCCCAGGCCCCAGGGAAGGGCAGGGATGGGCAGAGGGGAACGGAGTCACTTCTCCCCCAGGCCCTGCTGACAAGGTGCTCCCCAAGCGTGTGCTCAACAGAACACTGATGTCTGGGCCCGAAAATGACGCTGCTGGGGGCAGAGGGGCTGGGTGAGGTGGGCCCTGGGACCTCGAGTTAGGAGCTGGGGTCTCCTGGCTGCTGTGAGCCCTGCTCCCCCCCCCCCGCCTCCTTCTCTGACCGCAGCGAGGTCCCTCTCGGGTGCCTGGGTGGCCTGGGTGGGCTGCCTCTGACTGGGAGGAGGGGCGCCCGTGTAGTTCGTCAGGGCAGACGTGACACCTTCATGGAGGTCGCTGCCCCCGCAGGGCTCAGGTGCCGGCAGGCTCCCCATGGCTCGTCGGGGCCCTAGCCTGCGGCGTTCACGGGCAGGGGCCATCTCCGAGGTAATTTCTCTCCAGCTTCTGGAAAGCCAGCTTCCGCCGTGGGCTCCTGAAGGCCTGACTGAGGAGGGGCGTGGACAGCAGCGGCTCGGGAGATGGATAAACGCAGCCTGTTAAGACGCGGACGGCTTCTCCGACTGCCTGGAGCCGCCGGCACGCGGGCAGGGCTTTCCTGTTGCGGCAGTTGGGGTGACAGTGTGGGAACCAGGGCGCCTGGGGGACCCTGAGGTGCCGCCTGTAGCCTCTATGACCCTGAGCAAGCCTCCCTGTGCTTCATCGAGTTTCTCTTCTGTGGGAACAGGCAAAAACGGGCAGCTGTCGCGTCTCTGTCAAGGTCTCTGCGCCCGCCAGAGGTCGGGTTGTGATTTTGCTGGGAAGGGCCACCTCGGAGCCCCAGAGAAGGGACGAAAACCACCGCCACGCCAAGGGGCAGACTCACGGGGACGGGCTTCTGACGGCCTCGCTCAGACAGTGTTCAGACCATAACTCTTTTTGGCTGAAACGCTGACAGCTTCATGGGCTCGCTCAGCCCTCAGTCGGCGGACGGGATCGCATGGTGACCCGTGGGGGCACGTACGGTGCTTGTCCACACAGGCTTCACCGCATCTGTAAGTCCCGCCTGTGGCCTCGGAGGAGAGTGTCGTGCTCACCTGTCCCGCCTCGGGACGGCTAATAGCAGAAGCTTGAAAAGTGCAAGTGCGGGGTCTCCCAGCGAGACAAGCCCTGCGCTCCTGCTGCCTCCCGCAAGCTACCCAGCCACGCCGAGGGCGGCCAGCCTCGCTCGAGATCCAGAATAATCCTCCACGGAGGTGATTTCTGACAACAGGCCAGGAGGCCGGAAGGAAGTCTGGGGTAAGCAAAACAGATGACGCTGGCTGTCTCCACAGGACGATCACCCCGGGTCCCTGTGTGGATCTGTTTCAGGTTTACCGCACGCAGGCGCATGGTTCTCGGATTTCTCTTTTGGGCTGGTTGTAACATCTCACTAGTTTCCTCCTTCTGCTCATGGCGTCTTTGACGCGGGGCCACGTGTGTGAGAGCCACGCTTTCGCCTGCGAACACCGTGAGCGGGTGAGAGGCTGGGCACAGCGGCGGGCGCCCCTGACAGCGGCAGAGCTGGGACAGGGGTCCTCGCGGGCGGCAGGAGGGGCCCCCCAGCTGAGGTCAGGTGTTCCCGGCTGTGGGAGACACTTGTTCAGCCCAGGAGACCCCCCACCCGCCCGGGCAGCCTTGCAGGGAGGCCCCACGGCTTTCGGTCCACACGTCGAATCACTCTGCAAATCCTTTCCCTTTCATCCGGCCGAAGAGAGTGCCCCAAACAAGCGCGGGAAACATGAAATGTGAACGGGACACGCGCAGGCCGCAAGGCAGCAGAAAAACACAGATTTCGTATTTCCATCTGGCTCGAGGCAGCGACTGGCACTGGTAACAAAGCGAGGTGGGTCTCCCCAGAGCCTTTCACTCGGTTCGACTGGCAGCGCTGGGCTATGGGAACGAGGCACGGGAACCGCGTGAGGACCCCCTCTCACCTGCTGGGCGCGAATCCTCTTCTTCAGCGGGGGCCCGTGGGGGCCCGTGAGAACTTCAGTGTCTGGAACCTTCCTGCTGCCGCATAACCGAGGACAGGCACGGGGGCCACAGGTCCAGCCCCACGCCAGGGTCACGGACGAAGAGGCCCCTCAGGCCCCACCAGCTGGTGGCGGTCAGACTGCGTCCCGGGCCACCCCGTGCACACAGCCGGCCCCAGGTCCTGCGTTGTCGTTCAGTGTCAGTATTCAAACCAGCCTCCTTACGGTGACAGGGCAGGGCAGGGGCAGGGCAGGGGAGTCCAGGGCTTGCCCCCACCAGCTACTCCTTCTGTCCACTGGCTCCTGTCGGCACTCCCCGCCCCTCACCGGGAAGACCGAAACCCCTGGAGCCTCAGTTTCCACTCGCAAATGGTGCTGATCATATCAGGCACACCTGCACTTCCGCACCAACTCCCATGCCAGCCATCTCTGCTGCGCACCGGCCTCACGGTGCCTGGGGTCCCTGGGGTCCCTGGAATCCTGCCCTTCTGGGCTCCGGGTTACCAAGCGCACCAGACGACCTTCCGCTCTGTTTTGTTCGGCACCCAGTTTTATTTTCGTAGGACTTCAAATTTACAGCCTGTGGGATTTCCAAAGCCTGAAGAAGGAACATCTAATCCAGTTCTCTGCTTCACGGTCTCTTGGGGAGGGGGCTATGCTTGACCCCAGAAAGGCAAAAATGGAGGCAGGAGGTTGGGAGGGGGACTCCCAAGCTCACAGCAGGACGGTCCGCTGCTTTGTGGCCCCGCGACAGTTGGCCAGGACAAGAAAGAGAGACAGGCGTCACTGGAGCACAGGTTGGGACCAGCCTTGACCCATTCCTGTCGGGCAGCTGGGGGCTGAGAGCAGGGGCTCTGGCCAGGTGGGCTGGGTGGGGCTCCTTCCTGACAGGCATCCTCCAGGCCTGTCCTTACGGGTGGGGACTCAGGTTCAAGACGCAGGGAGGGCAGTGGCCAATCCACACGCATCACAGCATGAGGCATCTCCACCCGCTAGCCGCCCGGCACATTTCCCGCGGCCCCAGATGGGCAGCCCTGGCTCCTGGTGGCTCTTCCTGGTCCCCACAGCCTGACCTGTGACCGTCTGTCCGGTGCCCAGTCACCTTTCCTCACGAGGACTTTTACTAAGCGAGTCAGAGCTGGTGGCAGTTGGGGTGAGCACAGGGTCGTGGGGAGTCCATCCTGGGCTGGCCCCGCCATGTCACCCACAGGATGAATGAGGAAGCGCAGCCCCCGGAGGAGGGGTGAGGGGAAGGCGCTGGAGGGCGGAGGGAGGCTGTGATGGAGACATAAGGCAGCAGGGCCAGGCCTGCCTGGGCTTCCTGGCACCCCAGATCCCGACCCACCCTCACACACCTGCTCACATTCACCGACCTCGCACAAACCCAGACCCTCTTGACCGGACATAAGATTTCCATTTCCAGGTGTCAAATGCACCTGGACCAACATCCTCAGAGAAGCAGGGGCCGGCGGCGGCCGAGCCCGCGTCCAGGTGGCCTGTGGGTTAAAGACGCAGGATGGGCAATTTCTAGAGGACAGGGTGTGACTCCTCTCTGATCCCGGGTCCAGGGGCCTCTTCCCGGAATATGATTCTATTCACAATGGGGTCGGGTCTGTGTTTTCCCTGCTGTCCCTGGACTCCCCTTCCAGAAGCTAGGTGAGGGAGCAGCGCGCGGGAAGGGCCCCTCGAGCTCCCGGTCGCCCAGGGCTTTCCGAGGAGAGAAGAGGCTGCGTGTCCAGCGTGAGGTGCACGGTGAAGGTGTGGGAGGGCATCGCGACGGGAGAGGAGACCCGGTGAGTGACGAGCCGCCGGGGGTGCTCTGGAGTGAGACAGGATTTCGACGGTTGCCCTGCCTGGGAAACAGGACACGGGCCAGCAGTGACATGGGGCGGGGGGGCGGGGCGGGGACTCCAGGCTTCGGCAAGACCAGGAGAGGTGACGAGGCGTTCACCCATAGATGGGGGCAGCCCGGACCTTTCCCAGAAGGTTCTTCCCCCTACTCAGCGGGCCTGGGCATTTGGACTTCCTCATCCTCGGCCAGTGGCAAGCTGCCAGGGCTCCGTGTCCCCCTCCTGCTTTGGGCTGTGACCTCTCGCCTGGACCACACCCTGTGCTGTGAACCGGAGAGGTGTGGTATTAAGCTGGGCCGTATGGAGGGACTGGCCCGGCGAGAGGCCCTTGGTGACCAATTCTTCACTTCAGCAGCAGTGTGCGCGGGGGAGGCAGCAGTCTGGCTGTGACACGCAGGTTTTAGGAAGCTCCTGCCCCCGAGGAGGAAGGAGGTGGCGGGTGTGCGCCTGGCCCCGCACGTCCCCCACTGCGCTCCCGGCCCTGCTCTGCATCTGACCATGTGAAGGCAGGCCTGGCACCTGCTTCCACGTCCACCCTGGCTCTGACTGCGGGCGGCCGTGGCCGCCACACCTTCGGTGTCTTGCTCTGCTGTGCCCAGAGCCTGGGGCAGATACGGCTGCCGCGGACACTCAGGAAGAGCTAGATGCCTGGGGGAGGGGTGCTGTATTCCCCATTTGCCAGATACTAGCTCTGATTTCTGGCGAGTGTGGAAGGATATATTATGCCTCATGAGTTAAATGCATGTGCAACTCACAAACAAAGGCGTGTTCGAGGAAAGTTGGTCTTAATGGCCACCATCTGCTTTCCTTTTGTTTCCTGCCTACCCCTCTCGTAAGGGGGGGACAAGGCGCTGTGGGGGTGCACCACCCCGAGCTGGGCCCCGCGGTCCCGGCGCACAGAACCAGCCCAGCTGCCGGGGAGGGTGGGCAGGCGCCCGGGCTCCAGAGGGGCAGGAATCACGGAAGCAGACTGATGGTGGTCTTCACAGTATGCGCGTCACAAACAGAAATGATTGTCATGGTTCCCTCCCGGTTTGCCCACTTGGGCATCGCTTCGGCCCAGCTGTGGCTGCACCATCTGCCAAGGAAATGACTCCCTCTTCGGAGCCATCAGGTGCTCGGGCAGGAAGGGCAAGAGTAACAGAGCCCCTGAGTGCTCCGGGTCTGGCAGTGGCCCCAGACCCCGCGCCGTGCCCTTCCGGGTTTCCCACGCCGGGTCCTTCTGGGTCTCCAGCACCCACTCAGGGAGGTGGGGGCACAGCCCCGGCCTGGCCGAGGCGCTTCCCTGCAGCTGCCTAGAACGATTCTCACTGGGCTTGTCACCTTCTCGTGTGGACTGGCACAAAGTCAGTGACCACTTAGAACCTGGGTTTCCCGCGCAGACATTTGTGGTTTTGGTGACGAAATGCTCCCCATCCCGGACAAATAAGATAACCAAGTGTCAACTTGGGGTTTGGGTCGAGTTTTGCAGCCTGGGAAAGACGAAAACCGCCCCTATCACAGGAGAAAAGTTCAATCTGCGGATGTCGGGAGGGGACTAGGGACCGGGCGGGGAGGGGGAGGGCAGAGGTGCCCTCCCGAGGGAGCCAGTGTCCCCGCGGATCTCCTCCGTGAGGCTGGCTACCGTCCTTAGCAGTCAGTCTCACGAAGCCAGCAACCAGGAGGGCGTTCGTTACCTTTCAAAAATCACAGAAAACATCGCTGGAACCTCATAAACTCATTAAAAAACTATCGGTGTCAGATATGTCGTGCTTTTAGGGTTGGTTGTTGTAAAACATGCAATCACGTTCATTGTCTTGCTGTTACCGTGTCCGTCGCCTGTGAAATTTTTTACTCAATTGCCTTAGCAACAATTTTCACAGAGCTGCTTAGAACTTGGGAGTAGCGAGTCTCAAGCAAAATTTTCCTCATTATAATTCTTCCGCAGTGTTGCCCCCCCCCAAGGCATTTGACAGGTTCCCGCCGGAGATACGGAGCCATAGACCCCACATTGCCGGGGTCCTAGCATCAGAAGACGCGTTCCTCTTCCATCGGGCCCCCTTCCCGCAGAGCAAAGGGCGAGCTCTGCTTCTCCACGCAGGGGATGGGCTCCGTGTTCCTTCCTCCGGTGAATCAGAACTGGATGCTTCTGGGACGCTCACGTCTGGCCCCCTCCTCGCTCTGTCCGCTCGGTTGCTGATCTCAGCCCCCTGGGCATTTTAAATCTCAGCCTTAATGCTTCCTCATACTTGTATTTTCTCTTGTAATTGATGATGATGTTCATTAATTATAAATGTCACCCTGATACCAGAAATCTCTACTCAAGCAAAATAAGGGTACCGACTTCTAAAAATAGCCATATTGGCCTCTAAGACAATGGAAGGAAATAATAAAATTGACAGCAGTGAGAAAGTGATGGACAGCCAAAATCTGGAAGCAACCCGCGTGCCCTTCAGCCGGTGAACGCCAAGCACGCTGGGGTCTTTCCACATCACGGAACACCGCTTAGCAAGAACGAGAAATAAATTACTGATCCACATAACAAATGGATGAATCTCAAGGGATTTATGCCGAGTGAATAAAAGCCAATCCCCAAAGGCTCCATACTGTGCGATTCCATTTATATGACATTCCTGAGATGACAGAATTTTAGAAACGGAGAACAGATTAGTGCTAGCCAGGAGTTGGGGATGGGGTGGGTGGGCGCAGGAGAGGGGAGGACGGAGAGGGGTGGGGTTTTAAAAGGGGTGACTGGGGGGTGGCTGTGAGAATCTGTACGTGGGATAAAAATGTGTACACCTCCACACACACTCGAACAAGCGCAACAAAGCAGGTGGAATCTGGGTCAGATGGTGGATCGACTCCGCGTCCACGACTTGGCTGGGATACCATATTCCAATTTTGCAAGAAGTTGTGAGGGAAACTGAGTAAAGAATACATAAATCTCTCTGGGTTTTTAAGTTTATTTATTTATCTTGAGAGAGAGAGAGAGGGATAGAGGGGGAGAGAGAGTCCCAAGCAGGCTCCGCGCTGTCAGCGCAGTGCCCAACGCGGGGCTCGAACCCACGTCACGCGATCGTGACCTGAGCCAAAAGCAAGAGTCAGACGCTCAAACGACTGAGTCCCTCGGGCGCCCCTCTCTGTGTGATTTCTTACAACTGCACGTGTACCTGCCGAGAGTTCTTGTGTGATAACTCTGGCTGGGGGTGGCGAGGGGGCGCCCCGTCCAGAACACGTACCCACAGGGCCCTGGCGCAAAGGGGTTTGGCAGACGTGTGCCCTGACCCGCGTCTCTCTGACCCAGAATGCCGCTTCCAGGAACCACTCTTGAGGAAATAATAACAGCAAACATAATAATACGAGGCTTTATGAGGCGCCAGCCACCATCCGGGCCGCCCTCACCAGTGAGCTCATGTTTACAGCGAGCCAAACCCCTGACCTGCCTGCAGCCACTTTGCGAGGAAAGAGCCCTAGCCAGGGAGGCTCCTCGTCTGTTATTCACCGCAGAGAAATGGAATTAGGAGAAAAAGCACATAAATGATGAAAGGAGTCCATGTTAGGAAGCCTCCATGATGGAACATTATTGTGGCGTTAAAATCATGTTTTTGAGGACTACTCCATGTTGTATTGGAAAGTACGGCTGACGTGATGCCGAGCGAAATGACCAGGATAACAAATTATGTAAAAGAGCTACACACACGAGAACACAGCCCCAGGAGAGGTCCCGAAACGTCTAGTGGCACAATGGATTCTTTTCTTTTTATATGCTCTGTGTTTTTCAAATATTCTACGATGAATATGCAGCGCTCTTCTAAGCAAAAGTTATCTAGATCTGGAAGCCGAGGTTGGTCGTTGGTAACGGAAGTAGCTTATGAACATTCCCTGCCGGGGGCACGCGCGGCACTGCATTTACATAGAACTCTTAGGAGACAAAAACCGGCCTTTACCGTTTTTTTGGCAAGAATAGTCTTTGGCGTTACGCCAAGCAGATGAGGAAATTAACCAGAGGACAAAACCCAGAATTTAAATAGCACTCAGCAAGGAGTGTGGGAACCAGCGTGAGAGGGAGGCACCAGGGGAACATGGGAGTGGGGGGGTGCAGAGCCGGCGGGAGGCGGGGGGACACAGAGAAGGCGTTGGGGGGAGGGCAGAGCAGGAAACCAGGGCAGAGAACGAGGCCAGGTACCTCCTGGGACAAAATGAAGTGGGGGTCCGTGCTTCCGAGCTGGCCACGGGTACACGGGCCAAGCAACAGAAAGAAAACTGGGGCCCGGAGGGACCCTACGGGGCACCGGGACCCGGAGGAAACTGGAGTCAGGGGACGGAAGGGGGAGGCAGGGAGGTGCTCCTGCTCCCAGCAGGTGCTCCGAGGGCTGGAGGTGCAGCCGGGTGCTCCCCACGGGCCGGGACTCCCCGTTAAAGAATTCCTAAGCTCCAGACCTTACTGGAGCGCCCCTCAGACCCATGCATCTTCAGGACCCCACTGACCAGGGTGACCAGGAAGGGGGTGGAGGCCCCGGCCTCTTGCTGAGGCTGCAGAGAGCCGGCTCTGGGGCCCTGCAGGGTCCAGACCAGCAGGTGGGCTGAGACCGGCTCAGGCAGGGAGGCTGCCGCTGACTCCTGAAGGGTGCGTTCTGGCTGACCAGAGCCGCCCTGCGGCGTGGGGTGCGCAGGAGGGGCCTTGGTACCCCTGATTCAGATTTCCTTCCTTCAAGTAGATCGCCTTAAACTCCTTTAGGTGTAATTACAAAGCCAACCGTCAGTGGTAATAAGCTAAGTATCAACGATCGGAGGGGGACACATGAGCTTTGGGGTCAGTCCGCTGCGTTGGCACCCGCGAGGCTGCCCGTGACCGCCGTCCTAAGGCGGAGCCCTGGGCCCCGAGTCGCAGGGCCACACAGCCCTGCTCACGTCCGCAGGACAGGGCCCTCCTCAGGGAGCGTTTTGGGGGCCAGTAAACCTAAGTGACGCTAACCGATGCTGAGGCCATTAGCCGGCGGATGCTGCCCCGAGCTCCCAATTCCAATCGCGGTGTTCAGGCAGGGACCCCCTCGGTTCCCACTGATTCTTTAGTGGGTGCTATAGATTTAAACTTACAGAACAAACGGGTGCAGACACATGTCACTTAATGTTTATATAAGCTTCATATATTAGGATTGCATGTAAAATTCTGTGGGTGGGGGGAACCAGTTCAGTTGCTAACACTGTGCAAAGCACAGCACTAAGGGCCATCAGGGCATCAGGGCAGAGTACGTGGGGCTGGCAAGGAGGACGGTCACTGGGTGAGTGGCTGCCCTCGTCTGGCTCTGTCTGAACGGGCAGGTCCGGGTTTGCCTGGAGCGTGTGCCATTTCAGCTGTCTCACATCCCTTGGGTTACCCCTGGCTGGCCACTGGTGTTGTGCGCTGCTCCGGGCACATGCAGGGCAGAGGGCTGAGCAGGGAGGAGCCAGAGATGTGAGTTCACTTCCAGCCTCTCCCCTTACCAGCTGAACCCAGGGCGGATTTCTTAACCGCTCAGAGGCTCTGCTCCTCCTGCAAAATGAGGGCAGCTCTACCTCGCCTGTGGAATGTTAGGAGGTTCATCCAGACACGTAGAGGGCCGGGTACGCACTAAGTGCTAAGTTACGTGGCCCCTGTGACTACAGGAGGGGCCCTTTGAAACCCTTCCCTGGGGATGGGGACGGGCATGGGGATGGGGAGGCCCCTCCTTGACCCCTCAAAGGCCATTTTCACACGCAAGAGGCATCAAGGGCGCACAGCTTTGGCCTCGACATGTCGGCATTCCTGGGTGTGTCAGCAGACACTGGCCCAAAAGGGTGTGTTGTCCTGGGAAAGCTGTCACAGTGCAATCGCCCGGACACCCTTGTGCTGACCATCAACCACACTGAGCTACACCCGAAGCGCAGTGAACACTGGGGTCCTATCGATGCATGTATGTATTAACTAGTTAACAGAATCCCCACAGAGGAGTTAGAAGAAACTTTGCTGAGCTCAGCGACGCATTCGACCTCAGTCTGGTTAGGGTTCCTTTTCTCTTCACTGAACACGGGAGACAGTCTTCGAAGATGAGGCCCCGGGGGCAGACTCGAGGGCACCGCCCCGAGCACAGGATCCACCCATCAGACGGGGGAGCCCTGGCACCCGAGTGTCCGCCTGCGCAAATGAGCTGGGGCCGAAACGTGCATCCGCCGGTTTGTGTTACTCCACATATGACGCCAGAGCCACCATCATCACCTCGACCGTCACCTCCGCCATCACCTCCACCTCTGCCGCTGCTTCTGCCATCACATCCACCATCACCTCCACCACCACCTCCACCATCACCATCACCTCCACCATCACCACCATCACCTCCGCCTCCACCTCCACCACTCCCTCCACCACCACCTCCACCTCCACCATCACCTCCACCACCTTCACCATCACCACCATCACCTCCACCATCACCACCATCACCTCCGCCTCCACCTCCACCACCCCCTCCACCACCACTTCCACCTCCACCATCACCTCCACCACCACCTCCACCATCACCACCATCACCTCCGCCTCCACCTCCACCATCACCACCATCACCTCCACCATCACCACCATCGCCTCCACCTCCACCACCACCTCCACCACCACCTCTGCCATCACCTCCGCCATCATCTCTGCCATCACCTCCACCATCACCTCCGCCATCACCTCCGCCATCACCTCTGCCATCACCTACACCATCACCACCATCACATCCACCTCTGCCGCTGCTTCTGCCATCACCTCCACCACCACCTCCACCAACACCTCCACCATCATCTACGCCATCACCTCCGACACCCCTCGCCATCACCTCCACCACACCTCTGCCATTACCACCATCACCTGAACTTCCACCATCACCACCATTACCTCCACCTCCACCATCACTACCATCACCTCCACCACCACCTCCACCACCACCTCCACCACCACCTCGGCCACCACCTCCGCCAGCACCTCCGCCATCACCTCTGCCATCACCTCCACCCTCACCAGCATCACCTTCACCATCACGTCCACCATCACCAGCATCACCACCTCTACCTCTGCCACCTCTATCATCACCTCCACCTTCACCTCCACCATGACTTCTTCCACCACCACCACTATCACCTCCACCTCGGCCATCACCTCTGCTATCACCTCCATAATCTCCACCACCACCTCCACCTTGACCTCTGTCATCACCAGCATCACCACATCATCCCTACCACCACTGTCACCACGACCTGACAGGACTGAGACTATTCTTGAGCCAGAATCTGAGCCAAGAGACCCCAGGTCCTCATCAGAACCTCATAAGCTTGGTGTCATCATCACCCCTGTCACAGATGAAGGCTCTAAGCCACAGAGAGAGAAGAAGCTGGGTCCCAAATGCAAACTTGGGCCCCCCCGGCTCTGAACCCAGGCCGCATGCTGTGCCTGAACTGAGACCTCCAGGGGTGGCCCACGCTGGAAACAGGGGCAGTCTCTCGGCCTCTCTGACACTGTCACTTGCCCAGGATGGTGTGCACATTCTCTGTTTGCCTTGTTTTCAATCGCCATTACGTCAGGGGGCATACTTGGAATGAATATTGACTTAGGCTCCTCTCCCAGAGAAAAATAAACCAATTCAAATTCCTTATCTTTTGTCTATCAGACCGTGATTCATTTTCTGTAGTTCCTATAATCTATTAAGCTTTACATACGCTTCTAGAAGCTTTTATAAGGCTTTGTCTGCCTTCAGAGCAAACCAGGGTATTTCAGTCTGACTCCTGGATCTCATGCCCCAGCTCCAGGAGTTAGAACTCGACCAGCACAGCCCATGCAACAGCCAAATTACGACCCATGTCTGGATTCACAACTTTTCTATCTTTGAGGGGAGTTAAAAGGTGAATTTCCATTGGCTTTTTAGTGCCCAAGAATTACAAGTGTTTAATATAGAGAACAGGCTAAAAAGAGACCAAGACCAAAATCCCACATTTTATGTTTTTAAATACTCAAGAAATAAACACGTGTCTCTGGGGAAGAGAGTGTGGGCTCTTTACCTCTCTCTCTCTCTCTCTCTCTATGTCTGCAATCCGTCTGCAATTCACCCCTAATTACAAAGTTTATAGTCACATAAATGTGAGCACATTATTCACTATTTTGCCCCTTGTTTATGAACACTTAAGGAGAACGTCACAGAATGGATTACAGTTAACTGTCAGGCAGGCAACGGCTAAATAAACTCTCTTTTCCAAGTTAGGAGGTATTTTTCTGGTCACCGCATTTGAAGAGAATATAAAATAACAGCAGAAACGACCATTTATAAGTATGTGCCAGATTCATTCCGTACATTCCTCTACAGAAGAGAAGTTCAGCACGATGATGATGATGACAGCGGAGCCCCCCAGGACCCCCCGCCCCCACGGCCACCAGCACAGGCCCAGCTTCTCCCCCCGCGGGGTGACTGCAAACTCACTATCGACGTCACATGGCTTCACCTGTATGCATGTCAGTGTGCATCCCTAACACACAGGATCCTTTCTTGCGGTTCAGGGTAGCCACAGTGCGGTTCCCACTTGGAGAGAAAATAACAACAATCTCCCTTCTCAGTCTTCAGGGTGTCATAGATCCGAGTACAACTATCCATTTATCTGGGTCTGTCTCTGGGCCTGTATCCTTAAGGATCAGAAGTAGCAGGGGTTCATTACCAAATAAATGACAAGGAATGTAAAGGGGAAGAAACACAGGGATAGGAAGAGACTTAGGGAGACAGCAAGCAAACACAATGTGTGGGCCAGGTTTGGATCCCGAATTGAAAACAAATACGTGTGTGTGTGTGTGTGTGTGTGTGTGTGAGAGAGAGAGAGAGAGAGATGGTCTCCTTTCCTTTCCCTGCATTATTTGGTGAAGGACACGCATAATCTTTGAGCCTTCAAGCATGCCCTGAAGGCGGGTATCATTCTTGCCGTTTGGTAGATACTAAGGCTCAGAGAGTCTCAGGAATTCTTCCAGAGTCACACAGCAAGGGGGCGGCGCTGGAAAGGAAGGGTGTGTGGGAGTGTCCAGCGGAGGGGCGATGGCGGGCCAGGGAGGGGTGAGGAACTGAGGGTGACGAAGGGCACCCGGGCCTGCCGACGACGGAACTCAGATGCGGCACGTGCGCGAAGCCTTCTGGGATTCTGGGAGAGCTAGCTGGGAGCCAACGCAAGGGGAGGTCCCCAAATGCCACCCTCCTTGCCCCTGCAGGGCGCTCTCATCCCCACAGTGGGGGTAATCCGGCTCAACCTGCCTCGACGTGCCGGGAGGCCCCCACAGGGTGGCGCCGCGCTGAGCCGGGGAGCTGGCGTGACTGTCGCACCCCATGCATAGGCCTTTCCCTGAGGTCGGTGCTGTGGAGCCAGCCTTCCTGGTTGAACCCCCGGCTCTGCCTCTCACGCGCCCTGGGGTTTGCGGGCAAATTCTTCACCCTCTTCATCACATGCTGCCTTCCTCTGCAACACGGGGAGGACCAGACATTGGTCGCCTCTGTGAAACACTTACAAACGCATCTGGTATGTGGTAGGTGCTGGACGAACGTCTGCCAGGCAGGTACTATCCACGGGTTGCAGGTGTGGAATCGGAGGGTCAGGATCTCACGACGGCACGTGCATCTGTGCGCGTGCAAACTGCGGTCTGCTGATCCCAGGGCTTCTGGGCGAGCTCGCGAGGTGGAGGTGGCGGAGGGAGCTGGGGGGGCGGGCGCGGCTGGTGGCCCAAGGAGTCACCTCTGCACCATGCGTCTTCTCTCCGCCCCAGCACACAGAGGACCCCAGGAAATGTCTGTTAGGAGAAAGGCTTTGGAGGCACCTTTGCTCAGCACGGCACGAGTTAACTCCGTCACAACGAACAGCAAAATTTGGTGTGGGAGCAGAGAGGAGCGTAAGACCCTGCTTGGAGTGTGCAGTCAGCCGGCAGGCAGGGGAAGGCAGTGACGTCACCACACACACAAATAAAGGCAGATGTGACCCATCTGTGACGGAGGGCCGGCCTTGAGGGACGGGAGGCCGCAGGGAGCAAGATGCACAGCTGCAGGTGCAGGGAAGGTGTGACCGCCCCCCCCCGCGCCCCGTCCGCACTCCAGACTGACAGTCCCGCTGGCTTTGGGGAACAGCCTTATGTGGGGAGCCTTGGAGACAAGGACCTGTGGTTTAATCCGAGGCCAGAAACACGTACCCCTGGGTGGTAGGAGCCCCGTGGCATCCTTCTCCACCTTTCGTGGCAAAGTCTTGGCAGACGTGGTTAGACTGAGGATCCTGTGATGAGATGAGCCCGGGTCATCTGGGTGGGCCATACGTGAAGCCCCCAGATCGCAAGGTCACAGAGAGGGAGGGCTGATCTATGCAGAGGAGTGATGTGCAGACAGAGAGTTCTGAAGATGCTGGAATGACGTGGCCACCAGCCAAAGTGGGCGGACGGCTCCCCAAAGCTGGAAGCAGCAAAGCATGGCTTCCCGCTAGAGCCTCCGGGGGGATGTGTGAGGCTCTGCTAGCACCCTGATCGTGGTCCAGTGACACTGACCCTGGACTCCGGCCTCCAGAACTGCGAGAGAATAAATTCGTGCTGTTTTCAGTCATGCTGACAATGGGAATGTGCTACTGTAGTCCCAGGAGCTGATACGCCCTTGGCCTCCATTCTTCGCTGGACTCTTCTTGCAGAGACGAGGAATCCTGGAGGCCGTGTGAGGCACAGAGTGCGTATATGATTGGGGGCAAACTCCAGGAGGGGCCGGGGGAGGACGGTCTATCACCTTGTTCCCCGGAGGGGCTGATGTGGGCCTGGGGGTCCGGGGGGAATTCTTGTCCTGGTTCACGATGTTCATTAGCAGGACACAGCCTCCCAGACCGTCTAGACAGCCCTCTAGCCCGGGCTCCGCGCCGCCTGGGCTCAGCGGATGTCAGGGCCCCTCTCCCCGCGCCTGTGTGTGTGAGGGCCGTCCTCTGCACTGAACCCGTTTGTCAGGGCTGATCCACTCACTCCTCTGGTCTCTCTCTGGCTTGCTCTGTTTTCTTTTTCTACTTCTGGTGTCTGAGGCCAAGCTCCACCAGGATAAATAATGGATCACAGGGGATTGAAAATGCAAAAAGCAGACAGCAGAATGGGTAGGAAATGTGTTGAGACGGAGCCCCCTTCCAAGGACAGTTTTGTGTGGGGACGCTTGTGAAGGGTCTCTCTGGTTTACATGTGCTTTACCTATGGAGTCCCCATTCAAGTAAGAGGCGGCTCCTGTGTGCCCGACCCTCCCGTGTCCCCTCGTTGTCCCCCCTGCCCCCACTCTCCTGCCCAACCCCCACCCTTGTCCCCGGGGCTTTGTCAGGCTCTGCTGTATCAGAAGGCCGAGTGTGGCCAGCGAGACCCACCCTGGGGCCCGGGCTCCTTCCTACCTGGGGGGGAGGGGCTGTGAGGAGGGCCACCCATGGGAGACCCCCAGCTTGCAGCCCTCAGCCGCATCGGGGAGGGATGAGGAGTGGCGGGGCAGGGTGAAAAGATGGGAGAAAACCCTGTGGCCACTAGACCTAGCCTGGGAGTCAGGAAAACCCTCCCCAGAGGAGACCCCCAGCTCCGGCACCTTGGACAGTGAGCAGCATCGCTTCCAGCCTCTTTCCCAGCAGGAACGAAATCAGGGGTGCCAGAAGCATGCGGGCGGAGGGGCTTTCTCGGGGAGGCGGGTCCTGCACAGTGTCCTTGGGACGGGCCAACAGGTGGCCGCAGGGGTCTCGGCTGAATGGCAGGTGTTGGCTCTGCAGGTAGGAGCGGGGAGCAGACCCAGGGGCTTCCGGGTCCTGCAGCGGGGAGCCCGTCAAAGAGGAAGGCTCACACGTCTTCCTGCTGGAGCCTCCTTCCCAGGAATCACACACGGGACCGTGACCTCTCTTGAGGGGGATCCACGCACCAGCACGATGTCCTTATCCGACTGTTTTCACGTAACCCTGGAAATCACGCGCCACGTCTGACCTTCTCGAGACACATGACGGTCTGAACTTGCACGGAACCCGGAATCCAATCTTCCGTGAGCAGAGACGGTCCGGGAGGAACTGGAGAGCGGGTCACGTTTTCCCGTCCTTCCGTCCACTTTCCCAGGGCCGGCCTCGGGCAAACCCCGCTCCGTCCCGTTGGTGACGGCACGGGGACTGTCCTCCGCCACACAGCTCACTTTACAAGGCCACTGTGTTTCCAGCGCACAAGGCAGGCAATCGGAGGGAGGGGCATGCTTTTATTCAAAGTTCTTTTTCATGACGCTCCTCCTCTATTTAAATAGAACTTTAAATCCTCTTTGAAATAGCTGTAATACTCCCCCAACTACTGGAGGTTAGGGTGGGGACAGCTCAGCCTGCCTCAGTCGACGCAGGCAGCGGCGGAGGGAGGGGACGGCGGGGGGCAGGGCCGCCCTGGTGAGCCGTCGAGGGCGTGGAGGGTCCCAGGAGCCCCCATCTGCACGGCGGAGGGGCCCCTCCTTCCTGCCTCCTGGCTTCCTGGTTTCCCTTTTCTTTTTATTACCTTGAAATTTCATTAGAAAAATTGAGTCTGGTTTTCCTGCCCGAAGACAGGTGTCTCTGAGTGTGGGCGACAGGGGCCTCGCGCTGGTCCCGTGGGCTGCGTGCCTGCCGCCGTGGTGGCTGGAGCGGCCTCCTCGCCCTGCTTCTCGTCCTTCAGAGGCTGGCCTCCACCCGCCAGGCCGAAACCTCCCTGCCTCCTGCGTAGCAGCCATGTGTCCCTGCAAAGGTCAGGGTTTCTGCTCAATGCCGCTGGACCCTGGGGTTTGCGTGTCACCGTGATGTCACCTCGGCCAGGGGCTGTGTCTCTGCAGCCAAGGCCCGCCCGCGGCTCACTGTGTAGTTCGATGCCTGGGGCTCACAGCAGCTGCGGGAAAGCCGCCAGCCCCACCCCCCCACCCCCCCCCGACGCTTTCTTCCAGAAGCCGAGTCTGGCAGTTAGGAGGGGCTCCCTTGGTGCCCTCGCTCCGGGGTGTCCTCTGAGACTGGCTGGTTCTGGAGCCCTCAGAAGGACGCACGGAGGGCTCACTGCAGGGGCTGAGGCTGAATCAGAAACCCAGACCGGGGGTGGGGGTGGGGGTCTGCGGAGTGTTCCAGCCTTCGGCCTCGGCTGCTCTGGCACCAATACCCAGGACACCCGGGGACCCCATCCCTGGGGAGGCCCTGGGCTTCGGGGAAAGCCCTGGAAGGGGAGCTGCAGGCCAGCTGGAAAAAACAGGGTGCTCCGGGCCACAGGTGGGGCGCAGGGTTGCGGGGGGGCCCGTGACACGTCTGTGCTTCAGAATGGGAGCTGGCTCGCCCGGACTCAACCCTCCAGGCTCAGTCAGGGTTAGCACTGGTGACACCGATTAGGGCTCTAACCCTGGTGGCACTGGGGGGCAGGTCTGATTCTGACTCCTCTCCCTGCCCACCTGTCACTTCTCAGCGCCTCCCCCCATCTTCCAGGGACCTCCATACTACCGTCCACGTGTCCATGCAGCGCCCTGAGGCCCATGCCCCCCTCCTTCACCTGCTCAGCCCTGGGCCACCCAGCGCTGCTTCCAGAAATATTCACGGGGGGGGGGGGGTGGGATTCACCGTCTTACCCTCCCCCACTCACTCCTCTGCTGTGGGAAAGCTCCTCTCTGGACCCCGGCTGTGGCTGCTTGGAATTTTCCAGGCTGGCTTTGCCAGAGGCGGAGGTGGGGTGGGCACAGAGGCCATCTCCCACCTCTGCTGCTTAGGGCTCGATCTTCAAACAACACCCACAAAATGGGATCAAATACACGCTGGGATCACAGCTCCACGTGCTGGCGGCTCCAGGGCAGAGTCCAAAGTCGTGAGGACTCCACACGGCCACGCACCCTTGGCCGTCTCTGGAGTCCTGTGTCCCGGCCCCTCTGGTGTATGTTCTGAGCTCTGGCTTCTCTGTTATCCACAGGCCGCTAAGATGTGTTAGCCTTCAGAAGCTTCTAGAGACCTGAGAGGATGCAGGAACCTTTCAGCACCGCTCACATCTCAACTTTGCCCCCTGTGAAGTTTATATAACGCAACTCTGGGCGAAGACATAATTTTGGGGGCCATCCCCCCAGCACTTTGGAAACGGCTCGCTCACCAGCCACGCCCAGCGCCCAGCGGCTTCCGTGGACAGTCAGGCTTTCCAGGCGTGCACGCCCGGGGTCGCCACCCTTGCAAATGTCAATTCAACGTCATTGAAGACCTCTACGTGATAATGTCAGGTCGCTGCCTGTCTCTGTTATTTGTAAGGCTAGCAAAGTTTTATTTATTTTTTTTTAAAGTACCCGGAAGGCAGAAGCTGTGAGGATAAAGAGGCTGAATCACCGGGCTCCGTTAAATCCTCTTCTCACAAAATAAATCAGCGCCCCAGGATGACCAGACTCCATCTGGACACCATCCCCGTCCCCCTAAATGTCCCCTCGGTGGTGCTGATTGCAGGACAGGGTGGCAGAGAGCTCCTGGGCCACCGTGGGCGGGGACCCGTCACATACTGCAAGCCTCGCTCGTTTCAGCAGCACAATTACTGTGAAGTGTTTACGGGCATCACCCACACCCCTTCCCGCAAAATAAATGAAGCTGGAGCCTGGAACCCTAATGCAGCCGGACACCGGCTGTCCCTGTTCATCCCCGCCTGGCCAGCAGCCGCCCCGCCTGCCTGCCCTCCCCTGCGTGGTAACTGAGGCCCCAGCTCTGAAACGGTGGGAGGAGAAATGAAAGGCAAGTGCGGTCCTCTCTTTGGTGAGAAGACTGGGGGGCACGGGGGTGGGTCTGGGGCTGCCCCAGGAATCATGGTGCCCCTGAGCTGGGAGCACCTCGGGGCTGGGCCGGCCTGCGTTTCACAGAGCGCGCCTGGACTCATGCCGGGCGCTGAGGCTGACGGCCGGCTGCCTCGGGGCTGCCTGCGAAGCTGGGGGTCTCGGTGGGGTGCTCCCAATGAGACACGGGGATCTGACCGCCCTACATCCACAGCGTGAATAAATAAACTATAAACGGATAAATGCAAACAGCAAGGACTTTATGCAGCACGCAGCGGGGGCGGTCCAGCTTCAGCACCGGACCCACTCCTGCATCTCACCAGAACGACCCCGGGAGGCACACGCCCCCTTCACCCCACTTCTCGGACGGAAACACTGAGGCATGTAAGGAACTTGCCTGCATGCTCCCAGGTCCAAAGGCAGACACCCTCGCCCCGGAATCCATGCTCTCGACTGTGACATCACGTTGTCGGTAAATGGACAGAGTGCCGTTCGATCTGAGAAGCGCCTGCCCTCCCAGAACTGTTTCCTGTCCCCCACCCGAAACACATCACACTACATAGGCCGCACCACACACCACGTCTTCGACTCACACAACTGCAGCCAGGAAACGGCGGAGGGCTTCGGGGAGGACAGCGCTGTTCAGAAAACACAATAACGGTCCCACCGCAACACGACCTGTGCTGTGCAAATGGACGGAGTGCCCCACATTTTATATGTATTTTGCTATAATTAAAAAATAAAAGTCATGCAGGGCACCTAAAGCAAACTTGCGGCGACGTTCTGGCTCGGGTTTAATCTCCTGGATGGTGTTTTCAGGGGTGCTGTCTCTGTTTAGGCAAGCGCTCCCCTAGGTGATCAGCCTGGGGGTTCGGGGAGCAGATGTGGTGCCGTGGGGGGGCGACGGGGGACAGGCCGACAGGGGAGGCTGCAGACAAGGCAAATAAACCACGCTCTCCGTCGGAGATTTATTTTTTGAGGTTGCAAGTGTCTGGGGCCCTCTCACGGCAGCTGAGTGCTGTCCGCTCGGGGGCCCACCACGTGACCACACAGCGACCCCCCCCCCCCCGCCCCGGGGAGAGACGCCATGCGCTTCTCAAGCTCCCACCGGCGGATCTTGATGTGCGCGCTTTGAATGTCTTTCAGAGACACGGGCAAGCCTGGGACGCAGACTCCCAACCACCAAGCGGGGGGAAAACAGCCCTGGGAGCTGAGTAAGAGGCTGTGGTTTCGTCCCAACTGGTTTGAGGCCAAGCCGCTAACCTGCGAACCCCACCGGCTTCGAGCTGTCCCCCCGGGGCTGACGCTGATGCCTCCGCGGAGGAGGGTGATGCCGGGCCTGGGCGCACCTGCTAGGCGGCCACCCCTCAGCTCACCGTCCGCGTGCGTGAGGGGAAGTTAGGACACGTGGGGACATCCTTCCTAGGGGCAGGGCCAGCTGGCGGGCTGCGGCTGTCCGGTCGAGGTGGATACGTTGGGGTCCCTCTGTGTCTTCCGGGGACTCTCTCATCCTTTCCAGACAAAGGCCTCCCCCCAGTGCCCAGGAGTGCCGCTGTGGGGTCATCCGCAGCCAGGGAAGGGGGACCGGATGCAGATAGCTCAGCCCGTGACTTTTGCTATGGGAAGGGCCTTGGGGGCACACCCACCACCTCCAGGAGGCAAAGCCAGGGTGTGGGGCCCCAGCCTGTGTGAGCCACGGCTCCCCGTGTCCCCAGTCCCTGCTGTCCCAGTGCGGGGCTGTGCCCTGGGCTCCCCGTTGCCGGCACTGACATCAGCGGCTCGGCCGTGTCCCTGATTCATCTCTCACTTGCGTGTCAGCTCACGCGAGCTCTCTGACGGGGACAAAGTGCCCTTCCTCTGCTCTTGCTCTCCTTCCCTGAGGACCAGAGCTGTGCTCTGCACGGTTTTGAGGCCAGGCGGCACGTAGCCCACAGCGGCTCTGGGAGGCCACTGGTTCTTGCCGCTCGGAGCTCCAGTGGCCCTGTCTCCAGCAGCCTCTGCCAAGCTGGCGATGGAAGTGTCCTGGACGTGGCACCCGGGGTGCTGGGGGCTCAGTTCAGGCTCGCGATGGGCTCACAGAGCCGCGGATGGGTGACAAGGGGTGGCGAGGGGATGCGGGCCGGGATCTGCTTGCAGCACGGGCTGGGCCTACCGAGCCTCCGCCCTGGGTATGCGGCATGTCACTTGGTGCCATCCACCGTCACCCCATGGGGGAGCCTCTGCCCTGCCCACTTTACCAAGGAGAAGGCAGCTTCCCTCAGGCTTCCCAGCCCTCAGGCAGCAGAGCCGGGTCTGTCCGAGCACCGTGGTCCTCGCCGCTCGGTGCGGCCACCCCTCCAAGACAGGGCGAGCTGCAGGTAGTCTGAGAGATCTCCATGTCCTTATCTGTTTAAGAGACCTTCAGGCCACGGCGAGTGGGAAAGGGGAGGGAGACCAGGGGTTCCCTGACTCGTCAGTGCCCGCGGGCTGGACAGAATTGGCGAGGCCTCCCCTCCAGGAGTTTCTGATCGCACAACACCTGCTCGGGCACCTGGGAGGTCTGGCCCATCTACCTGTCCAGTGAGACCCGGGACACCCGCACTCTTGTTAAATCTCACCTCCCAGCTCCCACCCAGCTGGAGACAGAGGAGTCATCGCGAGCTTGGAGGGGGGAGGGCAGACCTGGAGGCAAACAGCCTCCTCCTTGGTCACCACCAGACCATCTCCCACTGGAAACCTTCTCCAGACTTGGGAGTCTCCCAACTTCCCTGGGTGGCAATGAGCTTATGTTACCATTTCAAGGACCCGCTTAAATATCTTCAGTTACAAACACTCAAAGGAAGAGAAGCGGACGGTGCCGGAGGTGCTGAGGACAGCCACGGGGAGTCGCCGTCACCAGTGGTGTGCGGGGGAGACAGCGGCGCCCGAGCCCCCAGAGCTCGCGATGGGTCCTTGGCCAGGGATGCAGTCCTGCACGAACGGAGCAGAGGCCCCTTGGTCAGCGGGGCTCTGCCGGCTCTGAGCAGGGGGCAGGGCTGGGGCACACATCTTAACTTTGAAAGGACAATGTCACTGCGCTTTGCAGGTGGCAAGACAGACATACTTTCCAGGAAGGGGAAAGATGCCCAAAAGGGGGGACTCCGGGCCCTGCCGTGCTGACCACATGCGGTGGGGGGTGGGGGGGGTGGGCGCTCCACGCTGAAGCCCGGATTATACTGAAGAAGTGTGACAGTTGTGTTTGTGCCCAAGGCAAGAAAGGAAGGCAGAGGAGCCTGGAGTCCCTTGGAGGGTGCAGGGCTGGAGCAGGGGGCTGGGGGCACAGGGAGGCAGGCCGTGGGGAGTGGCACGGCGGGCAGGGCTGCGCCGGCCGGGCTTTGGAGGAAACCGCCGGGGCTCATCAGAACTCAGGCACTGCTGCCCGGGCTGTGGGGACCGCGGCTCCCCGTGAGAAGGGGGGACAGCCAGGTGCACTGGGCAGAGGGACCGCGGTCAGCGGTGGGGCCCGACCGCGATCGGCGAACCTGGCACGGTCTTTCATAGATATTCGAACGACTTTCCAACACTGCTCTTCCCTTCCGGGTTTTTCTCATTAGCTTCCTGGTTTTAGAGTAGAAACAACTTCACAGAGTCAAGTGGCTGTTTGCTTTTTAGGACCTGGGCCCCAGGTGCAGAGAAAGTCCGCGGTCCCTGCTGCGGCAAGGCTGGGACAAGAAGGCGATGGCTCGGAATGGGAGCTGAGGGTGGTCCGGGCAGAGTGCCACCAGCAGGGCACTGTCCCTGAGGGAGCCACCAGGCCAGGACAATGCACCAACACAGGTGGCCCCTTCCATCCTCAGGAGCTCCGGCATGCCCAGTCTTGCCCACATGAGGCTTCTCAGCAGCCCAAGCCCAAGGCCAAGTTCCAGGGTTGCACGAACACCTCATTCTTCTTGGTAAGGTCATCAAACTCAAGGCTGGACGTGCTACCAGGCAGGGGCCCCATCAACCTCCCCAATGCCACGTGCCCCATCCTGTCATCCCGTGGACACCCCAGCTGAGTGCGCCCCTTCTCAGTACGTACGGGAGGCGAGGAGGAGAGACGAACAGGTACTGAGGCCCAGGGGCAGCTGAGGGGAGAAAAAAGCAAACCCTCTGGGCAAAGACTAGAAGCTTCTAGAGAAGAGTCCTCTGGGGCGGGGGTTCCCAGCCCTCCAGGTTTGGGGACCCCGGCTCCCCCTTCGACACGCGCAGGGGGCGGCTTCGCCTGTGCAGGGGAGGAGAGGTGAAGGGGACAGGCAGGTGGAGGAGAGTGCCTAGTCTGGGTCATCCTAAGGCTTCCCAGTCTGTGCAAAGCCCCCCGACCCCAGCCAGTCCTCACACCAAGGAAAGGAACGTATTCATCAAGCCCCCGCTTCTGGCACCACAGCCCCGCCCCTGTGTCCTTCTGTCCGTCCCTGGGCACCCGGCTAGGTGAGGCCATCACTGCCGGGAAAAGCATCGTGGGGGTCAGGTTCACACTGGACCCAGCACTCAGCACACGGGAGCTGTTGGTAGCTCGTCCAGACAACGGGCTAAGTGATTGGCCTGGTCCTGCCGATTCTACCTCAAGCGGCAGTGGCGGTACGTGCCCCTTACAGAGGTGAAGGACTGCGCCCAGGCCACATGGACGGATGGAGGGGTGAGGCTCAGAGAATGTGGTCTGCGGTCAGCCTGGCTCTGTGCTCGGCCTTTGTTGGGGGGGGAGGGTCAGTGCAGTGACCGAGAGCTGGGGAAGTTGCCGGGCACAAGCCAGAAATAAGGCAGAGCCTCAGGTTTGATGACCCGGGGGGGACAAAGCAGTGCAAACGCCGGCAAGCCACGGGCCTCGACCCCTCCCCCGCCCCCCATCACGCCTTCCCCTTGGAAGCAACGTGGGGTCTGTGTCCATGACCTTCGGTAGGGGAGGAGGAGACTCGGCTTGGTTAAAGGGAGACAGAGCATGACGGCATGCAGGGACCTTTCGGAATCAACCCAGCGCCTGTGACCTTAAGGAAGGAAGGCGCAGCCACAGAGAACGCTGCTGGAAATGGTCACGGCGGGGACATCTGAAGTCCCCACCGTGCTGCAGGGCATGCGGGGAGTGGCCGGCTGTCATCTTCCAGCACGTGCTTGGAAACCCCAAAGGCTGCGGCTCTCACCTAGGGCTAAAAGCCCAGCTGAGCCTCCAACGGAGTCAAGGGCAAAGACAGAGCGCGCCGTGCAAGGTCAAGAACCAGTAGCAGACGCTGCAGACCCGGGAGGGGCGGGAAGACCACCGCCCACCTGCACTACCCCCTCCCGGGCGCGGACAGAGAGGGCGATCGATGCCCGATGCCCACCCTGTTCCCGCAGCCCCGGGCGCTCTGTCCGCATGCCGCCGTGAACTTCCCATGACCCTCCACAAAGCAGATGCGACCGTCCCTCTTGTCAGATGCGGAGGCCAGCCCCGCCGGGGACTTGCTCAGACCCACGGGCAGCGGTGGAGGGAGCCCCGGACAGCAGGTCTGGCCCCTCGCGAGGCCACGGCCTCGCTCCCCAGGCAGGTGTGCCTTCAGGGCTGCCGTTCGGAGGCCGCCCCAACCTCAGGTGGGTCAGCTTCTACCAGCCAGCGGAGGGTCAGACTCAGCACCCCCTCCCGCCAGCCGACACCTCTCTTCCACTCCGCCCTCCAGTCCAGCTTCTCGGGGAGACCTGTGGGGAGTTCTCGGGAAGAAGCCGTCGGTTCTGACCTGGCGGCAGCGTCTCATCTCACATCTTTCAAAAGATGAAGAAGGCCAATCTTAGAGAATTCTCACCTGCCGGGGCGGGAGTGTGTGTGCGGGTGTACACGTGTGCATGTTTGCACGTGTGTGTAAGCGGTGTGTGGGTTTGTGCTCGCCCGTGTGTGTGGTGCGTGCACGCATGTGCACATCTGTGTGTATGTGTGCACACACGGTTTCGCACACGTGTTGTGTGTGAATGCGTATGTGCACATGTGTGTGTGTTCGTGTGTGGGCATATTTGTACGTGTGTGTGCAACTGAGGCGGGGGCCATCTCTTCCTTTGAGGAGGCTGGTGGATGCCTGAGGAGTCCTGCAAATGCCTAGTCCTGAAGTCAGGGGGCCGGAGGCCCATCCTGACCGACCGCCCCGCACTGATGACATCAGACGGCTGAGAGCCTGCCCTTGCAGATGCTTCCTGTTCTCTCAAAGCGGGCGAGGGTGGGGGGAGGGGGGTTCTCACTTCCCTGGGATGGAGATGGGGACAGTGACAGTGAGGGTGGCTTGTTGGCAAGCTGGCAGAGGCACTCCAGAGATCTCGGGAGAGACCCCCTCCTGCCTTCTGCCCCCCCCCCCCGCCTACTCCGGGACTGGCTGGCGCATCCTTCCCTGGCTTCCTGGTAGGGGTGGGGGTGGGGGGTCCTCGAGAAAAGCAAGGTGAGAGATGGCAGCTACAGGGCTTCCCCGAAATGTCCAGCTGAAGTATGGGAGTGATTCCCTCACTATGGTCCCCCCCGCAAGCCCGGAGGGCTTCAGAGCTAAAACCCCCTCCAAGCCAACTTTCTTATTGTCCCTCTCTGCCAATCAGAAGCTTGGGTCCAGCACACTGGATCGGGACTCAGGCCAGGGGCTTAGAAAGGGAGGGGCCGGGAACAAAAAGGGGGGTCTGCCCCGGAAGCCTCTCCTATGGGAGTCAAGTTGGTTAGGGTCACTGGACCTCCAGAGGGCTCCATGTCTCCAGAGAAGGGCAGAGGGACCACAGACAGGGCTGGTCCAGCCTGTCACTCAGTCTCTCTGTGGGCCCGGGGGGACAGAACAGCCTCAGGGAGCCCCCTCTGCTGCCAGAGCTGACCACCTGCCTGGTGGGGGACACGGAGGGAGTGGGGGCAGGTAGGAGGGTGGAGGGGCGCTGGGAGCCTCCCTAAGACGCTCCCCTCCCCCCTCCCGCACCTGCTCCCCGCTGGGCAGGAAGCCCTGCTACTGCCTGGGAGGGGGGGGAGCACGGCATACTCGGTCACCCTCTGAGCCACGGTCACCATCCCTGCGCGGGGGACCACGGCCGCACGGCTGCCCTCGCTGCCCATCGGTTCCGCCGCGTCTGCTTTGGGGTCGTTCGGAGGGAAATGAAGGCTTAACGTACCAGCCTCCGAAGATACAAACTCAACCGGATGAGCTCTGTCACAGAGAAAGCTCTGCCGTGAGGTGGAGAAAACACCCCCGTGTGGGTCGCCCCCTTCCCCCCGGCCCGGGGCCCCGCCGCCCCCCGCCCAAGTTGTCAGGGGCTGCAGCCCGGACCCACGACGCGCGGAGGCACAGGCGACGGCCCCCCACCCGCCGCGGCGACCCCCTTCCCCGCGTCACCCTGCACCCGGGGAGGGGCCACTGCCCGGATCGTAGGGCCACTGCGCTGGCGGGGGCGGGGGGCGCCCGGCGGGGGGAGGGCGTGAGCACAGGGGTGGGGGGGCCCAGCGGGGGGCTGCAAGGGCGGCCGCGGGCGAGGACGGCGAGGGGGAGGCTACCTTCTGGATGCGCCCATCGATGTCCAAGTAGATGGCCTTGGGCCGGTAGCTGGAGGAGCCGGATCCCATCTTGTGCGCCGAGCGGCTGCACTTGGACTTTTTACTGTACTTTCTCGACGCCAGCCGCCGCGGGGAGGGCGGGGAGTGGGAGGGAGGAGGGGGCGGCGGCGGGAGGATGCAGGAGACCAGCCAACCAGAGCGCCGCCGCCGCACCGGTGCGGGCTCTGCCGCCGCCTCTGGCGCGCGCGTCTAGGCTCGCGCTCCGCCTCCGGCCTCGGCCTCCCGCCTCCTCCCTCCTCCTCCCCTCCCCCGCCCCTCCTCCTTCCCCCAGTTCCCTCCCACCTCCTCTCTCCCTCCTCCACCTCGCCCTTCCTCCCTATCCCTCCTCTTCCCTCCCTCCTCCTCCCACCTCTTCCCTCCTCCCCCTTCCCTCTCTTCCTACATTAGGGCACACCCCCTCTTCCGCCTGATTCCAGCCTCCTTGGGGACCAGGCCAAGTGAGAAGCCTGTCTCCAAGTGACCTCTGGACAGGTGCCCATGGCGAGTGACCCCTCTGGCTGCAGGCTGGTCACTTCTCCAAGTGCCAGAAAATCCCATAGCGACCCCCTCTGGCTGCAGGCTGGTCACCTCCTCATGTGACCAGATTCCCACAGTAACCCCCTCTGGCTGCAGGCTGGTCACTTCTCCAGGTGCCAGAATATCCCATAGCGACCCCCTCTGGCTGCAGGCTGGTCACCTCCCCACACGGACAGTTGCCCATTGTGACTCCTTTGCCGCAGGTGGCTAATCAAACACATCAGGGACTTGTGGCACCGCCCCCCCCCCCCAGCTACCTGCAGTCATTAGCCAAACCCCGGCACCATTTACCTTTAGGCAACCCCCCTGGGCTCAGCGTCTCCCAGCTGTGATTGCCACCCTCGCCTAATTTGCCTAGGAAATGGGAAAAGTTGCTTCTCATTCATGCACATCCTTCTAAGTTTTCTGTGCATCCTCGGCAGTGACAGCCTCTTCCAGCTGCACCCAGAGCTGAAATGGCAATTTTATTTCTGTCCTTAATGTAGCCCGAGCGAGGATTACCCAGCCACCAGCTCTTTGCTGGTTTCAGCCCTGTTCTGCCCACCCTCCCCCCACCTCGTTCACTGCTGCAGGGAGTTTGGGGAAAGCCAGAGGGAAAGAGAAGGGATTTCAGGCGGTGAGTGACCTGCAGATCACAGAGGGGGCTCCGTTGTGGCTCCCAATTCTCTGGGATCTCCCAGTGGGAACCAGATGGGGGGAGGGCTGGTAAATACCGAATGGCTCCAAGTGCCTGTTGCTTTTGGAAGCCAGTGTCAAACCAGCTAGAGAATGAACTTATTGTTCCCTTCGGTGTGAATTCCAAGCCACGACTTCCCATCTGTTGAATGTCTGGGTTTTGCTTTTTGAGAGAGTGCCTGGTGCACGGGCTCCTTCCTCCCCCCTCCACGCCTCCGGGAGCCAGACTGACCACTGCCTTTCCCTTCTCTGGCCATCCAGGCTTCGCCCGGTGCACACGAGGTGTCCAGAGTCCTCCCAGCCACCCGAGCCCTGGGGGAGGTGGGGTTCATCATCTTTAGGTGAAGTGGTCTTCCTCAGCCTTTGGACAGCCGAGCACATGTGGCTTCGTGTCCCCGTAGCTTCGCCCCGCTCACCAGCCCGGTGAAGGGACCTCATCAGGTCAGCCCCTGGGCACCGTGAGGCTTGATTTAGAAGTGACTAGGGGGAGAGGGGGGCCAGCAGGGGACCTCTGGGGTGGGATGGACGCCGTTGGGTGGTGGTAGTTGTACTCACAACTGTGATCACACCCCCAGAAAACCGGAGCAAACCCTATTATATGGTTCAACTTTGTTGTCGAACGTTCTGATGGTGTTTGGGCTAAGCCAGCGACGGGTCCATGGGGCTGGTGTGCTGTCTGGCGTGGAAATCTCACCTGCTGAGGTGGCTCCTTAGCCCGGTGCTTATTTATTCCCTGTGTCATCTAGTCATCTGGTCTGTCCCTCCCCGGTCATGGCCTTCTGGTGCCCCGGAAAGGCTGTGCTCGGCTCTCTGCTGAGCTCCAGGCCCCAGATCGGAGCAAGCGGCTCTGTGACCGCATCTGGCGTCCCGTGGGACGGGCCGTCTCACACTGGCCGGCAGGGTCTCGATTCAGAATAATGATCAGTCTCCAGATTGTCTGCCGGACTGGCCCCGCCGCACACATTCTGGTTCAGGGAGCCCACAGCCCCTGGGCCTAAGAGGACTCCCACCGTTTCCTCGTTCCTGAGCGGCCGAGGTCCTGGCCAGCACTGTCCTCGCTGTGTGTGGGTGCCTCTCCGGGAGCTGGCGAGACAGACAGACTAGACGGGACAAACACATGTGACAAGTGGCGTGGGGGGTCATCACGAGTGCAAAGGAGAGAAGTCACTCAGGGAAGGACATACAAACTGTCATGTGGGGGGCTGACGTAGCAGCACACGCACCAGACAGGGCACACAGGCATCAGGGAGCTAGGAACACAGAACTTTCTAGCAAAGGGTGGAGAACCTCCACACCAAGGCTCCTCGCATGGGGAGCCAGTGCTGTCGGCTGGCGGGAGGGAGCAGACAGAGGGGGGCCTGCGGTGGGGAGTGAGGTCACAGAGATGAGGGGGTGGCAGGCCCCCATGTGGACCGTGCAGGTGACCCGGTGCCGCTCTCCTGAAGCCAGCGCCACGGGATGTGGCCTACTCGAGTGTTGGTGTTTGGACAGGAGCATCAGGTGCTGGCCAGCAGGGCTGCAGCGGGGAGAGCCAGGAGCACACCCCTGCGATGGCATTTGCTAAGAACGTGGGTGGTTGGACCACAGTGGGGAGGAGTGGCTGGGTTCTGCTGCCAGCTGGGAGGTTGCTCAGATCTTTCATTTCTGCTCACTGC
Organism: Cryptoprocta ferox; assembly: GCA_028646485.1. Taxonomy (NCBI): domain Eukaryota; kingdom Metazoa; phylum Chordata; class Mammalia; order Carnivora; family Eupleridae; genus Cryptoprocta; species Cryptoprocta ferox. Next base: position 3,058,592 of record CM053573.1, read on the forward strand.
TTGGGTTGACATTATTTCTATTGTTTGCTCTCCTTCCCTTTTATAAAGTGTGGCCCTGCTTTAATTCATGCTCCTTCATCCTGGACGGCCCCTGGGGTGAGCTCGGAGGGGCCAGCTCCCCTCTCTGTGCACCCAATCAGCCCAGGTGTCTCCCTGGTGTCCTTGACCTGCGTCCCTGACCCTGGCTTGGCCACCAGGACTGCAGCCAACATCAGTTCCCGGAATCAAGACAAAAAACTAAAGAAACCGCCTGCCTCTGCCAGGTGGGCTGGGGGTGGGGGCCAGATGAGGAGCCTGGGTGGGGCAGGTGCCCCGAGAGTGTTATAGGGACTTGGCCACTGAGTTTCACATAGTCCCAGGAGGATCACAGGGAAGGAAGCTTATGATTGTCTGGGAGGTCCGAGTGCGAGATCCTGCCTGAATGTCACAGGGGAGGGGGAGGAGGTGAAGGAGCTCCCGGAGGTGCAAAGCCCCCCGGCCTCTGAGAGCCACAGCCAGGTCCAGCCTCCGTCTTCTGCCCGCCCGGGGGCTACATTTCTTCTAGTACCGCACACGCCAGCTCGTTCCTGGGTGCAGAAACTTATTCTTTAATTTGCCCTAAGGACTGCACCAAAGGAGACTTCAAAGTAAAGCCAGGTGTCAGGGCCAAAATGAAGATCAGAGGGACTGAGCCAAGACTAGGGCAGGAGGGACCAGGCCTTGGTCCCCAGGTCCCACAGCCGTTCATCTCCGACTCAAAGAAGCGGAGCCACAGGAGGGGGAAGAGAGGGACTGTCCTGTCCCTTCGGGGTGGGCCGCCTCCAGCAAGGATGCAGAGACCAGGAAGGAGGTTCGGGCGCTCGGGGAAAGTCTAGAGGACGTATCCAACCGCAGAGGGAGACGCAGGTCCAAGGTGGCCGGGCCAGCCACGGCGTCTTCCCTCGCAGCCAGCAGAGCCCAACACCCTGGCCTGGGAGGGGGGTGGGGTGCAGAGAAATGGGTCGACGGGCTGCTGGTGATCACCCTGAGGATACCCCCTTGCCTGTTCTTCCTTGGGTCTACCTGGTGTTTGTAATAATCCAATTGCTTCCTCTACCCATCCTTTTTCCGAACCGAGGGTGGGGCGGGCGGCACCAAATGAATGAGTTGAAGGAGCAGAATGTATCAGTGCCGAGCGGGCCTTATCACGGGGACTGGAGGCTGCCGGGCTCTGGGAGCACCGTCGGGCAGGATGAAAATGGACAAACTACCCAGAGAGAAGACACTTCACACCTTGACCGTTCCACCGCCAACTGCTCTGACCCTCGGGGAAAGCGAGCCGGCAGCGTGTGCCAGGAATTTGAGAACCGGTCTGCCCTGAGCTCGGGCGCAAAGGGAGAAAACCGTGCAGGGCGATAGCCATTCCGGCGCCAGTTTCACTGGTGTTTGATTTATACCCACGGCAGCTTGTTGCTTTTTATGGCTTTGGTAATTACGAAACTATTACTAGTTGTAAATGCTTCAAACAGTGCAGTGGAAAAGGCAAAGTCCCACCCAAGGGGCCCCTCCTTTTAAAGTAACACTGAAGGTGGATATCTTCATCTAAACTCTGGTCTGGGCCACCCAGGCAGCCCGAGGTGCACCCTCTTCTTAACCGCCCCGTGAGTCTCTGACATGTGTACGGACACGTTCTCTTCTCGCATTAGCCGGCTCCCCATGGGATGGGCATTGGGATCTTCCCAGCATTTTGTGGGTGTCCGTAGTGTAAAAAGAACCCGTGTGTTTATCCTTGGGTAGTTGTGTTGTTATCCTGCACAACCGATTCTTGGAAGTAAGATTTCTGGATGGAAGTGTGCGCACATTTCAATTTTTTATTTTGCTTCGTTGCCATCTGTGATGGTTCCACCGATATTCGTGCCCACCATCAGAGAGTGGGGCGCCGCGTTACCACGCTCTCAGCAAAATAAGATAGACTGATCCTGTTTATATTTTCCAGGCTGAAGAGAGAAGAGACATCTCATTTCAACTTGCACGTCTGTGTTTACAAGTGACATCTCTCCTGTCATTTGCCATTTGTGTTTCTCTGGCAAATCCATACTTTGCCCTTTATTTTATTAAAAAATCTTTTTATTATTGATAATAATATGGCCCACAATAATTGAGAGAGAGAGAGAGAGAGAGAGACAGAGCAGGAGCAGGGCGGAGAGCAGAGAAAGAGACACAGAATCGGAAGCAGGCTCCAGGCTCTGAGCTGACAGCACAGAGCCCGACGCGGGGCTTGAACCCACGAGCCGTGAGATCAAGACCTGAGCCGAAGTCGGAGATTTAACCTAGTGAGCCACCCAGGCGCCTCTTATTATTGATTTTATTTTACCAGATCCTTCTGTACAGAGGATAGTAGCTCATTGACCATCATGTATTTTGCAAATATTTCCTTCAAGTCGGTGGCTTATCTCTCAACTTTATTCATGGTGTCTTTATAATGTGGCTTTTACGTACGTAAGGAATCAACCCTCTCCTGGCACCCTGGCTTTCCTGCCGGCTTACAAATGGAAGTACCATTATAAGTTTTTATAATAAAAAACTTAAAAAAAGAAAGAAAGAAAGAAATACCTACATTTCCAAAGATCAGCACTGGCTAATTAATTGTGGCACATTTGCCGAGGGGAAAATCAAACATGGTAATTATGACGAGTGTGTGGAGGCCAAGGGAAAGGTCACAGACACTTTAGCGACGCAGTAGGATCTGCAGGGGCGTTTGCACGCTGGCTGCTCGTTCCCACACACCACCCGGCAGCGGGGCACTGCACACGCTGGAACTGGACCCCTGCCGGGGACGGGACCAGCCCCAGCGGCACAGAGCTGGCACACCAGCGCTGCTCTGTGAAAACGGGCACAGAGCTGAGCCGGATTGGAAAGGGAGTAAGAAACGCTTGTGTGTTCAGGGTGTAGGGTTCTAGCCATTTTCTTTTCTCTGTCTCTCTCTCTCTCTTTTTAAAGTTTATTTATTTAATTTGAGAGAGGTAGCATGAGTGGGCGAGGGGCAGAGAGAGAGGGAGACACAGAATCCCAAGCAGGTTCCAGGCTCCGAGCTGTCAGCACAGAGCCCGATGCAGGGCTCGAACTCATGAACTGTAAGATCATGACCTGAGCCGAAGCCGGACGCTTCACCGACTGAGCCACCCAGGTGCCCCTAGGCATTTCCTTTTACAAAACATTTTTGAATTCTGTGATGTTCTTTTTGCCATAAAATTGGGTAAAGGGGGAGCCTAAGTTGACCACGTTGAGCGGGACTGATGGGTTCCCTGCCACTGTCTTAGGAGAGGCTGGATAGGAGAGGACGCATCCCGTTTACAAATGTTGTGTCGTGTGACCCTTGGTTACCATGCGGGGTGGAGATACCCAGCTTCCCTGGGCCCTCGGCGGGCCTCCCTCCTCCCCACTCCTCCTGGACAGTGATGGCCTCCGTGGGAGGCTGGCTGGTCCAGGACCTCTTCCTTCCTCTCTTGGCCCATTTTCCTTCTTTTTAAAAAAAGTTTATTTATTTTGAGAGAGAGAGCAGGAGGGGCAGAGACAGAGGGAGAGAGAGAGGATCCCGACCGGGCTCTGCGCTGTCAGCACGAAGCTGGACTCGGGGCTCGATCTCATGCACCTTGGGATCATCACTTGAGCTGAAATCCAGAGTCAGACTCTTAACGGACTGAGCCACCCAGGCCCCCCGATCCTGGTCCATTTTAGCGGCTTCCTACCGAGGATCCTGCTTCCCCAGCCCCTGTCATCCTTCTGGAGGGCATGTCCCCAGGACCTTCCTACTGGGCCAGTCTTCCCCTTTCACTTCCCTCACTGGCCTCTTTGGGGACTTTTCCTCGCCTCCCAGGGTGATATGGTACCTGGCGTCTGTCTGCCCTGTCCTTGTCCGTCCACACCAAGGAGACGCCAGATACTCGCTGTCACGTCCGTGACTTTGCACCTCATTTCATCGAGAAGAATGTCCCTCCCTCCCTCCTCCCCTTGATCACCTCTTTTTCAAGATCCATTAAGGTGTCAGCTACACGGTGCCAACTTCCCTGAACCCTCTGACCTCTGGAGCAGGGTGGAGAGCTCCTCCCCTGGGCCTCCGAGACCCAGCACACCTCTGTGATCCCACGTGTGGCCCTGGACAATTCACGTGCCCTCCCTGTGCCTCGGGATCCTCACCGATCAAATGGGGAGGACAGCACAGCCCAGAGGGCTCTGGAGACTCGTCGGGAGCACAGGCTGATGTGTGGGTGGGAGTCCTTGGGCCCAGTCCCGGCGCGCAGTAGGAGCACGGGGCCGTGTGGTTGTCATGTCAGGAATAGCAGTGCTGTGCGCGGTGACTACCACCGCCTTCTCCACGGAGTTATGACCTTGGGAGGGAAGACCGAGTTGTGGGGATCTTCCCGACGGGCGCCGGCCCTCCCCCTGGAGCCCAGTGGGCAAACCATGTTCTATTAAGGAACGAATGCCGCGTGTGATTTCGCGGCCAGCCTTCCTTCTACACGTGGCCTGCACTGAAATTTTGACCTTGCTGACATGAACACAGTACTGAGAGCCAACAATGCGCCCCTGCGCCCTTGACTTGCGGTGGGGTTTCTGAGGAGGGGAGGGCTGCCTTGGGCTGACCCTGCAAGTCCTCTTTCAGCCTCCAGCCTCAGGGTGAACCTGGGTCATACCTGCCAAGTTCAAGTTCAAGTTGCCAAGTTCAAGTTCCCGTCCATCGAGCCGGACAGGCGCACACCAGAGCTCAGGAGCCGCGCGTGCTGTAGCCCAGGGCCCGGCTCAGCTGACAGCCACGGTGGGGCTCCCTGGGCCCCCTCACCTGTCCCCGCGCCCATCGGCCGGGCAGACCACTGCTGACCGTGGCTGCCACCAACCCTTTGGATCACTGTGCGTTTTCAACCTGCAAACCCTTTCGAGGGACCATGGCCGGTGTCTCAGGCTGGTTCGCTGTGAGGGGCGGCAAGGTCGGAGGTGAGTGTGCCTGACTGACGCGTGCCCTGGGGCAGGCCTGTGAGGCGTGAAGCGACCCCCACTCTCTCTGGACCCTGCTCCCTGCGGTCGGGTTGGGACAGAGCGGTTCACAGAGCTATGTCATCTACCACAACGACAAAGCCCAGGCTCGTCGTTGAAAACGGGAGGAGGTTCCTGGTGTGTGGAGGTGGGGTGAGTGGGGGCTTGAGCATGTTGGGCCCGGGTCACCCGTGGGGAGTCCCACCTTGCCCCCCCACCCAGCCCTCATATCTGCCGTGACCTTGCTGTCCCTGTCACCCACGCTCTTTGGCAAGTTGGGGACAAGCTTCTTTCTATCCCAGACCCCTCCTCACCACACTGGCTTCTTTCTATCTGGGCAGGTGCTGGAGAGCGCGGCAGGCTACCCAGTCTTTCCTCCGTGCCCTCTGCACGCGGCAGCACCCGCGGTGACCGTGTGGGGCAGCTGCAGAATTTTAAGTCAGGACCCAGGCTGCTCCGAGAACCCAAGTGACCTCCCAGCCCCGGCTGACTCAGTAGCGAGGCTGCCATTGTGCGTGGAATCCTCAGCAGACAGATGACATCACTTCCAGAAATAGGGCACAGAGTCCTCATTGTTATGCAGACCTGTCCTTGATTATTTACCGACAGCGTGTATCCGTGGATCCCAGCGCTCCAACGACACAGCACTCCTCAGGACAGTCTGGAGGACGCGGTTTGTCATGTTGGATGGCTTCCACGGCACCTTGGAGTACATTAAAAATCTACCCGATACGAGTTTTAGGGGTCAGAGTTGGGATATATTTTAGTGCAAGAAACTCTTCCATGAACTCCAAGTTCCACCATGGCCATGCATCTTGTACACTGGTGCTTAACTTCCTAAGTGCCCGCCTGTCCACGTGAGCTGCAGGTGCCCAGTCCTGTGTCCTGAGAGCCGTCCTCTCCCTCCCCCGCCGTGACCCAAACCAGGGGTTTATGAGGCTCAAAGGGCGGGGCCTCTGAATCCTCCGAGCAGGTGGAGGACGTGGGTCCTTCCAGCCCGTTTCTTCTATTGCTTCCCCCAAACGCAAGCACAGAAACCCAATGTGCCCCTCTGCCAACAGGAGCCAACGATTATATTTTGCAAATTGTAGCGTGATCGCAAAGGGAGATCTTAACAGTAGGAAAATCCCGTTCCTTTTTCTTTTTCTTTTCCTTTCGTAGCAATTGAGCTGTCACTGATATTTGTTCATTTAAATAATTTGGGTCTGAGAGCACGGGACTGGGTGAAGCTGAGGGCTTCTGCCCGTGCGCCTTCGGCCGCCTCCCTCAGAAAGGTGCCCCTGGTCTGTGACTCTCCAAACTGCCACTGTGCTGGGTTACGGCTGCCAGAGGACAGCTTTGTCACATCCTGGACCTCCCCCCACAACTTTGTTCTACAGCTCCCTTAAATTGCTCCCATAAACTCGTGGATTTCCCTGTTACGTTCCTTCCTTCCTCCCCCTGGCTGCCAGGGAGAAGCTGTGATCCTCCGTCCAGGCCCCGAGCCCCTGGCCGCCGGGGAGAGGCTCTGATCCTCCGTCCAGGCCCCGAGCCCCCGGCCGCCGGGGAGAGGCTCTGATCCTCCGTCCAGGCCCCGAGCCCCTGGCCGCTGGGTCTGGCTTATTCTTACTACCATCACGACACCTTAAATGAAGGAGAGCATTTTTCCTCATCAGTGTAGACCAGATAAGGCCGGTGATTTTCAAAGAAGCTGCTACTAAGAAGTTAGGCCAGGTGTGAGACGGAGGGAATCCAAACGGTTTACCGACATCTGTGATGGCCTGCTTCTGACGGGAACTTCATGAAGGCCAAGCGTGAAGCAGGTGATCTGGCGGGATCTCTCAGGGCTTCCAACCTCTGGGTCCGGCCCAGTTCACACAACAGCAAAGAGAGCTCACGGAGCATGGATCAGGGTGAAGCACGGGGCCAAGGGCAGGGGGCTGGGAGCCTGGAGCCGAGTTGGGGCAAAGATCTGGGAGGCTGGCCCTGCTCTCTGACGAGGTCACAGGCAGAAGAGGAGGATGTGTGAGCGAGAGCAGATACTCCCCCAGCACATGCGCACAATGTAAGTCCTCTCTCCAGCGAGGCTTCCGAGAAGGTCTATCAGTAAATAAGACAGGCAGAGTTCTACCAACTGGAGACTTCTATTCTGGTGGGGGAACAGACCACAAACACCCTCAGGGTACTTCTATTCTGGTGGGGAGATAGACAATAGAAGAAATACCGTACAATAGATTGTAAAAACAGACATACAACACCAGGACAGAGATAAGAGACCCCTAGAAAGGGGATAGAGAATTTCTCGGGCTGACATTGTAGATGTTGTCAGGGACGTCGTCACGGAGGAGGGGACATTCGAGCAGGGACCTGAGTCAAGTGGAGGAGACTTGTCAGAAAGGAGAGCTGTGCGCACGGAAGGAGCAGCAGCGGGGAGAAGCCAGACGCAGCCAGCGCTGGGGGTGCAGGGGAGACGGTGGAGGGGCGGAGGAGCGGGCAGGGGTCAGAGCAGGCTGGCTCGGCGGGATGCGGGGTTTTATTCCAGGTGTGAGGAAAGCCGCCGGCTGGATAGAATTGACACGGCTGTGTGGAAGCCCCGTGCGGCGTGTGTGTGACAAGCACGGTCCCTGTCGCCATGGCAGTGGGGATTCTTGTCCCCTCGGGGGAGCGTAGGTTTAACAATTGCTGAAAAGGCCTCTTTAGAGCAAGTTGAACACGACAGAAAATTTCTCCCGCATTAGGGCAGCGGCAGTATCTTCCCCCCCGGAGACAAAGCCCCAGCGATGTCTGGCTGCTGGGAGGGCTGGGGGCCGGGTGTCCCGGGGCCACTTCCGTCTTTAATGAGAGTCACCTGGGGCCCCGCAAGGGCTTCCCATCCCCACCACGCCTTCCGCCTTCCAGGAAAGGAGTCCGTCCCGCTGACGCATCAGCCAAAGCCCTGCTGGGACGCCTGTGTGCACAGAGCCACCCTTTCCAAAGGCTATCTCCCTGGAGACCAGCGGGTCCCATTTATATGACATTTGAACAGCTGTAGTCACAGCACGCACCGGGGCTGCGGGGCTGCCCTCGTCTGCATGTAAATCTACTGTGCCCTCCTTCCCTGGAGCACAGAGGGCATGGCGCCACGCAGCAGCCGATCGACCTACTTACTGGTCATCGCCAGTCCTCAGCCGCATAATGAGCAAGGGGGACCCAAGGGTGTCCGGCCACCGTGTAGACGAAAGCTTGGTGCGTCGGCAGAAACTGAGTTTGCTTTCCATCTAGAGGCGCCCCATAAAAATTCCAAGTTTTTGATGATGCGAGACATGGCTTTCCAAATTATTCCTGTTTTAAGCATAGGACTCCCGATAGGGTAAAACTAACATCCAAGGCGCGGAGCGGGGCTTATTTATTACACTCTAGGGTATCAGGACACTTGGACTTGCGAGTGACAGAAAGGAGCGTAAGCAAAGGCCACAAATGCTCTGACTCCAGGGTCTTGACCCAGGGTCTCAGTCTGTGTCTGTCTGTCTGTCTCCCCTCCTCCCAACACCTGTTCCCCCCTGAGGCCAGTGCCATGGCTGGCTGGCTGCCTGGAGCTCACGTCCCATCAGCCCTGTGGCAAGTACCTTCCCGGGTGCTGGGTGAGGAATGTCCCGGAGGGAACCCCGAGGGCCACACGGGGCCCCGCGTGAGTCACTGCAGCAGGGGCCCCGGCGTCCGGGTCACTGCCGAGGCAGTACAGTCCATGACTCACAAGCTGAATATGTTCATTATGGTTTGTAAAATGAAGTTTTTATGATAGAACCGTTCGAGGCTTCCAGAAGACTCGCAAAGGTCCTACGCAGCGTTCTCGGGTACCCTGCGTGCTTTCCCTGTTGGGAGCGCCCTCTGTTGGTGTGCTACGCGTGTCACGATCAGCGAGCCGCTTTTGAAATCGTATACTTTTCCCTTTATTTTAATTTTTTTCTTAAGTTTCTTTATTTTGAGAGAGAGAGAGAGAGATCACAACTGGGGGGGGGGCAGAGAGAGAGGAGGGAGAGAATCCCAAGCAGACTCCGTGCTGTCAGCACAGAGCCTGACGGGGGGCTCGATCCCATGAACCGTGAGACCATGACCTGAGCCCAAGTGCGTCACTCAACCGACTGAGCCCCCCCGGCGCCCCTCGATACCGCATCCTTGACGCAAGTCCAGGCCTTGGTCAGGGTTTCTGGTTTTGTTTTTGTTCTGTTTTACTGTGTTTTCCACCCAGGAAACCACATTATATTCAGTCATCTGGTCTCCGGAGGCCGACTTTCCTGGTTGTTGGCGACCTTGCGGTCTTGAGGGGCGCTGGTCAGCCACCAGCCCCTCCGCTGAGATCCATCTGATATCTTTCTAATGATGAGACTGGGGTGCGGGCCGTGGGAGGAAGGCCATTCTGATTGTGCCGTGTCCAGGGTGCGCGCGGTCATCACGCCCTGTCACTGTCGGCACTGAGCCGGATCCCAGGGCTGGGACGTGTCAGGTGTCTTCCCGGCAAAGCCACCCCCCTATCCCCTCCCACCGTGTCCTCTTTGGGAGGAAGTCGCTGAGCACAGTCTGCACGGGAGGAGAGTGAGGCGTGGCCCCCGTCCGTTCACAGTAGTGGTTCTGAATTCTTCTGCGTGGGAAACGGTTTGCTCTCGCCTACGTATTTGTTTATTCGACCATTTATTTATATCTGGACAGGCTCGTGGGTATTGGGTTTCTTCTCTGGGTTATCACCCAGTGTTTATTTTCTTGCTCAAACGGTTCCAGTTTGGGCCATTGGGAGCTCTTTCAGTGCGCTCCTGGGTCCCTTTGACTTTCCTGTACATGTGCTCTTCCTTTTCTCTCCCTCCCTTCCTTGCTCTCTTGCTCCCTCCCTCTCTCCCTTCTTTCCTTCCTTTCTCCCTTCCTCTTTCTCCTTCCTTCCTCCTTCCTTCCTTCTTTCCTCCCTCCCTCCGTCCCTCTCCTTTATCTTTCTTTCTTTCTTTCTTTCTTTCTTTCCTTTTCTTTTTTTCTTTCCTTCTTTCTTTCTTTTCTTCTTTCTTTCTTTCTTTCTTTTCTCTCTCTCTCTTTCTTTCCTTTCTTTCTTTTTAAACATAATTTATTGTCAAATTGGCTTGCATACAATACCCAGTGCTCATCCTGACAAGTGCCCCCCTCTGTGCCCATCACCCCCCTTCCCCTCTCCCCCTCCCCCATCAGCCCTCAGTTTGTTCTCAGTATTCAAGAGTCTCTCATGGTTTGCCTCCCTCCCTCTCCCCAACTATTTTTCCCCT
>CM053573.1:3069320-3085138 GCA_028646485.1 Cryptoprocta ferox
CAGCCTGTCCCCCTGTCCCTGTCGCTCCTCGTCCTCAGCCTGCCCCCCATCTCTGTCCCTTCTTGTCCCCAGCCTGCACCCCCCTGTCCCTGTCGCTCCTCGTCCCCAGCCTGCCCCCCCATCCCTGTCCCTCCTTGTCCCCAGTCTGCACCCCCCGTCCCTGTCGCTCCTTGTCCCCAGACGGCCCCAGAGGCTCTTGGGGGCCTGTGCGTCCATCCTGTGCTGTTTCTGGCTGTGTCACGAGCTGCTCCTTTGCCCTCCTCTTCCAGGTTCAAGGAACACTGACCGCTGAGTCCCCCGGAGGGAGGCGGGCTCGTCCTTCACCAACGGTCTGTCAGGGAAAGTTCAAATTAAAGGATCCTGTGTTGGAAAGAATGATGGACCCTTGCCGTTTGCACACGCCCCTGGAAAAGACAGAAGCCACCTTGAGAGGGTCCAGGTGCCATTTTGGGCGAGCCGTGGAGCTCAGCACAGCGGACAGGGGTGCGTGGGTAGTGCCCTCACCGCCGCCGGGCCGGGGACATCCTGCTGGACAGGCAGGCACCCGGCGGCTGGCGCTCAGGCGAGCCTGAGTCTCTCAGGTGCTTCAGCTAGGATGTTAGAGCAGGTGCGTACTGCGCTGGCAGGGACCTTGATGTCACGTAAATGGGCCACATGGGGACCAGATGCCGCAGCGGGCGCGAGAATGCAGCCAGCACAGAGCCCAGAGGAAACCTGAGACCCAGATCAGAAACCAAGATGGACCCCAGTGCCCTCACGTCCCCCACAAGGCTTCCCACCACCTCCCCCTGTTCGCAGTGGCCTGGAAAGGTGTCGCCGAGTGAGCAGCCGTGAGGCCATCAGCCTGCTCGTCAGGGGCTCCAGGAATGCCAGCGCCAAGCCCCCGGAGCTGTCTGCCGTCTGGGGGCCACGGCGGCCACAGCTGCTGGTCCTTGCAGGTGTCAGGAGGACGTGGCCGGCGTGGGCAGGCCTGGTGCGGTGTGTCACCCCTCGACTCGCCGGGCGCCTGGAACTGTCTTCAGCTCTATCGCACCCACGTGGGGTTATTTATTTAAGATGTGGTGTGTGTTTTAGAAGACGAAGAAAATAAATGGCATTTTGTTATTTATTAAGACAAACTCTGATTGGTTTTTTTTTTTTTTTTGGCCATTTGTTTTCCTAGCTGCCTCGCAAAAACACTTCTCTGCTCTTTGAAATAAAATGGTTTTTTAAAGTTTATTTTTATTTATTTATTTATTTATTTGGAGAGAAAGAGTCTAAAGCAGGCTTCTCACTGTCAGTGCAGAGAACGCGGGCTTGTTCTCACAGAGCAGGAGATCACGACCCGAGCCGAGATCAAGTGTCGGATGCTTCACCGACGGAGTCACCAGGCGACCGAAATAAAACTTTTAAAAAATAAAACCCTCAAGCAGAGTGTTGATTATGTCTGCTCGCATTTCCTTCATGCTAAAAAAGAAAATTTCCAAACACCATATTCTTGGCTTTTTCGGGGTTGATCATGGTCTGTAGCACCGCGGCTGGAGGCGGAGGCCATTTGTGGCAAAGCCGTGGCTGCCGTGCTGGGTGGGGGGTGGGGGAGGTGGGCAGGCAGTTGTGCATTGGGCGAAGGCCACAGGGAGGAGCAGGGCCGCCCCCAAAATTGCCGGAGCGGGACCGGCTCTGAGCTTCACCCCAACCACAGGCGACAGGCGCCTTCTCTGCCTGCGTGATGGGGGCCGCCTGGTCACCTCCCCCCGTGCCACAGCGCCAAGGGCCACGGCCAGGAAGGCAGCCCGGCTCCCCGTGGTCCCTGCGCAGGCTCCTGTCCCAGGCTCTGCATAGAAGGGCCAGGGAGACAGGGGTCTCCAGCCGGGCTTGTCCTCACCCAGACAGCCTTGCTTTGCTCAGTGACCAAAGCCGCTTACACATCTATAAGTTCCCTCCTGCCGGAATAAACTTTCCATAAGCACCGCGTGGATTGCACATCTGTTACACACGGTTCGCTCCACCCACGGGGTTCTCTTTCCCTCCGGTTCCTTCTGTGTTGTGTTTCCTCTTTGTGGCCAGGGGCCACTCCTTTTTGCCTTCCCTCCCTGTCCTGGGCAGCAGGGTCCCCGAGGCCTGTGCTTGCTCACCCGACGGCCTCTGTCCGAGGTGTCCAGGGTCAAAACCGACTCACCACCACTGGGAGGGCGGAGGCGGGCACAAACGTGCGGTCGCTAAGGCACAGAGAATCCTTCACGACGACACGCTGGAGCCCGCTGCTGCCTGAGGCCTGAAGCCACCAAGTGCTGGGGTGAGGCCTTCAGCAGACCCTCTTCCCCTCTGCCCCTGCCCCGAAGAACAGCCACCGTCGGTTGTGGTTCAGCGGCAGGAAGTTTCCGGGCCATTCTTTTTCCCGACTTTGGGACTGAAGTCCGAGACGGTCTTCCACAAGCCACGGAGGAAGGGCTGCTCCGCACTCCGGAGCCTGCAGGGGCCCCGGGGATGCCTCCTGAAACGCACAGTCGACATTTGAAAGCAAGGAGCACACGCGGCCACTTCGTAAGGCAGTTTAGCGGAAATGTTCTAGATCCAGGACTGGAAGACCTCACCGTCCCTATTAAAGGAAAAGGCATATGATTTCAATATAACAATCAATCTTCATTTCCCCCTGAGCGATCAGCAGAGACGGCGTCCTACGGAGAGCTGGGCATGGCGCATGCACGCCTGCATCTGTGCGGAGATGGGACTCTGCCTTCCATGAGCCTGTGTGTCACTGAGATTTTCCTGTTCAAATCCGGGGCGGGGGGATGGGGACGTCCAGCAGGTAACGACCAAGCAAGCGTGACGGGCACCGAAGGAGGCAAGAGCAGGAGCAGAGCCTTCCGGACTAGCGTGCCTGGAAGTCCAGCCTCAACCACCTCTCCAACTGTGACACCCAATAAAAACCAATCGCAGGGGAAAAATGGACTGGGAAAACACGAGTCCCGATGCCTGTCAGATTCGACAGACGCTGTGCCAATTGTTGTAGGAGTTTGTAACCTTTGCTCCGGTCTGCGTGTCTCGAACTTCCTCCGGAGAGACGTGTGAGGAGCGTCGGGCAGCCATGTGGGGGGGCCGGCGGATTTGGGGCAGGTGGCGCAGAGGCTGGGGACACAGTGCGTGGGGGCTGCTGTGAATTGCTCACAATGTGTCCCCCGGAGTGTCCCCCAGGAGCCGCAGCAGCCTGACGCCCAGCGCCCTGCCAACCCCGCCAGGGCCTGCGGGGGCCGGGATGTGCGGGCTACACCACCAACGTGGGACCTTTGTTCAAAACAGGAAAAAAGTGCTGTTCAAGGTACTGAAATGGCAAATGTCTTCCTGGGGCACCTGGGGGGCTCAGTCGGTTAAGGGGCCCACTTTCAACTCAGGTCATGATCTCATGGTCCGTGGGTTCGAGCCCCGCGTGTCGGGCTCTGTGCTGACAGCTCACAGCCTGGAGCTGCTTCAGATTCTGTGTCTCCCTCTCTCTCTGCCCCTCCCCCACTTATGCTCTGTCTGTCTCTTTCTCAAAAATAAACGTTAAAAAATTTTTTTATAAGAAGAAAATGTCTTCATTTCTTCGCCCTGGGAGGTGGGAGGAGGCCGGTGGGAGGTGGGATCGTGGGGACCCCCAGCGCCTGTGACCTCAGTTAGAAACCACAGTGCAGAGATCACATTATTCAGCACATGAACACGGCGACCACAGAGCGTGGGCCCTTCTGAGCACAGGGCCCATGACCCTGTCCACTGACACTCCGCCCAGACTCAGCACGCGGACTGGCGGCAGGCCGGGGGATGGGCCGGTCCTCGCCTCGTCTCTGACGACCCGTGGCGGGGGCAGTGCCGGAAAGGCGGGCGTGTGTCACCTTGGTGTCCCTTCCCTGAATCTGTGCAGCCCGCCGAGGTTATGTGCGGTCTGTTCTAAATGCTCCTCCCCCTGAAGATTAATTTCGAGGCTCTGACCTCGTCCTCGCAAGCCCTCCGCGAGCCGGGCCACTCAATCCTCCTCATTGCCACCAAAGGCTCCTGCTTTCTGACGTGCATCTGAGGACATGCGGGTTCAAGGCTGCTGGCCCCGTCCTACCATCCCTGGGCCCGGCCCTTCCGCCCACTGCAGACAGATGCTAACAAACGCAGAGACACTTTACCACACCCTTGCGAGAGCAGAGGTCAGAGTGCAGTGGAAACCTTCATCCCGGAACGCACTCCAGACGGGGGAGCCGGGCTCCATCGGGCCCCAAACCGAACAGCGGAGCTGGCACATGTGACGGATGTGAAGCCCGACTGAGTGTAACTGGTGAGTCACAGGCCCAGCCGGCACAGTCCCATGACAGGAGCGTCACCTGCAAAACTCACAGCTGGGAGCTGCATGAATTTTTGCCGGAGCCCAAGCAGGGGCAGAGGGAGCGTCACCCCGAAGCTGAGCAGGTGGGCAGGGGTGAGGGCTGGCGGGCCCAGTCCTGGGAGGTGGGGCAGGGCCGGGCAGTACCTTGACTTCAATGCCCCAGGCGGCCGGGCCCCTTTGTGAAGTCCTAACCTGAAGCCTGAGTCCGATATTCTGTTACCTGTTCGATTTCGTACCCGATCCGCTTCTAAAAGCCTCTTGGGTAGATGTGCACTGAGGCACAGAGACACTGAATGTGCCCACCGCCTGGAGAGGTTCGGGGTCTTGGGCGTGGTGCCCGCACCCCAGGACGTCTTGGAGTCCACCGGACATGCTCCCGCGCGTGCTCCCGCCCCACGCGCTTTATTTTTATATTTTCAGACTGAGGTGAAATTCACACGACACGCACTTAAGCATCATGAAGTGTTGAAGTGTGCACGCCCGCGCGTGCGACCACACCGGTCTAGTTTCAAAATTTTCATCACCCCCCCACTCCCCGTCAAGTAATCACACCCCATCCCCTCCGCCCCCAAGCCCTTCATATTTAAAACGAGGGTTTTCAAATTGATTGGCTTCAGGGCACGTTTTAGCACCAAAATTCTAGAGCCGAGTGTCTGGAAAACTAGTGTCTGGAAAATAGCACTTTCTCTATTTTACGTGCTAATTCATTCATTTGTTAAACAAACATGAAGAAACCCATTGGCATGATTAGCCTGTCTTTTTTTTTAGTTTTTTTTTAATGTTTTATTTATTTTTGAGACAGAGACAGAGCAGGAGAGGGGGAGGGGCAGAGAGACAGGGAGACACAGAATCCAAAGCAGCTCCAGGCTCTGAGCTGTCAGCACAGAGCCCGACGCGGGGCTCGAACCCAAGAACGTGAGATCATGACGTGAGCCGAAGTCGGAGGCTTAACTGACTGAGCCCCCCAGGTTCCCCATGATTAGCGTGTCGTAAATGGTGCAGGCTTATGGTGCTACGTTCTGCGACCTTCCGCCTCCAAGAAGCCCCCAGGGCACAGTGGTCCCCAGTCTGCTGACCCCTGAAGCCCTCTCTGAGCTGTCACTGTCCCAGGAACCACACCTGAGTTCTGCGTCGGCCACAAGCAGGGTCAGCTTTGGCTTCTCCTTCCCACACCCGCCAGCCTTGGCCGTGGCTTTGTTCTCCCACGTCCCCACGTCCCTGGCAGCAAAGCCGCCATCAGGGCTTCCCACACAGGTGGGAAGGACGGCATGCCTCCCACAGGGGCACAGAGGCCGGGGAGGGGGACGCTGTCTGAGTCACAGCACACGGTCCCCCGGCAGGCTCCTACGCTGCTTGCGGTGACTTGTATGATCTAAAGCTTCGGGTGCACCTGGCCTACACGGGGGCCACCGTAGGAGCCCCAGATGTCTCGGGGGGAGGCGCTGGCTGGGGAACGGAGGGCAGCTCTGCCTAGAAGAGAGAAGCGAAGTCCGACGCGCTTAGATCCGCTCTGCACCCCTACTAACACCCGCAAACCTCGCTTCTTTCTGGGGATCAACGGGCCGGGAGACGTGGGGCTGGGAAAGCTCTTAGCGACCCCACGCCTTGCAGGGGGCAGCGGAGGAGAAAACACGCAAACCAGTGCTGAGCTCAGCGCACTGCCTGGCGTTGGGCAGCTGGAAACGCGGGGAAGGGACAGCCGCTGCGGGCTCAGACGTACGTATCCACGCCCCCTTCCCCTGTCAGGATGAGGCCTCAACACAGCCGCCCTTTTCCTCACCTCTTCTTGCTGGATTTTATTCACCGGTGATGTCCTGATAGCGCCCAACGGCCCGCAGTCAGGGCTGGGCCACCCCGTGCGAGTCTGTCCCCTTGCCCGCGTCCACCAGAATTAAACATGGGTTGGTTTATCGCTGGAAGGCAAACAAAGCAAATGGCCCAAAACGAATAAGTCGCTCTGGCCCAAACCTATCTTTTTGTCTCGAAACTGTCGAGACTGAGCCCCCGAACTGGTTTGGGCTGTCTGCACCAGACAGCCCCGTGCGCCGGCGGACGGGTGAGAAGCAGGCAGCCTGTTGATAGGGGCCGGGAGCCGGCGTTGACTCCACAGACTTGTCTGACCCCACAGACAGGTGCATCTCCTGCCTCCTGAGAACCAGAGCCCGGCCCTGGGAGCCCCGGCAGCCTCGACGTCAGAAATTATAAATTGCACGGCCGTGTAACCCGTAGCCAGGGCAAGAAACAGAGTATGACCAGCACCCCAGAAATAGCCCGGGGACCCTCCCTGCCCTTAAAAGTCAGCATTATCCTGACCAACGTGGTTTCCATTTAACTCAGCGAGTAGGGTTGGGTCTCGCCGTGTGTCCACGGGCCACCATCCTCTAAGCCGGGCCCGCGCTCCGGTCCAGCCGCTTGTCGTCTGCCCTCTGACGTGCAGACCACCTTCCGGACTCGTGACGGCTGCTTCTCGGTGTCAGCGCGGCTGGGCCACGGCGCCCACTGGGCCACACGCTAACCCTGACGTTGCAGGGGGCACCTGGCAGATGCGCGAACATCCCCAAGGAGCTGCCTCTAGGTCCGGAGGTGACCTTTGATAAAGCAGGGCTGCCTCAGTCAGCCCAGCAGCCTCACAAGCAACACTGAGGTTTCCTGAGGAACGAGAGGCCCTGCCCGTGCCCTCGGGGTTACTCCTGCCCCAGATTGTGTGTGTGCATGGGTGTGAGCGTGTGTCTGTCCATGTATGTGTGTGTGTGTCTATTCGTGTGTGCGCATGAGTGTTTGTCCGTGGATGTGTGTGTGCATGAGTGTGTTCTGTGCCCGTGTGCATGAGTGTGTGTCTGTCCATGGATGTGTGTGTGCATGAGTGTGTCTGTCCATGGATGTGTGTGTGCATTAGTGTGTTCTGTGCCTGTGTGCATGAGTGTGTCTGTTCATGGATGTGTGTGTGCATGAGTGTGTGTCTGCATGAGTGTGTGTCTGTGTGTGCATGAGCATGTGCCTGTCCACATATGTGTGTGTGCATGAGTGTATGTCTGTCTCTGTGTGTGCATGAGTGTGTGTCTGCATGAGTGTGTGTCTGTGTGTGCATGAGTGTGTGCCTGTCCACATATGTGTGTGTGCATGAGTGTATGTCTGTCTCTGTGTGTGCATGGGTGTGTGTCTGCATGGGTGTGTGTCTGCCTGAGTGTGTGTCTGTGTGTGCATGAGTGTGTGCCTGTCCACATATGTGTGTGTGCATGAGTGTATGTCTGTCTCTGTGTGTGCATAAGTGTGTGCATGAGTGTGTGTCTGTGTGTGCGTGAGTGTGTGCCCTTCAGGGTTAGCTCCTGCCCAAGAGTGTGTGTGTGCATGTGTGTGTTTGTCTGTGTGTGAGTGTGTGCATGAGTGTGTCTGTGTATGTGTGTGTGCATGAGTGTGTGTCTGTGTGTGCATGAGTGCCCTTCAGGGTTAGCTCCTGCCCGAGAGCATGTGTGTGCATGAATGTGTGTTTGTGTGTGCGTGAGTGTGTATCTGCCCGTGTGTGTCTGCCCATGTGTGTACGTGTGTGTGCATGAGTGTTTCTGTGTGTGTGCATGCGTGTCTGTGTGTGAGTGTGTGTCTGTGTGTGTGCATAAGTGTGTGCCCTTCAGGGTTAGCTCCTGCCCAAGTGGGTGTGTGTGCGTGTGTGTGAGTGTGCGTCCATGTATGTGTGCATGTGCATGTACGTGTGTATGTGTGTATACATGTCTGCATGTGTCTGTCTCTGTGTCTGCATTTACGTGTGCAGTGTGTGCATGTATGTGAGTGTATGCATGTGCGTCTCTGTGTGGTGTGTGCACATATATGTGCGCCCATGTCTCTGTGCACACGCGTGTGCGGTGTGTGCATGTGCGCGTGTGCATGTGTGTCTCTATGTGGTGTGCGCATGCATGTGTCTCTGTGTCTGCATGCGTGTGTGTGCTGTGTGCATGTGTGTCCGTGTTCGCGTGTCCCCTGGTGCTTGCTTCTCTGCCGGACCCTGACGCGGACACTGCCCTCCTGGGCTGTCTGCACGTCTTGCACTGGATGTGTCTTAGTCTCATAATCAGAAGTAATCAAGTTCATTTTAAAAGTAGGGACGGGGCACCTGGGGGCTCAGTCGGTTGAGCGTCCGACTTCGGCTCAGGTCAGGATCTCACGGTTCGTGGGTTCGAGCCCCGCGACGGGCTCTGTGCTGACAGCTCGGAGCCTGGAGCCCGCTTCGGATTTTGTGTCTCCTTCTCTCTGCCCCTCCCCTGTTCATGCTCGGTCTCTCTCTCTCTCAAAAATAAATAAAACATTTAAAAAATAAAATAAAATAAAAGTAGGGATAACGCTAGACAGTAAAGGACTCTGCCCCGCAGGCCGCCGTCTGCCGGGCCGGCTGTCTGGAGTACACGTTTCCCGGAGGCGACGCCGTAGCCGCCCAGCTGAGCCCCGCACGTGCCACGCCCTCAGGCACCTGGACGTCACCAGCTCTACAAGCTCTATTTTCAGAGTCCCTCATCCGGGGCCTCGTCCCGGGAGCCTGGGGGAGGATTTCAAACCTGACTGGTAGACCAGTGCCATTCATTCATTCATTCAACACACACCCGTCACCAGGTGCTGAGTGAGCTCAGGGACGGTGACCATCGGGGCGAGTCCAGGTCGTGCACCCACGGGGCCGCACTCTGGCAGGGGCGACAGACCCCCAACGGGCAAACGGGTGAGGGGCGGCAGTTCAGGGAAGGCCGGGCTCCGGCAGGAACTCGCGGGGGGAGGGGACAGCAGCGGGCACAGCACTGTTTGCTGTCAGATGGCCTTTCTTGAGGAAGGAGAGCCGAGCAGAGACCTCAGCGATGTGATGAGCAAACAAACCCCCGGGGGGGGTGGGCGGGGGGGCTCACAGACACACAGCAGCTGGCAGGCACTCAGGATTGGCGTTCTCTTGACAAGCAGGGCCAGGGGAGGGGCAGGGGGTGCATGGGGAGGGCCGGGAAGGGGGCAGCATGAGGGCCAAGATAACCAAGTGAAGCCCTGATGGGGGGAGGGGCTGGGTCCAGCCAGACACACAGGAGGCAGTGGCCACAGGCCCCTGGCACAGGCTCCCTGGAGGGGGGTGCAGATGTGGGCGTGACCAGGGCGAGGCCGGTGCCGTAGGGCTCAGGGGCTGCCCTGTGCCTGGGGCTGGTGGGCACACAGGCCCCACAGCTGCTCCTTTCCTTTTGTTGTGATTCAGCGCAGATTCTCTGCCGCCACAAGAGGGCCCCCGGAGCTGATGCACAGATGGGCCCAGGGAAGGAAGGCTCCTCTGCAGGGAGTGTCCGGGTCCCGCTCTGGGCGGGGGGGTGGGGCGCAAACCCCTCCTGGCACCTCCCTCGGGGCATGGGCTGTTGGCTGGCCTGTCGCACCTGCAGCGTGCAATACCCTGAGAAGGCCCGCAGGCAGGCAGACGGGAAGGCGGGAGCAGACCAGGCTCGGCCAGGCACTCGGGAGGCCTCGTCACCCTCCTGAGGAGAAACGCGGGGACTCGGTCGGCGAGGTTACCCCGTGGAAGCCGGAGGGCAGCGCCCGGGGCCCCAGCCTGCAACTCGCGACCTCTGACCCAAGCCTCCTCCTGATTCTCTTGTACGGCTGTTTACACCCCTCAGCAGGGGGGCTTTTCACGGGCGCACAGAAAGAGGCCGGAAAACACAACCTGCCGCGCCCGGCCTCGACGGTGAGCACGGGGGGCCCGACCCGGGAAAGAGAGGGGGCCCCTCGGGCTCAGGCCTTCAACCTGCGCTAAGTGTGGAACCGACATGACGCAGCAGCAGGAGAAGACAATCTTACGACCTGCGCAGGAGACCCAGTAATGACACGGAGCCGCTGAGGAAGGCGCCAAGTGGGCCGTTTTTAACCCTTCGTAGACCAAGAGACAATACGCGTGGGAGGGATTGGCGAAGAAAACTTAACTTTGGGGGCTTTGGGCAGAAAGGAACTCTAGCAGAATTTGGGCTGCAGTAGCGACCAGGGTTGTTTATACAGCCCTCCGGGCTCTAAATGTCCCACCTCCGGTGACAAGGATGTGTCCCCTCCTCCTGGGAAGGGGAGGGCACCTTCCACGAGGGAGATTTATTTCCTGCTCTAAGGGGATGGAGGGGGGTCTGCGTGTCCTTCCTGCACTGGCTGGCTCTTAAGTGACCTCTGTTTAAAATAATCAACCAGCTGGGGCGCCTGGGGGGCTCAGTCGGTTAAACTTCCAAACCTCGATTTTGGCTCAGGTTGTGATCCCAGGGTCGTGGGATCAAGCCCCAAACCGTGCTCCAGGCTAGGCATGTAGCTTGCTTGAGATTCTCTCTCTCCCTCTCTCTCTGCTGCTCCCTTGAGCTCTCTCTCTCTCACTAAAAAAAAAATTAAAATAAAAAATAAAATATTCGATATGTCAAAGGGGCCCATTTTGGAGCGGTATGCCCTTGACCCCAACACCCGCTTCATCTCTACCCCACCATTTCATTTCGCTTTATGATGTGATATGTTTTTAAGCAAATTCTAAATTCATGTCACCGTGCCCTTCCCTGTCTTAGCCGGCCGTTTTTCTCCGCCCTCTGTTGTGGGGGAGCAAAGCTCACACACTGCTCCCCACTGTGCGGATGAAGTAATCGGAGCCCCGAGAAGCTGAGCGACTTCACGAGCCAGGTTCCCCAGGACCAGGTCTGGGGACCACTCAGGGACACAAGTGCTGCCGGGTGACCCAGCCCTTGAGGGGAAGGGGCCGTGACCACGCCCGTGCCAGCTGGACCCAAATAGAGGGGTGGGCTCGAGGACAAAGACGGAGTCCAGGGTCCCTGGTCCCCCGTCCGTCTCTTCAGTGCAGGATTTTATAATCCAATCGCCTGCTGTCGAAAGGGAAGAGAAAGGAGTAAGAAACTCAAATTACCACTAACTTTATTTTTGGAAATGGCAGCATGAAATGAAAAACGAAGTCTCTGGAATACCAAATAGGGGAAAATGATAAATCGATGTCTCCAAATTACATGAAATGCAAGAAAACCATCCAAGTGCCAATGACTCAGAGGAGCCCGGGGGTGGGCTTTGATCAGGTCCGGGAGCTCCTGGAGGGCTTTCAATTCAGTGACAAATTGCTGGTGTTAACGACACCCTCCAGGACAGATCCCACTCTCCCCTAAACCATCACTTGCAAATGCAGCGTGGGGAGCAGGAAGATTTAACACTTGTAGGGTTCCCAGATCCAGCTGGAACAAAAACCCAGGACCTGTTCCCGGAATGAGGACCCCAAGGGGTGGCAGAGGGACCCGTCAGGGCTTTTAGGCAATGACCAGGTGTGAGCCAGGGGTCAGCAGGCCTGGAGAGCTGAGGGCACGGGCGCAGACCCCACTGTGTGCAGCCAGCACAAGCCAGCGCAGCAGACGGACCGGAAAACACACTGTGTTCCCTCCCCTCCCCCTGCAGCCCCACTGTGGGGCTCGGACCCCGCCCTGGGCACCGTGTCAAGCACCTGCTCCTCGAGTTCCCTGTGAGTCCGTCGTCTCTTTGGTCCTCGGTAGCAGTCAACAGTGCTTTCTGCCGAGTATTTCCAATCTGCGCCCCTCGCATTGCCAGCACCCCACCTTGTTCCCAAAGCGCGCTGTGGGAGGAGGGGACACGCATCCCTCTGGGGCTGGAGCATTTAATTGCCCCCGCGTGGCCGTCCAGAGCTCTTTCCCTCTTCCGTGGTGGCTAGTGGCGTCCGAGGGGCTGGCTGCTCCAGGGGTCCGGCTCAGACGTGAAGCAGAGCCCGACGGTCCCAGTGGCGCGTAAACTGCATCACTGGAGGGCTGGCGGCAGGGCTGAGGGGAGACTGTGAACAGAGGCGGGAAGATGGTAATCCTTGGTGGGCAGCGGTGGCTCGCTGGGTACAACTGGAAACCGGATTTTAGCGGCGCGTGTTGCTTGCTGTTGGGTTCCGTTGGAGAGATGACCGTGAGGAAACGAGGAGCTCGGAGAACACCGATCTGGCTTGTGAGCAGGGAGGAAAGGGAGGAGGGAGTTAACAGATCCAGAAACCTGCAGGATGAGAAGTAGGCTGCTCCTCACGGACAAACAGCAAGATGATGACATTGGGAAGTACCTGTGACAGCTGCCGGCCAAAGTCAGCGGCTCTGAGAGCCACTCCCAGCTCCCCTACTCCCCACCCCCCACGCCCCCATCGCGACATTGCAGGAGGGCGAGGGGACAGAGCAAGGGTGCGGCTGTCCCACATGAGCTTTACAGTCTCAGGACACCAGTGGGCATCTCTCTCCGTGATCGCAGTAAGAAGCCCCCTGCATTTTTAGGAGGGACGTGTCCTCAAAGAAACCGCGCACCTGGAAGGAAATAGTCAATTCTCATTATTTGTAGTCTCTAGCTTCTAGAAAGTCTGAGTGAACCCTGAATTAGCAAACATTGAGCCATCGCTCCCAGTTGGGGGGGGGGGTCACAAGGTTGTCCTTTCAAGCCTCCGGTCACGGCTTTGTCATCAATGAATGCACAACTTGGTTGGACGCATGCTTCTGTATGAAAACACCCATGTCGCCTACACTGTTGGTGCATTCACACTGAACTCACGGCCAGCGGCCTCAGCGCTCACGCGGAAGGGGCTGATCCACACCCGTGTCTTATGTGACTCACTGCAGACACTTCCGCTCTGCAGGGTCCATTTTAAAACCACGAAATCACCAGCAAAAAAAAAAAAAAAAAAAAAGCACGAAGACGTGAAAAACACTATATGACACTAAATAGGCCTTGGAAAGGACACGTGTTTATGGTGAGAACGACAGCAAGAAGGGGGGTGTCGTGTCGCCTGGTCCAACTTCAGCCGGGAACGTGTGAGTCCGGCCGCTCACGTGTTTCCTGCCGGCCCCGGTTCACGCCCGAGAACCATCTCTAAGGACCCGAAGCCTCGACTGGGGATTACAAAAAATTTTCCCAAGTAGGCGGATTCGAAAATACAGAATCCACAAACAAGGAGGACGGACGGTGTTGGGGGCCCTTTGGGAGGACCTGAAATAACTGGGGCCCATTCCTGTAAGAGCTGCAGACAGGCCGAGGAGGGGCCCCCAAGAACAGGGCTGCAGGCCAGAGAACAAGGGCCCGGGGGCCCCTCCCGGGGAGGAGAATCAGGGCCACACTGAGGAGCGTGTCCACCGCTGGGACTTCAGGACGCCATCAGGTCCGCGGCTTCCGTGTGTCGTCATTCTTCCCCTCCCCAAGCACATGTGCTGGTCACAGCCACCCCACCTGGTCCCCAAGTTTGCAGTAAGTACGGATGGGGAGTGACCTGTCTTCTCATCTCATCCATCCCCCGATCAAGAAGGGGCCGATCTGGGACTGATGGGGACCACTGGGCCTCCCCGCCCCGGAGCAGGGGCCGCTCCACACCCCCCGGGGGGCCTGGGAACCACGGTCGAGGGCAGGAGGGGGTGGAGAAGGACATGGCAAGGGGGGCAGACCAGACAGCAGCCTCGGGTCCCCGAGCAGAGAGCTGAAGCAAAAACGGCCCGCGGGGTCAGCTGACATTGGCCAGAACGGCCGAGCCTGCCGCGTCCCCTGGGCTGTTGACTGCCTCTTGGTGGCAGATGCTCGCCGGGAGCCTTCGGCTGGTTCATGGAGGTGTTTGCACCTCCTGCCTGCTCCCGGACGCTCCCCCCACCCATGTCTCAGCCGCAGACCCCCCAGTCTCCGCTCTCCACGCCTCTCCCGTTCTCTGTCCCGCTGGCCATGCTGCTCCTGAGTTCAGGTATCTTCCACCCTGGGGTTACATCTCGCTCCGCAAGACGGGCAGGCCCAACACTCTGCCCATCGAGAGACTTCTCCTTCCTCACGGTCTTTAAAGGACAGCGTGCGTGAGGCTGTAGGGTGGTGGCCATGCAGTTCAGGCTGGGCCCCCAGAGTGAATGGGCCGCCATCCACCAACGTGGGGCCTTTCCTCCCCTGCATCACCGAGGCCTCCTCCATCGGGCCACTGAGTGGGCCGGGGGTGTCGCCGGGTGACACGCAGCTGGCTGGCCCTGTGCGCCTGCTGCGGGTGCACACTCCCACCGATGACGAGGGGCGCCTTTCAACTTGAGGATGTGACAGAACCCAGCTCACCCGGAGCGGGCCCAGATGCATGATGGGAACGCCCATCTCTGTCAAGGCCCAGCGACACATCACATCTGCAGCCGTTTTCTCAAAAGGCACGGAATTCTCTCCAGCAGATGGGGTGGCTTTGTTCCAAAATCCCAGGGGCCCGCGTGGTGACTCTGACATAGACTGGCCGTCCATCAATGCCGCTCGGCGTTCTTTCCCCACTGCTTGTGCCCGGGATAACATAGGGTGTCTCCGGTCGGACAGCCAGGCTCTCAGGGCTGTGCGCACTCAGCCTTGACCTCCCACAGAGCCCCTTCCTGCTTCCCCGAAGCTGGTAGCCCCCCACCACCACCACCACCAGTACACGGGCTGGGGCAGTCTGCGCAGGTGTGGAGCGTGCTGCTTCCAGTAGCCCAGAGAAATACCAGGCATTGTCTGTCTCTTTTCATGGCAGGAGATGCAAAATGCAATCACGGGTCCTTCGCTCTGGCTGGGTGGTCCCACCACAGCCCTGGTTACCGATAACCCCTACGAATGTTACCGTGGTCCCTCTCTGACCCTTCTTGGGGTTTACCTCCCACTTGCCAAGCGTGGGCATCTTACCAAGACTTCCGATGTGTTTGCCCCTTCTTGCTTATCACCCCTCCAGCATGATGTCATCAATGTACTGGACCGATGTCGTGTGTGTTGAGATGCCCAGGTCACCCCAATCCCTTTGAGCTGCTTGAGGGCATAGAGGACATAGGTGAACATGATAGCCCTGTGGCAAAGCAAGATTGCACCCCGTCGTGCAGACCGCGTGAATGCAGACGGGTTCCTCATGGGGACAGAAGGCACTGGTCAGCCCGCTGGGGACAAGCCATGTACCTGAGGCCGTGCTAACCTGCCCTGGTGAAGACGCCACACCTGTCAGGGCAGCCTCAGGGAGATTACCTCTCGGCATAGCTTGTGCTGACAAGGTGCATTAAATAGACACGTGATAGAGACCACCAGCCCTGTATACTTCATGTCCATAAGCGTGGAACTGATTTCCACACCACTTTCCACCAGGGCACACGCGGTACTGATTTTCATTCACTGTCTTGACCAGGGTCACAGGGGTATTTTCAGAATCCTCCATTGTCATCTCCCATCACAGTTGATTTTGTCCCACAGGCCAGGGACCTAAAGTGAGTTTGTACCCACTGCCAAGTTTGTCTATCCTATGATTTGGGGTTGGAAGGCATAGCAGCCGGGGCAGGGGCAGGGACCCAGTGGACCCATGGTAAATCAGGGCTTGGCCAAGACCACAATTATCACCTGACCTCCATATACCCCTCTTCGATGGGGGGTCGGGATGAAGCTCTGGGTCCTTCGTGCAACTCTAGCCCTTTACCCAGCATGCTTTAAGAGGTTAGGACATTCCTCCCTCCCCAGTGTACAGTTA
>CM053573.1:3085638-3117231 GCA_028646485.1 Cryptoprocta ferox
GGGCTGATGGGGGAGGGGGAGAGGGGAAGGGGGGTGATGGGCATGGAGGAGGCACTTGTGGGGAAGAGCACTGGGTGTTACATGGAAACCAACTTGACAATAAACTATAAAAGAAAAAAAGGTAGGGGGGCACCTGTCTCCCCCTCCGGATCAGATTACTTCCTTCTCTGCTCTGAGTTGAGGGGTTCCCTTGCTGGTGCGCATGTGTTTTGCCCCTAAGGATGCTGTGTTCTATCAGCTGCCTCCGTAGCGCTGCAGGTCAGGCCCCCTTGGCTGCCACGCCGACCTGTTGGGTCACTACAATAATTACACCCAGCTGTCTTCTGAGTCCAGCGCTGCCCCTGCCCCTGTGGTTCTGATGGCTTTATTCCCCTTGTTCCCAGTGAGCCTGGTCTCATGGGTCCCGCCTGTGGTGAGCCTGGTTCCAATGGCCTTGTCCCACAGGGAGCCTGGCCTACAGAGGAGTCTACACCGACTTCTCGGTGAGGCTGGTGCTCTTCCCAGCAATGCACTTGGTCACAGTCAGAGGTGTCACCGCCAGGCCTCCCTGTGGAATAGAACCTTCTGGTAGGCATTTAGCCTTAGGTAGAATACTCATTCCAGCAAGCACGCCTCCTGAGCCTTAGACGAGGGATTACTTTGTCCACCATCTGCCGTGGCAATTCTGGGTTCCCATCACGCTCAGTGCCAGCCTGTGCTTTTCCATGCTTCTAGGGACCGTTCTAGTAGAAAGTGAGTGACATCCCTTCCTGGGTCCTTGCCAGGGTATAAAATTCTGACTCTTGAGAGAACGCAGGGGAGACACCTTATGTTGTCTTCAAGCAAGCAGGAGTCTTAGCATCTAGGCTAGGGGGGGACGGCCCACTTCTGCAGACTTCGAGGGGTCTGGGAAAATTGGGAATTTAGGATTTTTCACATATTGCAACCCGGGAAGTCCCTATTTCCAAGGGCCAGGGTCCCATTTCTTCCCAACCAGGGCCCTGGCCTTGGCATAGCAGACCTGCCTTGGTTGGGTCGAGGATCTTTCTTTGGAGCGCAACTATTGTGATGATTGGGTCCTGGGTGTGGCTTAGCTTTCTCTGTCCCACTGGGAAGCTGTGAACCTCGGCCGGCTCCCAGGGAAGTTCGATGTCCCATCTGGGGCCAAAATGGCCAAGGCTTTCGGCCCCTGCCATGATCGGCCATAAAATGTGGGCCGCCTGGGAGTCTTGACATTGGAGCCGGTGTGTCCCCACAGCTGAGACAGTCACTGAAGTGGTTGCACAGCCTTCCTGCATCTGAGCCAACAAGTTGTTAAACGGGACGTCTGTGTTTATTTCTGTAGAGAACATTTCCGGAACGGCTTGAGTGGGATCGTGTGACCCATTATGGCTCAGAGTCATGAGCGAAAGTGCGGAGCATCGTATCTCGCCAGAGCATTTAATTGCTGGGACAAGATGCTCCGAGCCTTCTGTCCCAGTGCCGTGATCTCTGACTTCCAGTAACAGACTGATTTCTCGTTCCTACTATGTGCGCTTTGCAGTGGTTTGGGGGCTGGCTCTTTCTGAGAAGTTGGACCCCCCGGGCAATCCTAAGGAACCCCGTTGAGTGACTGACCAGGTGCAGCTTCCAGGCCTCGTTGTGGTCGGTGGGGTCACGTGACCGGCTGCGGCCGATGAGTCACGAAGGCAAATGTGTCAGAGCTCTTGCTCTCTCTCCTTCCAACCTTTAAGGTGGTGGCTCTGCCGTCGGCTTGGATCCCGGAGTGGGGAGTGTGGAGAAAAGCCCACAAGCAGGTTCCACGCTGTCAGCACAGAGCCCGATACAGAGTGATCTGAGCCGAGATAAAGAGTCGGACCCTTAACCAACTGAGCCACCCAAGCACCCCTATTGTGTTAGTTTTTGTAAGTTATTTTTCTGGAAATGTTTCTATTTCGTCTAAAATTTTCGAAGATACTGGCATGAAGTTTATCAAAAAACCCTCTTATTTCTTTTCTCTTTTCTTTTTCTTTCTTTCTTTCTTTCTTTCTTTCTTTCTTTCTTTCTTTCTTTCTTCTTTCTTTCTTTCTTTTTTTTCATCTCTAAGTGCCCGTAGGAATGTCCTCTTTATTTCTGATGTTGGTCGCTTGTGCCATTATCTTTCAACTCAAAACATTTTAAAATTTTTCGTTGGTATTTCTCCTCTGAACTTTAAGATTTTGAAGAATTAAATTCCAGGGACACCTGCGTGGCTCCGTCGGTTAAGCGTCCAACTTCAGCTCAGGTCATGATCTCACGGCTGCATCGAGCCCTGCATCAGGCTCTGCACTGACAGCTCAGAGTCTGGAGCCTGCTTGGGATTATGGGTCTCCCTCTCTGCCCCTCACCCTGCTTACACTCTGTATCTCTCTCTCTCTCTCTCTCTCTCTCTAAATAAACTTAATAAAAAAATTTTTAAGAATTAAATTCCAGGGCGCCTGGGTGGCTCAGTTGGTTGAGCATCCGACTTCAGCTCAGGTCATGATCTCACAGTTTGTGGGTTCGAGCCCCACGTCGGGCTCTGTGCTGACAGCTCAGAGCTTGGAGCCTGTCATTGGATTGTGTGTCTCCCTCTCTTTCTGACCCTCACCTCCCCTGCTCACGCTGTCTCTCTCTCTCTCTCAAAATTAAAAAAAAAAAAGAATTAAATTCCAAGCATGGGGGGAGGGGGAGGAATTTTCTATTTTTCTTTTCCTATTGCTTCCTGCCTTTGCTGCATTCAGGCCAAAAAACTTACTCTGCATGATTTAGCTTTTGAAACTTGTGGAGACTTACTTTATGGTCTATTTTGGTAAATATATCACATGTGCTTGAAAAGAATGGGCGTCTAGCACTCTTTTGGTGCAGGGTTCCATATATATGTCTATTATGTTATTTATTCATATTATTAAATATTCCATATCATTACTGATTTTCATGTTATCTATAAGTAATGGAAGGTATGTCAACCTTTCCCACTATCATTGCAATGGTGAATTTTTCTATTTATTTTCATTCTATCAAATGCTGTTTAACTACACCTCAGTATCATGTGATCAAAGGCATGCGAGTTTAGAATTGCTATATCTTCCTGATAAATCAAAGTGTCTATCTTTGTCTCTAGCAAGTTTGTGTCTATAATGATGTTATGCCTGAAGTCAATTTTGTCTAATACTAGTATATATACACTAGTTTTCTTTTTGTGAGTGTTTAGATGGCATTTTCCCTATTACTTTGTGTTTCCCCCATTATGTTTTAAATAATTTTTATCCTTATATTTCAAATATTGGGAGATGCAGGAAAATAATGTTTAGGAAAAAAAAGTTAGTCTTAGGTACTTTTCTTCAGTTAAAGAAATTCTTGCGCAATATCTTTTGAAATATTGCTTTTTCCAATTCTTTTTTTCCTCTCCTTTTTCAGACTCCAGCAAATATTTATGAAATCTTCTCACAGCATCTTCTGTCTTTTACCCCCTGTTTTGTATGTTCAATCCTAGTGTCTCTCTCCTTGCTTTATTATGGATATTTTCTTTTAACCCACTTTCAAATTCATTAATTTTCTTGTTAGCTGATATAATAATGTTCTCTTAAACCCATCCATTGAGGTTTTTTTAATTTGTTTATGGTTTATTTATTTTTGAAGGAGAGAGAGAGTAGAGGAGGGGCAGAGAGAGAGAGGGAGACACAGAATCCGAAGTAGGATCCAGGCTCTGAGCTGTCAGCACAGAGCGGGATGTAAAGCTCAAATCCATGAACCATGAGATTATGACCTGAGCCAAAGTCGGATGCTTAACCTACTGAGCCCCCCAGGTGGCCCGAGTTTTTTATTTCAATGATTGTATATTGTAGTTCTCAAACTTGTACTCAGATATTTTCACATATGCGTTGTCATTTTTTTTATAACTTTCAATTCTCACTTATTTTAATGTTTTGCCTGGATAATTCCAATATCTAGAAAGAGCCGCTGAGGATGTAATTTTATTGTCCTTTTTTTCTGCTGGTTCTTGTCGACACTATCTTTTCTCCTTGTGTGTTTACTTATGCTGGATTGTGGTTTAGACATTTCTACATTTGGGGGAAATTGTAGAAATAAGTTGCTGATAAAAACTTCCTCTGGGGATCTTTGTGGCTGCCAGGCACCTGGTTGTGTTGGCAATTTGGAATCATCTTAATCTAATTTTATGGGCTGAGATTTTCCTGAGATTTCCAGATATCTTAAAACTGGGCTGAAGTTATTGTGAGGACTTTTTATTTCCAGTTCACCTTTTTCTTTAGGTACAACTCTTCAGGGTCCCCACCAGAGAAGAAGGGCTGCTAAGACCCTCATACTGGGAGGACCTTGGACTCTAAATTTTGTCTTTGGCTCTCCCTCTCAGGCAGCTCTTCCACAATTTGCAAATACTCCCAATGGAAAAAATGCCCCAGATGCTGGGCTAATCTTTCCAAATCTTCTCCCTAATGCCGGCCCTGTGGTTTTCACTGCCCGATTCATTCATCGGGATTCAAGAATACGTTTTCAGATATTTTGATTAAATACGTCTAGCTGTCCTCGGAGGCAGGGTTGGTCCAAACCGCTTAGCTCACTCTCCCTGGAAGCAGAAGTCTGTACACTTCTATTCTCAGCATAAATTCAATAAAAACTCATTTTTCTGATACCAACAGATCAAATATGCTTCAAATATGCTCACTTTGGCAGCTGGACTGTTGTACTGAATACAAACGGGGGAAAACTCGGGTTCTCTAAACATTTCGAGAAGCCCAAGTACAGGCTGGCCTAAAACTCTGAATAGGTTCCCTTCCAAAGTTCATTTGTAAGTAGGTTATTTAGAGTTGAATGTGTGTTCCCATAGAGGACAGGCCAACCCCCCAGAGTGCCATCGCGGGGCTGAGCCACTGAGGCCCGAGCGGTGGCCTGAATTCTATGCTGTGGAATTCGGGGCACAGAAAGAAGGAGAAGCATGAGGTGGAGAGATGTGACATGTCCCCTCTTTTCCCCTGCAGGAGGAGGGTTCAAGGGGAAAGCAGTAAACGGGCTCTGCCTTACGCATTCGCCCATCTCCTCTTGTGACATGAGCACCTGGGTCCCAGGCGCCCTGTGCCTTCCTGGGGTCCCCAGTACCTACTGGAGCGCCTTATCCATACTGTCCCTCCCCACGTGCTCCACACTCCCAGTTAATCTCATCGTTCCCCCCGATATCAAAACTTCCAAAGCCTTTGCAGGCCTTGTCGGTTCAGAGCCGAGGGAGGGAAGACGTCTCTATGACTATGCGCGCTAACACCCCTGCCTGTCGGAGCTGAAGTTCTGAAAGATGCACCTGTTGTAACCAGTGACCCCATCACCCCAGGCCAGGTACCAGAGAGAAGACTTGCGGGGGACGCGGGGAAATTATTTGAGGGAGAGAGAAAAGTGGGAGAAGGCCATTGAGGAGTCTCCTTTAAGCATTCGGTTCCCTCGCTTAGGTGCTGCCTTTCCAACTCCTTCCTTCCCTTCAATTCCGAATCCCAGGATTCTCTCAGAGTTCCAAGTCTGGCTATCTTTCCATTGGCTTCCGGGTGGAGTGCCATCAGTGTATCAAAGGGGACCGGTGACAGGAGATGGGGGATAGCAGAACGCACATCCCATCGCACAGGGTCCCATTGCACATCAGAGACGGGGATTCCTCTGGAGTCACACCCTTCAGTTTTTTGCCTCGGATGAGTCAAATGTTTAGGCGCTCACATCGTGGCCATTTTCCTTTTTCCTTTTCTGTTACCAGTTTACAAGCAAAGCCAAGTTCTTTCCCGGCAGGATTGTCTTCCCTGTACTCTACGTTCATGGACATTGAACCTCAAATGTCCATTGCCCTCAATTTGTCCATAAAACAGAGCGCCTTCCGAGCTTTGCTGTGGCCGCAAGAGGAGCACAGGTTGAGAAGGCGGAGGATCGTTATAGTGCCCTAGAGTTGCACGGCCGAGCGTGACCCTCACCAGTCCCCGGCCTGTCAGTGCGGCTTTTCCCACTTTACAGACAAAGAAAACGAGGCTCACGGAAGTCAGAGTCCCTCTGGGGCCAGAGTCCCGTTGGGTCCAGGGGTACGGATCCAAGGTCGGCGCTTCCCCACAGCTGCACGGCCTTGCCTGCATCTGTCTGTAAAACTCTGCTGCCGGGTTTTCCAGAGTTTGTCTGATCAGCGTGTCTGCAGTAGAAAACCACATTCACCAAGGGGCTATTTGCGGGCAACCCAGCTTGGCAATATTTTTTGCAAAAGGGGCTTCTCTGGGCCTTACAGAGATGAGGGGATCTTAGAATGTCTAATCCACCGCGGGTCTGCCCAGAGTCTACGCCCTGACAGTTTGGTTGCTGAACACAACTTGGCAAACTCCCCAGGAGTCCAGGAGGGAGAAGGTGCTGTGTGTGGGCAGAGGCCGTGTGCAGGCAGCAAGGGCGCCGGTGTGTCATGATGGGTCTTGCCCGGTCCACACCTGGAGGTCTGCACCACCTGGCATGGCCTGTGGGGACACATGAGGGGCAGGCTCCGCATGCACCCCCAGACCTGCCCTTCCACAGCCAAAGCGTGTGCCCGTGCCAACCCACCCCTGCAGGTCACAGAACCTAAGATCTGAGCTGAAAGGGATTTTAGGGATGTCGGATGTAAAAACTGATTAAATGAGCCGCTAACAAGTCCAGCTGGGCGCTGGGAGCAGAGCCGGGACAGGACCCCGCCTTGCTGCCGCTCGGTCCCAAGGCTGGGCACAGTCCTCCTCGCACACACATGCACACGCACGCACACGTGACTGCATGCACAGTCATGTGCACGCACACACGGTCTGTGGCCAAGTTCAACTCCACATTGGCCATAATTTGTCGTTATTGATCGTTCTGATCAGGAAGAAAACCCTATCCTTCCATTCGCGGGTGTTCTGTAGGGTAATACATTCGAGTATGATATGGCCCCCACGCCGTGAGTGCAGCGATGAAGGGAACTGTTTTGTGAATGAGAAGAAGCTCACGAAAGGGCAGCCATGAAAGGAACAGAATGATGGAGACGAAGCAAAGAGAAAGCCCTCCAGGACCCAAACACATGGCACAGAAAGGCGACGTCAGGAGATCCAGGACCCAGACACACAGCACGGAAGGGCAACCTCCAGATTTTTTAAGCATCCCCAGGCCCCTGCCAGGTCAGCACACACATGCCACCACCACGGGGAGGGCTGCTGGCTCAGGGCGAGGGGCCGAGCAAAGGGCGCCGGCTTCTCTGAAGAACGACTGCCCATCGGCAGGGGGCGCCCCCGAGCCCTCCCCAGCCCCCACCCCAACCCCCGCAGCCACCGCCTCAAGGGGTGATGGGGTCTGCAGAGCAGTGTCACTCCAGGGCGCCCGTGTGGTGTCAGGCCGGCGCCAGTCCTCAGCTGCTGAGACCACACCTGGCTCTCGGGGCCGTCCTGTCCTGGGAGCCCGGGAGCATGCCCGCAACCAGTCACCTGCACAGAACTCCCCACCTGAAGCCCCGCTTCTCGAGATGGCAGCCTGAGACGCCCCGCTCCATGTGCACCGTGTCGTTTTCCCCCAAACAGGGAGGGACGTCTACTGATCTTGCCCCATTTCCCTACTTGAGCCCCCCGTTACGGGCTCCATGTCCACGTGCCAACGAAACTCACACGCTGACGCTCCGACCTCCAGTGTGATGGGATCTGGACGCGGGGCCCCACGATGAGACTGGTGTTTTCATAAGAAGTGGACGAGACACCAGAGCCCTCAGCTCCCTGCGCACGAAGAGGAGGTGGCGTGAGCCCAGCGGGAGGGCCCCGTCACCAGCAGGGGACAATGTTTGTCCTCTTAGGAACAGTGCTCAGACCTGACCTGTTGGCAAAGGGGACGGCCTGCTACGAGGTGCCCAATTGGAATGTGATTCATTCAAAGCAGATATTCTAGGAAGCCCCCATCTTTGTCCAACGGAGTCTAAAAGTGAGGATGGTTCAGCCATCGCTCATCGGAATAATTGCCCACTTGAGTTGACGAGAATTAACCCAAAGCCTCCCTGAAAACGGTGCCAGAGCACATAGCTGTGTCCTTGGACTCGCATCTCCTGTCTTCTTTCTAGTACTTTCATGGTCTGCGTAATGTTGTGGAAAATCTGGTCTGCAGCCCTACTTCTAAAAGATTACAAGACACTGGTCTGGCAGCAGAAATCTGGTAGGAATAACAGATCTGAGGAGTAAGTGTAAACAGCCGCTGCAAGGCACACCATCTTCCATATGGACGACTTAAATCACGTCCAAAAATTCAAACCATCTTCTTTGGTTTTAGTATTCCAGTGAAATCAGCAACGAAAAGCCAAAAGAAATGTTGGCCATTGAAACACAAAGACATTTAACAAGGCGACAACCACTGTGCCGGCGCAGGGCACCTGTGTGCTTGGGCAAGCCAGCCATGGCCCAACAGCAGTTTGTTGGGAACTTACTGGACACAAGACATGGGTTAGATAGCAAACATGACTGATTTGGTCAAGAGAGACCCGCTCACTATCCTCAACCAGCTTACACCATTCTTGACTCTTGGGAACCAGGAAATGCCCACTTGTTCTAATTACCCAGAACTGGACATTTAGCTGCATTTCCAGGCAGTCTTTAGACGGTAGATGTTTTATTATACTTCATCATGAACGAGGAGTCCAATCTTCTTGTTTGACAATTCTATGGTTTTCAGTTCTGCACAGACACCCTAAAAACGTACAGCCCAATCCCCCATCCCCCACTGGCCTCCTAAAACAGCACCGTTTAGCCGGAATGTTAAATGGTCACAATGCCAGAAAGAAGAAAGATCTCTCCCACCTTTATCTCTCCTATCCTTGCCCTAATTTCTCTGGGTTAGTAACGCCCACCGTCTGTGGGCACTCTCCCTCCCAGCCAGACTCTGTGCTTCTCAGAGTCCCCATGGCCCCACGTACCTTCAAATGAAGTTGGAATTGTTTGTGTCGGTCTGTGTCCACATTAGAAGGTGACCTCTACAAGGACAAGCTTTGGTCACAGCCCAGTGCCCAGCACACGCTGACGTTCCAAACAGCATTGCTGATTGAATGAGTGGACAAATGGTGCCTTCCCCTGTCATTTCTCATCCTTCCCAAGGGTGTTGCCTACAGGCAGGTCTCAGATGCAGGATTTAGCAGCTCTAACATGCTCACTCTTGTGGAACTTATGACTTCCCTCCATTCCCTCGTTCCTACTTCCAGTGACAAACTTAGTAAAGGATGGGTCACCGCCATGTTGAAAACACCAGTTGGCATTTGTGTCTCTCCTCTGGTCATCCTGGGGCGGCAGGAACCGTTCAGCAGCTGGTGAGACGGGCCTCCCGTCAGCCTCACGGAGGCTGGGTGCATCTTCCAACATCCCAGACATTGGTGGCTTGATTTGCTCATCTATCGAAAAAGAAAAATTGAGTTCCTGTCATGAGTTTGATGTCACACTGAATGTCACGGAGATTACTGAGATGGGTGAGACATAGTCTGGCCCTGGAGGCATGTGCAGTGCACTAAGGGGGTGAAATGTGATCGGAGTCCGGGGACACCGGCAGAGACAAGTGCAGTGGCTCCAAAGCCTCTCCGTCAGTACCGCCGAGTCACGGTAATTTCAGCTCAGCTCACTGTGACTGAGGCCACGTCGGCTTCACGTCCAGCCCAAGCTGTGCTTCAGAGTGTGGGGTCTTAAAAATACTGATTATTCTATTTTAATTAAGCTTCTGTCATCTGCATTTCCATTTTGGGACAAGCTGCCAGTCACTGCTTCCCTGAAATGCATGTGGATGTGCTCGGGCTAATTTAGGGGCAGCCGGATAATGAGTCACGTTGAAGAGGAGCTGATGAGAGCTGTCTGCTTGGAGATGCTGCCGAGAAGGGATTGGCCCAGTTAGTGTTTGTCAACTTTATAGGCTCCCTGCAGGGCAATTTCCCAGCCTTTCATGCAGTTGGTCTTCAGCCCGGATAATCCTCATCAAGGGGCAAAGAGAACGGGGGTTTCCCACCAAGCCCGGCCACAAAGGGGGCTCGCTCCTCACCAGCAGTGCCCAGCCCGCCCCCTGCCCCAGCCCTGCCCCAGCCACAAAACTCCTGCCCCCACTTGATTCTGGCTTAGCAACACCCAGGAAGCTCTATGCTCTGGGTCTCAGCACCCACCCAGGGCGAGGTTTTTAAAATACAGATTCCTGGGCCCACCCCCCGAGATTCTGGTTCCTTTGGTCTAGAGTACAGCCCAGGCATCAGCATGTTAAAATACTCCCCAGTAGATATCCACGGGCACCCAGAGTTGAGAACCGCCA
This sequence comes from Cryptoprocta ferox, assembly GCA_028646485.1. Taxonomy (NCBI): domain Eukaryota; kingdom Metazoa; phylum Chordata; class Mammalia; order Carnivora; family Eupleridae; genus Cryptoprocta; species Cryptoprocta ferox. The sequence goes on from CM053573.1 coordinate 3,095,905, forward strand.
TTCTTCTGAAGACCCTTTCTACACTGGGGACCCTGAGCCCTAACAAGTTGTCTTCTGGACTCAGCTTACACCCAGGTCTGGGGCACATTCTTCGAAACATCTTCACTTGAATTAAAATATTGACTTCTTCCAAAATTCTTTTTTTTAATGTTTATTTATTTTGACAGAGAAGAGAATGAGCAGGGGAGAGGCAGAGAGTGGAAGAGAGAATCCCAAGCAGGCTCCACACTGTCAATGCAGAGCCCAACACGGGGCTTGAACTCACCAACTGTGAGATCATGACCTGAGTCGAAATCAAGAGTCGGACGCTTAACTGACTGAGCCACCCAGGTGCCCCTCTTCTGAAAGTCTTGAACTAATTTAGCTTATTTCACCTGAGAAGCTTTTATTTCTCTTCTAAAACAATATAGAAAAATGGTTGTTTCTCATATCTACAAACCTATAAGGTGACATTTTGTATAAGACAGATCCCCGTACTGGACAGGAGATAAACCAAGACCTTCGGTTCCTAGTGACGTTCTCGACATCTGCAGAACCAGGAACCTGAAACCTGTCTCTTCCCCAGAGCGGGGTGCACAACATGGAGATGCAGGAGCTGTGCCCCATGGCACCCAGGTCAGGGGAGCCTGCTTCATGCCCACTGTGGTCTACAGTCCATGGACCGTACAAAAACCTGATCCTGAGACAGGTCCCCCCAATCTACGCTGGGGGGACACAGACCAGCACAGCCCTGGCCACAAGGCACAGAAGCTACTAGGCCTTTGATGGCCGAAACCTTCCAGGCACACATGGTAGGAGACCTTGAAATGAAAAGTGAAGTTGGAAAGTCTGGATGAGGAGTCGGACTGTGGATTCCAGTTGGAACGTCGCTGATGGCCTCAGCTTGACCGTTTTTGGTGCTGAGACTGCAGTGTGCCTTTCTGTCCCTGAACGGCTTCTCCACACCCTGAATTGATTGTTTCTATTTTTTCTTTATTTCACTGATGATACTCAGGAATAATTGTCCATCCTTTGTGATGATTGTGGCACTGGGCACAGGCTCACCCAGAGGGAGAGGAGAGCTGAACCATGTGGTGTCTAGGCAGGGTCCCCAGCACAGACACCCTGGTGTTACCCCATTTCCCAAGGGCACCCACACCTCCCTTGCCATTAGCCTCTCCCATACAGTACTCGACCTCGAAGGAAGAGAGTTGATGGGGACTTTTGATCTTGAAACAAATGTCCCTCCCCCAGGTTGGCCATCATCCTGACGTCGGGTACCAGCTCCTGTTGGCTCCTGTCCCCTTGGGGCTCACGGAGGGTTGGTGCCTGCTGATAGCCCCACATGATCCCAGATGTGACGTCTGGGTAGGGTGCCTCTGACACGTGCCCTGCAGGGCGCTGGCGTCCTCACCTCTTCTCTTCACCATTGGCGCTTTGTCGGCTGCCTCCTGGTGTGGGAGGCCAGCCCCTAACTCTTCCTTCTTCAGGGAGCACCTAGTAAGCTCCTGTTTCATACAAGTATGCACTGCTAGATGCCACCCTCCTCCCACGCTCCCACTCTGCTGTGGCAGCACAGCAGGCCTGCTGTGTAGACCCAGCTAGGTTGTGCCTCACACTAGGGTGCCGACCATATAGGCGAGTACGTCCATACAGACAAGCAGCTCATTTCATAGCACTGTCCCCAAATCTGCGAAGGGGCACCCGTTGGTCTCTGTGGGGAAGGGGCACTCCTTGGTCACAATTGCTGAGACTAGGAACCTGAGCCCGAGTGATGTTAACGGACTCCCTGGTGCGCGTCTGCACGCCGCTTCATGTCACAGCAATACCCATGCAAGCGTGTGAACACAATTGTAAATTGACATGAATACATTTCAGGAAACAAGGGGTCTACCACACCATCCTCTCCCAATGCCCTGGGTCAGCGGGGAGGACCCCTCCCTTCCCTTACAGCCCCCTGCCCGAGTGTAGGGCACTGGTGGCCGGTTCTCAGCAGTACAGATGGATGGATCCTGGGCTCAGACCCACTGAGCCTTCTCATTCTGCTGGCTTCAAGGCCACTGTCAGGGGCAATGCAGTGTGTCCACTGCAGCGGGCCAGAGGGTAATTGGAGGTATTTGGTTAAACATTGTTCTGGGTGTGTCTGCGACGGTGTTTCTGGATGAGATATGCATGCGAACTGGTGAATTGAGTAAAGCAGAGGGGCCCCTCCCCAGCGTTGGGGGGCCCGTCCGGTCTGTTGGAACCTGAACAGAGCAAAGGCTGGAGAGGACAGACTTGCCGTCTGCTTGGCTGTTAAGCAGAGACATCGGACTTCCTGCCCTCGAACTGGGACTCACACCACCTGGGCCTCAGGCCTCAGGCCTTTGGACTCAAATTCGATCTCCCCACCGGCCTCCCGGGCCTCTAGGCTGCAGACACAGGTCCAGGGACTGCTCAGCCTCGTGATCACGTGAGCGGATTCCTTATCTCAAACACACATCCACCTGTTCCTCTGTAGAGCCCTGACTATCTGGCCACCCACCCAGATTCTGTTCAATGTGCCTTTGACCCTGAGTCTGCCCTGCACCCCGTGGGGAGGGCCCCACACAGGCGGTGTTAGAGAAGCCTGTCTGTCTCTCTTAACTCCACAAGGAAGAGCAAGAGAGACCTCACCGGGAAGCAAGTGTCAAACCTCACGAATGAAGGGGATCTGGTGCTCACGTAATGTTCACAAAATAAGCCAACCGCCAATGGAAATGCCCGGCGGGAACACTGCCCATCTCTGGGGCCATCAGGACAGAAACCCCAGGGTACCTGAGTGCCCCGCCAATGCGGTGTGGTACCCAGGACTCAGCCCAAGGCAGGGAATCCCAAAACAACCCAGTCCTAAAGGCAAAAAGACCCTGAAGGTGCAGGGTTTCTTACACGGCCTTTCTTTCCATGAGGAGCCGTCTGGCTGTGAGATTCCCACCAGCGGTGCAGGTGCTCGGCCACCTTCAAGGGTAGGGGCTGGGGGCTTGTCTGCAGCAGAGAAACAAGGAGAGTCCAGCTGACAAGTCCAACGGGGTAGGACCGTGTCAACTCACAGGGCAGGAAATCCAGCCTGGACGGGCAGGTTGGAGAGCCCGTGCGTGGCCAGCGTGGCCCAAACAGACGTCCCTTGGCCGAGGTGAGGGTGTGTGACTTGGAGGAAAAGCATCTGGGGTCTCACAGAGCTGAAGGGCGATGTCTGCAGTCAGTCTCCTTTGATTCCAGAATTTGCATCTTTCATGGTTGACACACTTACCCCTTCTGAACCGTGGGGGCGATCATGGCTGACGGAGGTCGTGGTGGCCAGAATAGGGTTGGACAGTAGACCCTCACTGACCCGTCCAGAAGGAACGGGTCCCCTTTTATTATGTGGGTCTTTAGATAGTGAATTATTTTATGTTGGGTTTTGACTTCTGCGTGAAAGACTTCTGCGTGCAACAAGTTTTTTAATGTTTAGGTATTTTTGTGGGAGAGAGAGAGGCAGAGAGTGAGCAGGGGAGGGGCAGAGAGAGAAGGAGACACAGAATCCGAAGCACCTCCAGGCTCCGAGCTGTCAGCACAGAGCCCGATGCGGGGCTCGAACCCACAAACCGTGAGATCATGACCTGAGCCGAAGTCAGACGCTTCATGGACTGAGCCCCCTAGGCGCCCCACAACAGGTTTTCTAAATGCTGAGTTGGAGTTGGTTGGTTGGTTGGTTGGTTGGTTTGGTTTGAAGATCTGTCCCTGTGTTGAGGACGGTAGGAAACTCATTCCGGCTGCGAGGGAGCACTGTGCCGAGGGGCTCCGTCTTCCTGGGGAACGCTTTGTCCTAAGCCCACCCTCCCACTCCTGCGTAAGCTCTGGCCTGGGCTCAGAGCACCTCGTTTCCCAAGGACTTGGAAGGCTGTGCTGCTCTCCCCTAAACAAAGGCGGTAAGGGCCTGGCACCCATGCTGTGGCCCCTGCGTCTGTGGACTCCTTTCTCTGACACAGGGAACCTTGCCGACACTTCCGCCGGGACCCCGACAAATGTCCCCTTTCCTCTGGCACTCTGACGGCACCCCAACACGTCCACGTAACTAAAGAAGTGTCGACAACAGCACTTGCCATCCTCCCAGCCCCTCACGATGACCCCTGTACCTGCTTAGATCTCGAGCCCCCCACCCCCGCCGTCACCCCAATGTTTGCTACACAACAATTGCCGACGGATTCGGTCTCGGGCTTCTCTCCCGTTCTCTCCGGGTGAAACCTGGCCCTCTCACAGCTCCTGTGGGTGTACCCTGAAAATAGCCCACCCCGAACCTGTCTTCCCTTGTGCCCTGGGGTGCCCAGAGCACCCCCAAACTCATACCTCTGCCCCCAGCTGTCTCCCCTTCCAATCCTCGTTCCCTTGCCCATCTTACAGAGAGAGCCAGGCTCCGGTGGGATCACCCAGCGTTCAGATCTCACTTCTCACGCAGCAGACTTTGGGCAGTTCTTTCACTTCCTTGGCCTCAGTTTCCCTTATAGTAAAAGAAGAAGAGTTAAGTAAGGATGATGTTTTAAAAGGTACACGAAATCCCTAACACCTCCAGGTATACAATAGGTACTCAATAACTGTTTTTCTTCTCCACTACCTCCCCTCTCTGCTGCACCATGAATCTTCCTAAACTACCACCCGGATGTGGACTGAATTCTGTCCACCCCCCCACCCACCAAATTCATAGGTTGAAGCCTTAATCTCCTTGTGGGTGTATTTGGAGGAAGGAAGCAATAAAGTTAAATGGGGTCCTGAGCGTGGGGCCCTGATCCCATAGGACTAGCATCCTTGTGAGAGAACAGCAGAGAGCGCGCTCGGTCCCTCCCCTGACCCCCCACAGTGCACACACTGAGGAAAGGCCACATGTGGGGACACAGCAAGAAGGTGGCCGTCTGCGAGCCAGAAAGCGAGCCCTCTCCAAGAACCAATTTGCCGGCACGTTAACCTTGGACGTCCAGCCTCCGGAACGGCGAGGAAATAAACTTCTACTGCTTACGTCGCCCCGTCTTTGGGAGTCTGTTGCGGCCACCCCCGAGCTGACAGAGACACCCTGACCACGTTACTCCCGTCCTGCCAATGGTGAAGTCAGGCACTGGGCCGGCGCTGAAGGCTTTGCGGGATGTGACATCACTGCCCCTCCGATATTACGACCGCCCCACCGCCAACACCAGGGTCCAACCACACCTGCCGATCATGGACAGACAGACAGACGTGAGGGTCCGAGGGGGTCCTGAGAGGGAGCAAACTCGGTGCCAGCGGGGTGGAGTCAGGGGCTGGTCGCTATCAGACCCCGGAGTCGCGGAGGCTCAGACCACGGGCTGTTCCTCCCTCTGAGCATGCGCTCCGCCTCCGTCGGTGAGCGGTGACAGTCACTGGATCCAGTGTTGGGAGGATCCGCTCTCATTCTCTGCTCTCAGAGTCAAGGTTTCCATTAGAGCTGTACTTTGCTTCCCTGAATTATTTACTCACCTACTCACTGTTTGTTTCATGAATTCAGTTTTCAGCCTACACTTACCAAGAGGACACTGTTTAGGAGGCTGGGGTCCGCGATGGAGGCTGACCGAGCCCCAGGCCCCCCAGAACCTAGAGTCTGACGGCCGATGTTACAGAAGAAATGCAGGAGGAGGGCGAGCCGTGAAGGACAAGCTCCAGAAAGAGGCCTTTCTGTCTCCCTTAAGTTTCTCAAAGGCGAGCCGGAGGCGTTGACTTCACCTTTGCACAGACGGTGGCCCCGTATCACCGCGCCAGCCTGCCTCTTCTGACGCGTCATTTCTGAGAGGCTGACGGTCGACGTTCCCCCCGAATGTAAAAGGTCCCTGCAATGCGATGCGAGCTTTGCAGTCACAGTGTAGAAGCAGCTGCTACTGGGAATCTATGAAGCCCAAGTGTCGTTCAGAGAGGGGGATGCACGGGGCGCCTGGGGGCTCAGTCCGTGAAGCGTCCGACTTCAGCTCAGGTCACGATCTCGCAGTTCATGAGTTCGAGCCCCACGTCGGGCTCTGTGCTGACAGCTCGGAGCCTGGAGCCTGGTTCAGATTCTGTGTCTCCCTCTCTCTCTGACCCTCCCCCACTCTCTGTCTCTCTCTCTCTCTCTCCAAAAATAAACATTAATAGGGACGCCTGGGTGGCTCCATCGGTGAAGCGTCCGACTTCAGCTCAGCAGGTCATGATCTCATGGTTCGTGGGTTCGAGCCCCACGTCAGGCTCTGTGCTGCCAGTGCGGAGCCTGCTTCTCCCTCTCTCTCTCTGCCCCTCCCCTGCTTGGTCTCATTCTCTCTCTCACTCAAAACTAAAGAAATATTTTTTAAAATGAAAAAAAAAGGGTGCCTGGGTAGCTCAGTCGGTTAAGCGTCCGACTTCAGCTCAGGTCATGATCTCATGGTCTGTGGGTTCAAGCCCCACGTCGGGCTCTGTGCTGACAGCTCGGAGCCTGGAGCCTGTCTTCGGATTCTGTGTCTCCCTCTCTCTCTGACCCTCCCCTGCTTGCGCTGTCTCTCTCTGTCTCTCAAAAATAAATAAAAAACATTAAAAAAATTTTTTTAAATGAAAAATAAAAGGGAGATGCAGGGAAACGCGGCCACAGGTCAGCTGATCAGCGAGCAGCCTCCGGGCCTCGGCGTGCCTCTGAAACCCATGGCTGACATGAGCCCGGCTCCTTCCCGCTCCGAAGTCTCCCCTCCCGGCTTATCCTTCGTCCCGTGGTGTGTGGTGTTACGGGGACAGGTGTAGGCGGGAAGAGCTGTCAGGCGGGCACCGTCCCGCACTGCCACGTGCTTGCCCTCCTGCAGACTCTGGTCCCAGGGTCCCTCGGGCTCCACGCCTCGAGCTCCAGGGCAGTCAGACCAGGCTGGGCCCCAGGACACGGGCGCTCACCCTCTTCCCGCGTCTTCCCACAACGTGGCTCCAGCCCCACCACCCGCCTGAGCGACCGTGTTTGGACCCCACTTGTCCACCGCCTTCTCTCCTGCCTCTCTTCCTCCCGAGCACTTTTCAGCTATTTCCCCTGATCATTTTCTCTCGTAGAAGTTGTAAGCAAATGGGTGGGGAGAGGAGTCAACCCAGGAGAGAAATGCAGAATTGACTCCTGCACACAGCACTCCAATCTCGCTAAGAAAGAAGAAAGAGCGTAAAAACAATGCAGCTTGGGTGAAAACATATTTAAATATGTTACGTTATTGGAAATTGAAGGCGGAGACAGAAGCCTCCTTGTTCTCTTGTTCTCCATACTTTTGTGCGAACTTGGAGACTTCCATAATTATAGTCTCCTGAACACCACAGAAAGGCAAGTCCTGAGCCACCCGGAAGGGAGCAAGCGACAGCCTCCGTGCACCCGAGCGCTTCCGGGCGTGGACTGAAATATCTGGCCAGACCGATGAGAACCTCTGGGATGTGAAAACAGTGTTGATCTTTTCAAATAAGGGGTCTCGGGGCACCTGGGGGGCTCAGTTGGTGGAGCATCTGACTTTGGCTCAAGTCATGATCTCACAGTTCGTGGGTTCGAGCCCCGCGTCGGGCTCTGTGCTCACAGCTCGGAGCCTGGAGCTGCTTTGGATTCTGGGTCTCCCTCTCTCTCTGTCCCTCCCCCACTCACGCTCTCTCTCTGTCTCTGAAAAATAAACATTTTAAAATAAAATAAAATAAAAATAAAATTAAATAAAATGAGGAACCTTTTTGTGAAGCCACCCCTCTCAGACTACAAGCTCAATGTGTCCAAATGCACGAGCATCCTAGTCATCCTGGAGACACGACCTACTGTCCCCAAAGTGGTTGGGGAATGTCACCGCGTTCTCAGGGGCCTTCTCGGGGGTCGCCTCTTAGGACTTTTCACAGCTGAAATGTTTGCATTCACGTACAGGAATTTTAAGAAACTCAAACTCATAGTCCATATGTTCCCGTTACAGAGTTTACCGATATCTGAGGTTCACTGTGCTCATAACTGCAATACGAGGGCTGCCTGGTTTATTTTGTTCAATTAAAAGGAAAGTAACTGATTTCGAGACTGGGGTGTCAGGTAGAAACTTTACTGGATGTATTTCCAGCATGGGAAAGTCCAAGGGAACTTGAGAATCTCCGTGTCTCTAAGGTTAATTTCTTACCTAATCAGATCAGTAGGCAAGTTTGGTTCGTTTGTTAATCAGATAACCGAAGCAAGAAAATCCACTTTGCTAAACTGACATCTGCAGTTTAAGACATTCAAAGGCGTTCGGCGTTAGCTCGTATTAATCAAAGGCCTAATTAAAGGGATTGCTTCCAATTACCAACCTTATCAGCTGGACTGATGTAAGGATTTAGGCTAGTTGTTCGATTCCATCAGAGAGAAGCTAGTTATTCAAATTCTCCACTTTGCTAAAATGAAGGTTATTTTTTTTTAACGGAAGGCGGTTTCTGAATTATGTGTTCCGTATCAAAGCCAGCCTTGGAAAGTGCCAGATCCCTCACATTTAACACAAGAGGGAAGGAAGGGAGCCAGCCACGCGCTCAACTGTGAAGGCACTGACCGGAGGTTCGTGGGCCCTTTCCCGGCACCCTGGCTGCCTCCCCGCGTGCGGCCCCCCAGCTGAGCACACCCCTCTCCCCATCCTGCTGCCCCGCCCCACACTGGGCTTCTCCCCTGCCCATGCTCCGAATCACACACCTTCCCCCCAGTCCTCACTGTGGTCAAACACAGAACACAGGCTGAGCAGGGCGAGGCCATCCATCCTCCGCTTCGGGGCTGAGCTGGGATCTTGCACCTCGGGGGGTGAGTGTGGGGGGGGGGCTGCTGCACCCACTGGGGAAGCACAGGAGACCCCCCCCCGGGACAGCAGGGGCACCAATTGCCATCCAGGCTGAGACCCGAGAGAGGGAGGCCCGAGTTCGCCAGGCCTGGGGGCCCGAGAGGGGCCCTCCGGACAAGGCAGAGGGGACAGTGTGGGACTCGAGCTGCACGCCTGGCAAGTGCTGGGTGGGGTGGGAGGCTGCGTCCTCTAGGGCCCTTGAGGCAGCAGGTGCCTAGAGTGGGTGGGGGTCTTCCTCATGGAGGGGAAAGGGGCGGCTGAAGGGGAGTGCCTTAGCTGCCCGTCGCTGGGCCACACACAGACTGTCCCCGGCAGACCGCTCCCCCTTAGCCCGCTTTCCGTGCTCCCCAGCTCTCAGTGTGCCCCTCAGGAAGCTGTCATCCCCACCCTTCCCTGGATGCTCTTGTGCTCTCACCCAGCCACCAAGGTCCCAGGGCGCTCGCCCCCTCTGAGCAGCTGGCTTTTCTCCCTCGGGCACCATCGGCTGGGCCTGGGCCTGACAGGAGCTCCCTCGTCCCCGAGCCCTCGCTGCCAGTGCCCTTTCCCTCCCACAGCACCGCCAGCCTGGTGGGCGAGGTGGGCTCACACTGCGCTCCCCCTCCCTCCTCACCCAGGAGCCAGCAGCGCCCACACCCCCAGAGCCTGCTCCTGCCATCCCCGCCAGCGCTGGCACACCCTCCACACCCTCACCTCTGCTCTCCAGACCCGCGCCAGGGGCACCTACACCTGCATCCTGCCTTCCGCCCTCCCCCGCTGAGAAGCAGGAACGACACTGGAGTTGGAGGAGGCGATGGGAATGAATCAAACATCCGTGCGCTACCCAGGCGGGCACTCGCTGAAGGTCACCAGCGCCCGTCTGCACCCCCAGAGCGCCCACTCAGCAAGGGGGAGGGCTTCTGCCCAGAGCCTCCAGGGGGACATTCCGGGAGCGGGCAGGCTGACTGAGCTGTTTCCGCGTCCTTCCTCCCTCTCTTCCTCCTCCTCCTTTCCCCCACACCCTCTTCCCTCACCCTCCTCCTCCTCTCCTTCATCTCCCTCCTTCTCCCCCTCCTTTTCCCTCCCCCTCCTCCCATGCCTTCCTGGTGGCAGTGCTGGGGACCTGAGGGAGAGGAGGCGTTCAAGGTTTAGCCACACCCAGCTCTCCGCACCCCCTCACCAGTCCCCAAACTCCCCTCCTCTCTCACCTTAACTCCTATCGAAGTATAACCTGCATGAAGCTCACGCACCGCTCCGAAGTGTTTAGTCTGATGAACTCGCACCCTGTACGCACCTGTCTAACCAGCAGCCACATCAAGCTAAAGAACGGCACCCCCCCAGGACTCCCCCATGGCCCCTCCAGCCACTACGCCCCTCCCTGGAGAGCCGCTCTCCCGACGGCTGGCCCCGCAGACCGTCCGGTGGTCCCTCGAGTAAGCGGGCTGCGCAGGGCCGTCCTGTGTCTGCCTTCCCCCTATGTGGCGCCTGTGCTGCTCTGCCGGGCTGCCGCCACTCTCACTGCTGCAGGGCGCAGGGGGCACAGTCCCTAATCCTCCCGGTCACGGGCAGCTCCCGGCATCTCATGGCTCAGATGAACGAGGCACTGTGAACGGTGTGCGTGTCTTCGGTTCCCACCCGAGCGCAGTTTCTGTGGGCTTATAAGGTATCGGGGGGATCGCTGAGTCCCGGGGTGCTCTCACGCTCACTGCATGCCGTTACCCCGTGTCCCAGAGCCGCGTGGCAGCTGCACCCCCCAACCACACAGGAAGGCTATGGCCGCTCCCTGCCAGCACCCCGTGCCACCTTCCTCATATCCATCCCAAGGGTGCTTTCCAGACCTGGGTTGGGCTCCTCTGATGACTAGTTAAGGTGAGCACCTAGAGAATCCGGTGCGGTCATCCCACACGAGTGACCCCTGGCATCGGGACCCCGGCTCCCAGACGCTGGGGCACCGTGGCACTCAGTGGGGGATTGGAGGCCCGAGGACTTCTGGCTCCCAGTTTAGTTGGGGGGGGGGGGAAGCCGGGAAACTGGACGCGTGGAAGGAGACCACAGGCGGGGCACCAGCACAGTGCGGCCCATGGCGCGTCCTCAGGGAGCGGTAGCTGCTGTGTCCCGCGTACCGGCCAGGTCCTGGACGCCAGCCGCCCCTCGCTGAGCTGATCAGAAAGGGGGTCGTTGAGAGGACATGGGTCGGTCCTCTCGTCTGCAGGAAGATGGCAGAGCCAGGCGGGGACAGCAGGCAGAAGCAAGGCAAGGGTCCACAAGAGCCAGAACCTCACACTTGGTCTGCTGAGGACGCTGATGCCACATCGGACGCTGGACCCGCTGCCCCAGGGCCCCGGACGCTGGGTGCTCCTGCCTCCTCCTCCAGGAAGGATTCCTCTCATCCCTGCTTCTGGTCTGCACTCGGAACCCAAGGTCTAGGTGAGGGCACCTGCGTGGCTGACCTGCAGTCACGTGGCCCCAGCTTCACTGCGAGGAAACCGGGTCAGGGGCCGATCTTCCCGGAGGGAATAGAAAGTTCCACCACCCCAACACGCGTGGAGCCCTTCGACGTTTACGAAACGCCTTTCCCGAAGCAGGCAACAGAGCAGAAGGTTACAATGATTTTTCCATGTGCGTGATGGTGTTGACGCGAGAGAAGGAATGGAAGACTTAGCTCTGTGTGTGCGATGCTACGGGGCAGGGAGAGCAGGGGACTTTTTTTGCATTGATTTTAATTTTTTAAAATATATTGCCTCGGACACCTGGGTGGCTCAGTCGGTTAAGCCTCCAACTCTTGATTTCGGCTCAGGCCATGATCTCACGGTTCATGAGATCACTCGCTCTCTCTCTGACCCTCTCTGGCTCCCGCGCACTCTCTCTCTCCCTGTCTCTCTCAAAATAAATAAACATTTAAAAATAAATAAGTAAAATAGATTTCCTCTCTTACATGGACCCAATGAGCAAGCACTAGGCTGGTTGAAGAAGGAGATGACATGAGCTGATATCCATGAGATGGGTCCCCCACGAGCCCTGAATATTAGGATGCCCCCACATCTCTCAGGGGATACTTATGTCAGATGCAAATATCTTCACACTCTGCCCATCCGACAAGGTCCACACATGTCTCCCCAGGACCCACTTTGCCACCAGGTTTCTGTTTGTGTTCTTTCCACATCTCTGGAAGACCGGTCAACTTTTTGCCACTCCCCATGAATCCACAGAGACCGGTCACCTTCAGTGAACTCTGTATCTCCATGAAGTAGACAACTAAATGTGTTCCACGGCGTTCTGTCCACCGGGAAGCTTTCCATCATCATTGTCTTTTTTTTAATTTAAATCCAAGTTAGTTAACATATAGTTTAATAATTTCAGGAATAGAATTCAGTGATTCATCACTTACATATAACACCCCCTGCTCATCCCAACAAGTGTCCTCCTTAATGCCCATCACCCATCTGGCCTATTCCCCACCCAACACCCCTCCAGTAACCTTGTTGTTCTCTGTATCTAAGAGCCTCTTATGTTTTGTCTCCCTCTCTGTTTTTATATTATTTTTGCTTTCCTTCCCTTGTGTTCATCTGTTTTGTATCTTAAATTCCACATATGAGTGAAATCATGTGATATTTGTCTTTCTCTGACTGACTTATTTCACTTAGCCTAATACACTCTAGTTCCATCCACATTGTTGCAAATGCCAAGATTTCATTCTTTTTCATCACTGAGTAATATTCCATTCCACTGTGTGTGTGTGTGTGTGTGTGTGTGTGTACACATATCACATCTTCTTTATCCATTCATCCATCGATGGACATTTGGGCTCTTTCCATACTTTGGCTATTGTCGATAGTGCTGCTGTAAACATTGGGATGCATGTGCCCCTTCGAATCAGCACTCCTGTATCCTTTAGATAAATACCTAGCAGTTCAATTACTGGGTTGTAGGGTAGTTCTATCTTTAATTTTTTGAGAAATCTCCATCCTATTTTCCAGAGTGGCTGCACCAATTTGCATTCCCACCAGCAGTGCAAAAGAGCTCCTCTTTCTCCTCATCCTTGCCAACATCTGTTGTTGCCTGAGTTGTTAATTTTAGCCATTCTGACAGGTGTGAGGTGGTATCTCATCGTGGTTTTGATTTGCATTTCCCCGATGATGAATAATGTTGAGCATTTTTTCATGTATCTGCTAGCCATCTGGATGTCTTCTTTGGAAAAGTGTCTATTCATGTCTTTTGCCCATTTCTTCACTGGGTTATTTGGGTTTTTTTTTGGGTGCTGAGTTTGATAAGTTCTTTATAAAGTTTGGATACTAACCCTTTATCTGATATGTCATTTGCAACTATCTTCTCCCATTCTGTCAGATGCCTTTTAGTTTTGCTGATTGTTTCCTTTGCTGTGCAGAAGCTTTTATCTTGATGAGGTCTCAGTAGCTCATGTTGGCTCTTGTTTACCTTGCCTACAGAGACATATCAAGTAAGAAGTTTCTGCAGCCAACGTCAAAGAGGTTGTTGCCTGTTTTCTCCTCTGGGATTTTGATGGCTTCCTATCAAAGAAGGATGTTTAGCTCTTCCATCCATTTTGAGTTTATTTTTGTGCGTGGTGTAATAAAGCAGTCCAGGTCCATTCTTCTGCACTGTCATCGTTGTCTTTAAAGCCTCTGCCTTGATTGTACCACATTGCCACTGCTCCCAGCTGGTGCCAGCACCTCGTGCAGACCCTCCCTTAGCCAGGCCCATGCTGCACCTTCTCCACTAACTGCACTAATGCCCCTGGTGGCCACAGGTGTGTCGTCCACTCCTGCCCCAGAATCCCCATGAAAACTTCCGTTTTGTAATGGACTTTTGTTGTGTGTATCCAACTTCATCGTTGAGCCACATGATCAGCTGGTGAGCTTCTCTTTCAGGGGTAGCAGCACTTGCTCGCCACGAAATGTGTTGCCGTTGGAGGTGATGTAGTATGAATACCACAGTGATGGCTGGGACCTCCTGCAGAACAAGACTGGTAATGCTCAGAAGTACTGGGGGCGGGGCAGGGAAGGCCAATGTTTTATTCCTATGAAGACAGAGTGTTGCTCCTCCGTGATGGGCAGGGCTTGGTGTAACTGGCCAGCCTCCAGGTGGTCAGCCTGTCCCAGTGGGGAACATGGGTGACCCAGCACTGGTCTCAGGTCAGCACCCAGCAGGTGGTAGGAACCAGGTCAGCTTTGGGGAAAGGAGAACCATGGGGCTGAGGCCCCGTGAACACCCCCCAATCTGCCATGTAAATGCAGACTGTTACTGATTCTCCTTCCTGATCAGAACTGGAAAGAAGATATTTTCCAGGCAACAGCGACAAATCTGGTGCCAGTGGCTGTGTTGATTCTTTCCAGGAAAGATGCGTCTGAACCATGGTCATCATCACCTCTGATTAAGTTGGTAAAAACCCACTCTCATGCTCTAGGATCCATCTGACTTTTGTACCAGCTAAATGGGTATATTAAATGGACTCGTGGTATGAATCTTCACCCTGGAATCTCCCAAGTCTGCTGGTGCCCCAACTTTTCAGGTTCCCCGGATGCAGTTTTGGGTTTGAGTCATTATTTCTCATCTATGGTGTATGGTGTAGACAACAGTTCTCCTCTGCCCCTTCTACCAACAGGGGCATTTGGCCAGTTGTTGAATATTTGAACCAAATGTCTGTGCCCCCCACCCCAAATTCATATGTTGAAGTCCTAAGCCCCCAGTGCAATGGTATTTGGGGATGGGGCCTTTAAGAAATAATTAGGTTTAGATAAGGACATGAAGGTGGGCCCTCATGGTGGGGTTGGTGTCTTTATAAGAGGAAGAGACACCACAACCGGTTCTCTGTCTGCCATGTGAGGACACCACGAGGAGGTGGTCATCTCTGCAAGCCATGGAGAGAGGCCTCACCAGACACTGGATCTGTAGGCACCCAGGTCTCAGACTTCCGGCCTCCAGAACTACAGAAAATAAATGTCTATTGTTTAAGCCACCCAGTCCATAGTATTTATTATGGCAGTCCAAGGTAAGACATTAAACATATTTATTCCCACTATATACTCTGGGTCTGGGGAAATAATCAGGAATATATCTGTAGGTCCACCGGACTCCATGTGAGATGAACTTGGACCAAGACCCCATTATCTCTGTGCCAAATATTCCACTTTTATTAGTGGGTCACAGTGTCCATTGGGGATCAGTGTATGTCCCAAATCAATATTTAATTACCCAGAGGGTTGGCCAATGCTCTAGTCCCAGGACATGGGCATTGCTACAGAAGGCCCACAATACACACCTGTGTCTCACTGCAACACGCTTTCTTCAAAGGAAAATAGCCTCCCCATCCGTGCAGACACCCAGATCTGTGAACTGGCTTTAGGTCCAGATGGGTAAGGAGTCATGCATCCCTACTATGGTCATTTAAGTTGGATTTCTGCCAATTGATTTAGAATTTGAATTTTCCATAAACAGATCGATATAGATAGATGATAGATCGATAATAGATGACAGATTAGATGTATAGATAGATACATAGATAGATATAGATGATAGATTAGACAGATAATAGATAGATAGATAATAGATAGATAGATAGATAGATGATAGATAGATAGATAGATGTTAGAATTTTCCTCCTTAAACACTTATCTCTTAAGAGAAGCTGTTCACCTGTTACATTATTTCTGGTGGCTCTGTGATCAGTTACACGTTGCTGCACGTCCTACTTGTCCAAACACTCTGATGACTACCCTCCCTATTTAGGTATGGAAGTGGAGCCCTCTTGTATCTGATGGGTAAGCCCTTGGCCTCAGGCCCTGCAGGACCTTTCTCAGAAATGCAGAGTCACCAAGCCCTCCTGTAGGCCATCACTGAGCCCAGGCTCTGATGAGCCATCTAGTGGAACATTGATGAAGACAATACATTTGACCACATGTAACCAGTGGTTCCCAGCCCTGCCTGCCCATTCGGTTGTCCTGGGGAGTGTTTACAACCCCTGTGCCTACTTCTCCAGATCATGACATCAGAAGTTCTAGAGGTGGCACTCAGGCTCTGCAGATGATTGCCAGACCCCCTGGGTCAGCGGGTTGGGTGAGCCTTACTGACCCTCATATCCCCACAGGGCCTTACACCATCAGAGACCCCTCACACATGCTCCCCTAGTTCCTGCTGATTATTGGTCACAGTCTTGAACCTTCTCCGTGGGGAGGCTGCCTCTTCCCTCCCTAGCAGGGCTCTGTTAAGCCTGCCTCTCTGCTGCTCAGCCCACCATCCAGAGCCCAGTGGTAGCACCAGGAGGAGCTTATTAGGAGCAGCCTCACAGTCCCCAACCTGGACCTACTGAGTTGAATCTGCATTTTAACATGACCCCCCTGGGGATTTGCACACACACTGAAGCATAAGACTGGAGAGCTGATCCCACTCTCATTTGTGCCTGGTGGGAATGGAGGTGTTTGGGGGTGGGAGAAGGAACAAGGAGACTCAGCATCAGCTCAGGGATCCCCTGGCCAAGTCTAGTCCTTGAAAGCCTTTTGTGCAGAGCAGGGCTGGTGTCTTCATACAAGGGAAGGGATTTTCTCTAGGGGAAAAGCGGTTCAGGGAACTTGGAAGTTCAAATTTTTCAGCTCTGTACATGTCTTCATTCCATGTGTCAGGATCCCTCTCTTTGCCCACCAGGGCCCTTATCTCACGTGTGTCCAGTAATCTAAGTTTTTCCTTTCTCTAAGGAGGTAGGACGAAGCCAGGAGACTAAACTCTCCTCACTCATCACTGTTGCCCCTAACAGGGGCTTCTGTCCCAGTGCTTTGTCTTCCCCACGGTACTCCAGTCCATGCTGACACCAGTGATTATCAGAATCACCGAGATGCCACCGTGCCTGTGTTTACCTATGTCATTTCCCCTGGCAAGGAGACCAATGACCAACCCATTCCCAGATCCCACATTGAGGATCTGTTTGTACTAACTACCTTATCAGTCAAGACCCCAACAGGAAACAACTCCAATATCAAGGTAATTTGGAGGTTGTTTAGAAAAGGACTATTTATAAAAGTGTGAGCAGACCAGGGGCTAACCTGGAGCTGTTGCCACCCTGTCCCAAAGGGGTTAGAAGGAGGGGGCAGGCATTTACCAGCAGCCTGAAAGAAGACAGCCATGTATAGGAGGGCAACTTCAGCAGAGCAGTGACCTTCAGTCATTGAAATAGCAGCCTGATGAGAGCAATGTCACAGAGACCAAGGCCCTGACCTCTTCCTCCAACTCCGAGCTTCTGCCAGGACTCCCTGTTGGCTGAACCCAACCAGAAACCAGAAGAGAAGGGGGCCTGTTGGTGTGTTCAGATGGGTCAGCCCCAGGACAGGTGAAGAAAAGGGATAGAGAGTGGACTCAGGGCATTGTCCCGTAGCACCATGCTGCAGACTTGCAGGCCTTTGTGATGCTCAATATTGTCACCAGACTATTGTTCTCCAGATCATTACCATAGTTGTTCTTCCTGCTGGAAAGCTCTGGCCCTTACCTGCTCAAGGCCGTCTCCATCTTCACTTAGGCTCAAGCCAGCTGCCATCTTCTCAGATGGTCTCCTGACCCTCTCCCAACCACAGGGGTCCCCACTCCCTAAAAGGTAAGCCTCCTACTGGCACTGTGCCTGCCACAAAGTAAGTACCCCATGAACATGTGTCCACCTATCTACTGGACTTCTGTGATTGAATGTGCTGACATTTGCCCAACCCAAACCAAACATCTTTATTTGTTAATTCATCCATCCATACAACTGCGCATCCATCTATTCAAGCATTCGTCATCCATCCATCCATCCATCCAAGCATCTGTGATCCATGATTCATGCATCCATGCATTCATCCCTAGATATAATCAAGTATCCATCCATCCATGCATTCATCCAAGGACCCATCTGCTTATCCGAGTGTACATGATCTATCCATTATCCATCCATCCATCCAAGCATCCTTCCATCCATTCATCCAAGCATCCACACATCTATCCATCCATCTCACCATCCACCTATCTACCCATCCACCCACCCGTCCACCCACCCATCCATCCATCCATCCACCCATTCATCTAAGGGCCCATCCACCTATCCAAATGTCCATGATCTATCCATTGTCCATCCATCCATCCATCCAAGCATCCTTCCATCCATTCAACCAAGCATCTATGCAGCTATTCATCCATCCACCCATCTACCTATCCAGCCACCCATCCATTCATCCGTCCACCCATCCATCCATCCATCCACCCGTCCACTCATCTAAGATATATTCTCCTATCCCTTTCAGCACCACCATCACTTTACCAGGTGCCTGTGGGTAATGACATTAACCTCATCTTTAACTCCTCCTCTGACTTCTTTTCTTGCAGGCTGTGTGAAGAAACACAAAGTGGAACTGAGATGCAGATACCCTGGAGGAAGCTTTGCCTCTTGGGTCACCATAGCCCATCTCCACACTAATGCAAAGTAGCTCTATCTCTGACCAAGGGTCCAGGATGAATATGTTCGCACCCACCATGGGATGGGCAGGCAGGGAACCCTAACTGGTTGTGGGAGTTTTGCTTATTCTCCACCCCCAGTTAAAGCAAAGAATAGAAGGTAGAGAGCTCTAGGGCTTATTGTCTGGATTCCATTTGTTGGCTTAAAGATAGCTTTTTTTTTCCCTGTCTCCATGAGGCAGCTAAATAGATTTAACAATGATTCATTAAAGTTCTGTCTACAGAACATCAAATCAGTCAGTGGAAAGGTTTACATTGTCAAATTACTAGATATTTATTCCACAGAGTGACTAACTTTTCCACCGAAGCAGTGGCCCTCTTATTCTGTAATACTCATACCTTAATAATGTGCTATTACATAACATCTTAATAACATTCTGCAAACACCATAACTCGGTTAAGGGGCATTTCTAAATAAGCCTTGCATAACTTCCCAAAGACGTTTGCCTTTTCTAGTTAGATGGCATTTCATGCACAGTTTTCCTTGTCAAAGCTGGAAAATGAGCAGAAAGCCAATATATAAGGCAATCTATCAAACAGGGCAAATAATGACATTTGTTGGTAGCGTGGGATGTGTATTATTTTTGCCTTGCACACTATTACATCAAACTCATGTGCCTAATAATGCCATCCCTTAAAAGAATCAATCTGGGTTGCAAAATGAAAAAATGAATATTTCTAGACTCCTGAAGGACTGTGTGTTTTCTTAAGCCACCATTATGAGGTGTTCATGGAGTAGGTCGTGGAGGGTGTATGTGTTTTATAGGTGGGATGAAATTAATCAGCATGTGCCAGAAGGCAGATTTGTGTTGAGTCCCCATTGGTGCTGAATGGGCTTGGGATGCATGTACACGTGTACACACACACACACACACACACACGCACACAGGGAAAGCTGCCTCTTATGGACCACGCCTCCTTCCCGGAACCGCCAAACTCTGAGCTGTGATCTCACGTGCAAATTCCGTTAAGAAGTGATGTCTCATCCTCATGATGGGGAAAGAAGCACGTGACACGGAGATGCCAAGTTTCGGCTCCGTAACAGAGGGGTGTCGAGGACGCGGAAAACAGCTCCCTTCAGTCTCCAGGCAATCTGCAAAGGAGAGTTTGTGTGTCGACAGAAAACCAATATCAAGGATCAGTTCTACAAGGACTTCCCATACGCCCCGATGGTTAGTGTTGGGCTATTTTTTTTTTTAAGTTTCTTTATTTATTTTGAGATTGTGAGCAGGGAAGGGGCAGAGAGAAAAGGGGAGAAAGAATCCCAAGCAGGCTTTGAGCTATCAGCGCAGAGCCCGACATGGGGGTCGAACCCACAAACTGTGAGATCATGACCTGAGCTGAATCAAGAGTTGGAGGCTCAACTGACGGAGCCCCCCAGGGGGCCCTTGTCGGGCTATTTCTGAGCAAAGTCCTGAAGCCGGCTCTGCTGACCCACAGAGCACAGAGTGTCTCCTGGCCACAGCTGCCGCCCACAGCCCGCAAGGCAGCCAAGCTCACGGGCCCAGCAGGTCCCAGGAGGACAAAGTGACAGGAAGGGCATCAGCACCAGCCTGGGGCAGACCCCGCCCCAAATACTTCTATAAAGCCATCGGTTTCACCAGGTGGGCCCTGAAGGGCCCTGCTTAGGCCAGCTAAGCAGGGAGGGGCAGGTCACTTTGGATGAAGGGCAAGAGGAGGGCTACCTTTCAACAGTGAACTCTCACGTTGCCGTTTTGACCTTGGGCCTCCCGTCAAGAGGTTCACTGCTTCCTCCTCAGTCGGTGTGTGTGCCCTCTCTGCCCGCATGCGCAGTCTTCATTTTTATACCCTGCCTGGCTCTGAGACCTCCCCTGGCTGGTCTGACAGGTCCCTCCCCAGGGGGTCTATTTATTCCCTCACAGGCCTTGGAAGGTCTGTCGTCCGCACAGGGAGCTCTCAGGAGAACACCCTTCAGGGTTGGTCTTTCCCGCAGACTCCGTGTCCGGCCTGGGCTGGAGTAGAAGAAGGGCACCCGTCCAGGCCCTGCACTGTGAGTGCCGCGGCAGAAGGCTAACTTCCCAGGCACTGCAGGCAGGGAGCCTGGGGTGTTCTGTAGCCACGGCCCTGGAGCTGGGAGCCTCGCAGCCCACACCGAGTCCTGGGTCACCCTGGCAGTCTGCCCAGCTGGACACCTCGGGGTCAGATGTCCCCTCCTCACCTCTACATCCCCGTGGCCCAGCCCTAAGATCCCGCCCAGCCCTGGTAGATACCGGACTTGAACAATTAAGCAATGGATAGAGGGTGGGGGGAGCCAGATCTCCCACCATGGGAGGAGGGAGGGGGCGTAAACAAAAGCAGGGGCCGGAAAGATCCTTCGTGTGGTAATGGGTCCAAGCTGAACCCCCCAGTGTGATCCCATCTGATGTGATGCAGATACAGAGGTTGGTGTCTACACACGGGTCAGTGTACACATGTGTATTTTCTTGTTTATCAGTGAGACAGCCCAGAAGCAGTGCGCACACCCAGTCCCAGGCGCTGGTCTCACACTCCATCCTCCAGTCCGAGGCCCCGGGGCTCCTGAGGAAATCGCTGATCCAGGACTAGGGCAGGAGGGCACAAGATAAGCGGAATATCTTGCAGTTGTAGAAAGTAAGGAAGAGAGGAAGGAAGGAAGGGAAGAAGGGAGGGAGGGAGGGAGGAAGAAAGGAAGGAAGAGAGAGAGAGGGAGGGAGAAAGATAGGAATTTGCCCGAAGAATACAGAAGTGCTGATGCCTAGGGGCACACGTACCCCAACGTTCGTAGCAGCACTGTCACCAATAGCGGAGTCATGGAAAGAGCCTAAATGTCCATCAGCTGACGAATGGATCGAGAAGATGTGGTTCATCTATACAACGGAATACTCCATGGCAACGAGAAAGAATGAAATCTGGCCGTTTATAGCAACGTGGATGGACCTCAAGGGTGTCATGCTGGGCGAAATAAGTCAGGCGGAGAAGGACAGACACCACATGTTTTCACTCATCTGTGGAACAGGAGAAACTTAACAGAGGACCGTGGGGGAGGGGAAGGGGAAAAATAGTTGGGGAGAGGGAGGGAGGCAAACCATGAGAGACTCTTGAATACTGAGAACAAACT
>CM053573.1:3117731-3171455 GCA_028646485.1 Cryptoprocta ferox
CAGGGATGGGGGCAGGCTGGGGACGTGGAGGGACAGGGATGGGGGCAGGCTGGGGACCTGGAGGGACAGGGATGGGGGCAGGCTGGGGACGTGGAGGGACAGGGATGGGGGCAGGCTGGGGACGTGGAGGGACAGGGACGGGGGCAGGCTGGGGACGTGGAGGGACAGGGATGGGGGCAGGCTGGGGATGAGGAGCGACAGGGACGGGGGGGCAGGCTGGGCTCTGGGGGCTGCTATTCTGGTCTCGAAGCCGCAGCTCAAAGATACAGGAGGCAACTTCCCTGATGCTTCCTGCGGATTCTGAGAGGGATGAACCACCAGGACCCGCCACCCGAGGGCTCAGTAGGAGCGGAAAAGTCAGTGTGAACGAGACATGCGGTGGCAGGGACGGCGGGCGGGTTTTTTTTCCCTCCCATCTTAGGAGAGGCCGGGCAAGGAAGGCAGGCAGCTTCGAGCTGCCCTTTGGCCTCCGGCCGGGGACGGGGGCGGGGAGGGGCACTTACAGAACCTGGTCCCCGGTCGCCGACCCCGGGCAGCTCAGCTCCTTGTGGATGAGGCGGGTCAGGAACTGCACCGGGAACAAAGGACAAGGACGAGAGGCCGTTACTGCGGGCAGGGACCCCGCGTCAGCGCCCAAGGAGGCCTGGTGGACGGCTGCTTGGGGCCCCACGTCACAGACCCGGGTGCCCCTGGCCCCAGGCTGTGGGCCTGTGAGTCACACGGAGGCCGTGCTCCTGGAGGTAAGGACAGATTTCAGTCTAAAACGTCCAGGATCAAGTAACGCTCAAAATGAAATGAGTCCAATTGTAAAATATCCAAATTAGGAAAAGAGAATGAAGACCAGGTGGCCCATGATCGCGGTGGCCCCGGGGTGGGGGGTGGGGGGCTGGAGAGCTGCGCAGGGGACTGGGAAGGCCAGCCGAGCATCTCCTGGGCCCCGGCACCCGGAGGCGGACCAGGCTGCCTTTGGAACAGCCACGTTTTCTTGGGAAACTTCTGGGAGAGCAGAGCGCCCGGCCTCCGCCGCCGCCGTGGGGGCAAACCAGGGACACAGCCCTGCCTCGCCCAGCACCGTCCCCGATGGGGCCGGGCCATTGACGGAGCCACACCAACGACAGGGTGCCACACCGGCTAACCGGTTCCGCCCGCGTCTGTGGCTGAGGATCTGACCTTTCCGCAAGCTGACCCCAGCCCCAGGGGTGCCTGTCCCTGGTTCTGGCGGAGCCCCCTTAGGAGGCAGCAGGAGGGACCGGCAGGCCGGGAGGGGGCAGCGTGGCCTCAGGTCAGCGGTCCAGGAGGTGGGGACACTCACTGTCTTCAGGGCCTGTGTGTCGAGCAGGAGCTCGGAAGAGAAGCTCAGGGTAGAGAACGGCTGTGTCCCCTGTGGAGAAAGCGCGGTCCGGCTGCTCCACTTGACCCTCGAGCTCTGGGCACACGGTCACGGGGCAGTGCCAGGGGCTGAGTGTGGGGCACCTGATCCACACAGTCCCACCGAGTGGCTGCGTGCGTGTTCGTGGGGAGAGCCCACCGTCATCCAAGGCAGATCGCAGACACGAAGGGGAAAGGGAAGAAAAGGGCGGGTGTGTAACGCGGCACGAAACACCGCAGACAGAAGTAACGAATCTGAAGGACAGAGGTCACACTCTCGCGGGCGCCTGGGGGGCTCAGTCAGTTCAGCGGCCAACGTCAGCTCAGATCTCATTCTCACAGTTTGTAAGTTCGAGCCCTGCATGAGGCTCTGTGCTGACAGCTTGGAGCCTGGAGCGGCTTCCGATTCTGTGTCTCCCTCTCTCTCTGCTCTGCCCCTGCTCATGCTCGGTCTCTCTCAAAAATAAATATTTTTAAAAAATTAAAAATAAAAAAGGTCACACTCTCGCGTGTGATGGAGAGCCGTGTCTGCAAGCAAGATGAGGGAGGCCCGCCTGCCCAGATGCCTGGGGCCCCCAACCCGGGTCAGCCCATGCATGTGACAGCGAGGCCACCAGGCTCTGAGGCCACGGACAGTCTGGCCCCCCGGTCTGATGCCACAGTGTGACCTGCGGGGTACTGGGGTCCCAGCCCCAGACTTGGCAGGGGCGCGGGGAACGGGTCTCTTGACCAGCGGAGAGAAGGTCTGTCTGGTGTCTAGGCCGCCTGCGGACTCCTCCTGCTCTTCTGTCTGGCTCTCACCTAGCCTGGCCAGTGCAGTTTGCATTCGGTTATCCCTTGCTGTCTGGAACTTTCACATCCTCTTCTCTGTCCTTTCTTAATTGTGACGCATCATGTGTGCTGTCCAGCCCCAAGCCTGGCTGCTGCCCAGTGAGGGCAGGCGGCTCACGGTCACATTTGCACGCGTGCGCTCACCCCACTCTCCCCCGTGCAGCCCTGCTTCCCATTCCCCGAAGGTTCTGCTGTCCCGTCTTCGACTGTGCTCTGCCCCCGTCCCCGGATTCCTCCCCGGGGCTCTGTTCTGTGTTTCATCTATGGTGCTGGCCACGGCTTCCTCGCTGTGCTGCACCCGGGAACATCCGTGTCTCTGTGCTCCACACGCTCCCTTTCTTTCCTCGTGAATCCACGTCCTTCTCGGAGAGCTTCAGTACCGCTATGTCTGTCTGACAACCATCTTATCTGCAATTTTGGGGGGGTCTCATCCTGGGGTTTGTGGTGTCTATCACCTCAATCACACTGGACCGTGTCCTAATTTCGGATTGAGGGCTCCTCTCTGCCGGGCGTGAGCTGTGTGAATCCCGCGCAGCGGGGTGAGGTCTGTCCCAACGGGTTTAGATTTGCTTCTGCCCAAGAACCAGGTACATCACTGTTTCAGACCAATTTTATGCACTTATGTACATATTATGTGTATTTACATAAGTTCAAAAATGAAAGCTTACTATAGGCAGGCCCGGAGCTAAGCATTCTCAGGGATGACCGCCCTCCCAGCCTACCTCTGCTGGACACAGACCATTGTCTTCTTGGACCCATGTACCTGCTGGAGCCCAGCCCTCAGAGGGTCCCGGCCCCCTGCGCCCCGCTCGTGTGGGCCCGACTCCCCACCTCTGCTCCTCAGGGGGGCAGAACCCCTACGCCTCGATTCCCGCTGCTCTAGCCCGGGTGGTTGTCTGTGCTGCCTCGACATTCTGGGTCCCGGGGGAACCCTTCCTTTCCACAGGGCTGGCTATGCATTTAAAAGGGAGCGTAACGTATGCTCCCCGCATTGCTCATGATGGGCATCTTGCTGCCTCTTACTGGGACTTCACTACAGCCCTCAGGCATTTACAAAAACAGCCGCTTAGAAGGACAGCCTCCTAAAACCTAATAGGCTCCTGGGGTGAAAGCCGGCACTGGGTCCTCTAGGAAATGGGGTCGTGTAATAGCCCCGGAATGAAAGCGCAGAACTCTCATCTGATGGGTACAGCTGGTGTTTCCAAAGCCTCAACTCGTCCTTACAGGGATCAGCCTCGGGGGGTTTCTGGGGAAGCGAGAGGAGGCACATGGCCGCAGGTCGGGGACCCAGTGCACAGGGCGGCTGCAGGTGGAGCGCACGCGAGCCACCCTCAGGGGAGCTCGGCCCGCCCGTGCAGGGTGCCCGGCCTCTCTGTCCTACAGTGGCGCGGAGAGCAGGGGGCGCAGACGGGAGCGGGTGCCGGCCCCCGCAGCCCCTGCTCCTCCGCTCTGGTCACTGTGGGCCCCGGGAGTCCACTTCCTGCAGGAGGAGCACTGGGGCAACAGAGGTCACTGCGTCGAGGGGGGTTTTGGCCTGCCGGCTCGCCCAGTCCACTCAATAATCCCATCTCGGGGTGCCATTATTATGCCCATTTAACCAACATGGGGGCTGCAGAGCACAAAGGCCAAGCCGCCTGCCCCAGGGGCACCGCACCCGGCAGAGGACAGGCCGTGAGCCCATGCAGGGAGGAGCCTGCGGCTGCAGAGCTGCAGACAGGCCGGCTCTGCTCTGACATTTGTTCAGATCACGGGCACCTGGGGAAGCTGCGGGGTCTTGGGCCAAGGCTCCCCGAGGGCTGCGCTCCCACCGGCACGAGCGCCACCGTGTCTGGACGACCACCACAGACCTACCAGTAAGGCACAGGCGTCTGCGACCATCAGCATGTAGAACACGTTGTTCCATCCGGACGGGGAGAGGAGCCCAGCCAGCAGGGGGCCCAGCGCGGCTCCTGGAGGGGGGCAAGCGCAACACAGGGGCCGTGTGAGGAAGGCACCGGAAGGCAATATCCGAGACACCCAGGCCCAGCGAGCGTACAGCGTGGCACTCAGCACCTCCCCCACACGGCAAGGAAAACACGCGGAAACAGTGCAGTCTCATTCCCGCCTCCCAGACTGGTCACGCGCAGTCTTGGGGAGGACGTGGCGGGCACAGCCTGTTTCTGGAAGCAAATCTAAAACTACATACTTGACCTTTAACACGTTCATTCTTTGGACCCAACGACCCCAGTGAAAGACTTTATTGGTGGAATCTGAACCTACGGCACAATCTTAGATACACTTATGTTAGGAAATGTATTACTGGTGAAAGAGCAAAGTTTGTAGGTTCTGATACTGCCCCAGGGTTAACTGGCTCGTTGGATGATGGGGTGCTGGGGTTCTATCAGGACTCTGCCTTCAGGGGTGCGTACTCAATACACAGTCACTGTAAAGGGACAGCTCATCTGCGGTTTGCTCCCCAGTGGTGTGGGGAAAAGCATACACATATATAAAGTACGGACGTATATGTATGTTTCATTGCCACCCAGCAGGCGCCCACCCTCCCCACAATGACGGGAATGCCGGCCCCAGGCCCACGCCCCGGCGGGCACCGGGGAGTCTCCTCCAGATCCCAGTCAGACCCCACGGCCGTGGTGACCAGCGGTTGACACGCCATTCCGTGCGGAAAGGGCTTCTAGTAAGTGCTTGGTGGCTCATTCTTAAATTCACATTTACGAAGGGCCGGCCCGACTCACCTGTGTCTGAGGAACCTCCAAGGTGAGAGTAAACAAATGGGAAGGAGGGGAACCCAGAGGAAAGAAGCAAATTGGGGAGGAGAAAATTCCCAGGAAATTGTAACACCTTCAGACGATTGATAGAAAATTAAGTCGAACCGTATGATATTCTCACAAAACTAGGATCCACAATTTCACGATTCAATCTAATATATGCTGCATCCAAGAACTAAGAACTAAACGGGCAGAAAAATGCTAATGCATGCTAACATGATGACGGCCCAAATGAAGGTTGGAAAGTCAAGTCAAGAACATCTCTGAGAAAGCAGAGAAAAGAGACAAAGACAGGAAAGAAGGAAACAAAGAAAAAAAATGGAAGGATAAACCCACAAACATCTGACTAATCAGTTTTCCGGGACTTAAAGACAGCGGTAAGGGGCATGGGTCAAAGAAGACACGGCACAATTTTGCAGAGAGGAAGAGCACGTGTCTCCTGGTGGAGTGAGTCCCCGGGTGCCGGGGGCACAGGGGATGAAGAAAGGCACCAGAGATAAAGAAGTGTGACCGGAGGTTTTGGGGGGAAGCAGGCAGAAGGCGGAAACGAAGGCTGGGCCGAGGGCGACAGCAGACTTCTCAACGGAGACTGTGGGGCTACAAGACACGGGAATCCTGGAGAAAAACGGCTTTCAGCCCGGGGTTCGTATCCACAAGCTGGAGCAGAATCCGGACTGCTCACACTCCCAGCTCGCACGCTCCTCCTCCCGTGGGCTACCACTCAGGAAGCCACCGCAAGTCCCCACTGAAGAGGGGCAGCCGGGAGCCAGAAGACGGGGCCAACGTGGGAACGTGGTAGGGAAGAGGCTCGGGGACAAGGCGTGGGAGCATTGGGCTGCTCGCCCCTCACAGCTGATGGCTGGAAGGCGGTGACGGGGGGAAGCAAGGGAGCGAGCACGACCGCAGAAAACTTATTTCTTGGCTTAGAGGGAGCACCGCTAACACGATGAGCAGTGTTGACTGAGGACGAAGGGGAAGGGGGTGGGGGTTCAAGAGCCGAGCCCC
Organism: Cryptoprocta ferox; assembly: GCA_028646485.1. NCBI lineage: Eukaryota > Metazoa > Chordata > Mammalia > Carnivora > Eupleridae > Cryptoprocta > Cryptoprocta ferox. Next base: position 3,123,701 of record CM053573.1, read on the forward strand.
AGCCTCCTTCCCGGGAGGACGGCAGATGGCGGTGGGCCGAGGGGCGGAGAAGCACACAGACTCATGCGCAGCTCAGGCCAGAGGGAGCAGCTGACGTGGCTGCATCTAGGAGGGGTTGGGGGCGCAGGCACAAGGACCGACATCTCTGGCCTTGAAGGTCACATCAAGCGTTACTTTGATAAAATAAAAATTAGCTGGAGAAAACTCGGGGCGCATGCAGTTGCTGTGTGTGGAACACAGAGGAACGACCGGGGCACGTGCCCCACGGGGAGGCGACTCTGAGCACGAGGAGCGCACTGAGCACGTAAGCCGAGTCACCGGGAGCACGGGCCGCAGGGCGCTGTGCGAGGACACTGGCTTGGTTACCGTCAGCTGAGCTCGGCCCCCCCTCCTGACCCCCCAAACCAGTATTTACGACACTGAATGAACGGGTCAAGGTGAGCACCGAGTGGTGTACATTTCACTCGAGTTTTTCTTCCGTCGGGGGGGGGGGTGACACCTGTGCAGAGAGGGAAGGGCAGGGGTGCGGCTTGCTGCACCGCGGCCACGTCCTGGGGCCCGCGGCCAGGAGCGAGCATAGCGGCAGGGGCCATGGGAGTGGAGGCGCGAGGGCTCTGCGCCCAGTACGCCCTGCAGGTTACGGCGAGGTCGAGCCGGTCTGGCTGCCCTTGGCCGTGCTTCCTGGGGGGGAAGGTGCTCAGAGCTGAGCCCTGGTTTTCCCGGGGGCTCACCGGTGCACCCCCCCCTTGGCCAGGCACGTCTGCTCCCTCTTGTTTTGAGACGAATGTCAATAAAGATGTTTTTCGCCTAATCTACATTTCCGTCCTCGCACACCGCCAGCGTCTGCCGTAAAGCAGCCATCGATGCTGACGGAGAGCCGTAGGGTGGCCGTAAGACACGGCTTCACAGTGGCAGCTGGACGGACCCACGGACTGTCCTCTGGGGACGGAAGGCACAGAAGGTGGCCCAAAGTCACACAGCTCATGAGAACTGAGCTCAGCCCAGAAGTGCCCCAACTTCCGACTGAGCGTGTCTTCCTGGCCCTGGGGACTGTCTGGTGGGCCCTGTGTGTGGGGAGGGTGGGGAGCTGCTGCACGCGGGCAGCAGGGGACGAGGGTCCACCTTCCCGACAGGCTGAGATGCCTTGCTGACACAGTGCTGGGATTCCTGAGCAGACTCCCAGGGCGCAGGCGTGAGGCTCCCCAAGGGGAGCTCCTCCGGCGCGCGGCACAGCCCGTGCAAAGGCCCTGCGCGGTGACACGCTGGTGTTTTCGAGCAGCGCAGGGGGGCTGAGTGGCCGCGGAGAGTGCCGGGGAGGACTTCGGATCCTGCACTAGTAAGACGGCGGTGGGTGCCCAGCACCAGGCGGCGGCTGCCTACGTGCAGCTAGCACACAGGCCCACAGGCACCGCCAGGAAGGAGACCCGCACAGAGGGGCAGCCCCAGGTGCAGGCGCCGGCGGACCTGTGCTTCTACTGAGCCGCCTTTGTGTGGCAAGAGCCGGCGTTACTGCCACGAGACCGTCCTGACGCCCAGATGCCCTCCCCCCACACACCCCTCCCTCTCAGTCCCGCTGCTTCGGGTGCCTGGGGCAGCAGGTGACAGCAGGATGCGACCCAGGGTCCTCCAGGGTGGCCGCGGGTTCCACCGGCCACGCTCTTGAGCGTGGGTGTCCCGCATCCAGTGAGGGACGATGTAGGAGGACTGGCGCTGGTGCCGGGCAGGCCCGTACGAGAGGCTGCAGGGTCCCTGGCTGGCTGGGGGCCGTCACAGAGCGCGTGCTCCCTGTGCCAAGGTGGAGAAAGGTCCAGAATGCTGCTGTCAGCCTTCTGACTTGCGGGTCACAGCAGGCTTCAGCGGCTGGCACCTGTCGTCTCTGAGCGCAGGAGCCTCACGTCCCGCTGCCCGTCTCTCCTCCAGGGCGTGCCGCTGAGTGCTCTTCCCGAACCGGAACGAGGCTGCTCACGCCTCCATCTCTGTGCTTGGGGACCTGCTAGTTTTCCTGCCAAGCGACTGTAATTCGGATTCCGTCTGTCTCCAAACGGCAGCGGTAAGGTCAGGGGGCCAGTGGCCCAGAGGCCACAGCGTGCCAACAGCTGGCCTGGGTGAAAAGCCCAGCACGCGCTCCTTCACACGGAGGGAAGCCACTTCCAGCCAGTCACGCGCCCGTGTTTCCTCCGGAGCCTCCCGACCAAGGCGGACAGACGCGCCCGCACGCCCCTGCGCCGGGGCTGCGCGTGCTTCTGATCTGCTCGTATCTGAAAAAGGCTGGCCAGGCCCTTATTATTCGTCTGTTTGTAAAGCTGACTTGTCCTGCCCCATTTAAGAGATACACACCATTTATCTGTTTCTGAGTGGGACTGAACTTTGAATACTGAAAGCGATCCGAACATCGTATTACCTTCTTCTGCTTGCAATTTTAAAGATCTATCTGGTTGACGGAAATTCTGCAACAGAACGGACCTGAGATGTTATGGTTGTGTCACAGTGAATCGGCGCTCTGATATGCGTGACCTTGACCCAAAACTGAGTGTGGGGGGGTGCTGTCTTACTTTCCTGTCCATGACCCGGACCTCAGACCATTCCTACAGCCTACGGGCTTGTGAGGCTGGGGTTTTAGAAAAGATGAGTTTTTCACGGTAACTGTTAGAGCCTCTTTTCTCATTGAATGATCCAAACTTGTCAACAGCAATGATCTGAACTCTGTGGTACAAAATTAATCAAATTGCCCTCAGTTGGTTTTTACAATAAATTATTAACATAAATTCACACCTTTGCTGAAACACTCACTGAACTTTAAGTGATTATAAATATCATATTTTTCCATTACTAAAAGTTACTAGTAATTATTTATTTTTATGTATTTGTTTTTTGTATTTTTTTAACATTTATTTATTTTTGAGAGAGAGAGAGAGACAGAGCGTGAGCTGGGGAGGGGCAGAGAGAGAGGGAGACACAGAATCCGAAGCAGCTCCAGGCTCTGAGCTGTCAGCACAGAGCCTGACATGGGGCTCGAACTCACGATCCGTGAGATCATGACCTGAGCCGAAGTCGGACCCTTAACCGACTGAGCCACCCAGGGACCCCAATAATTTTTTATTTTAAAAGAGTTAATACTTTTTAATTGTAAGTAAGATTGAGTATAGGGAAGTACCACCTTTACGACAGCAGACGTTGTCCATTTTGTCACGATTTTTGTGGGTCTTAGGTATTCGGATGAAATTTTAGATTAGGTTCTCTTTGTAAAAGTAACTGAATAAGAAAGGGGCGTTTAAGGAGGACTTTGCCCGTTGACCCTCTCCCTGCCCCGTATCTGTGGAGACCTCTCAGGCCGCGGAGGCCTTCTCTCCTCTAACCTCTGCTGCCCAAATCCTGCCAACCTTTATGTTTTTAAGTTACGGTGTCGCCCCCATTTGTAGACCAAAAAAAAAAAAAAAAAAGAAAGAAAAAAAAGATGCTTTTATCAGCATTATTACACTACCTAACTAAAAATAATCTTTGAAAGATTCTTGAAAAATAATCTTTTGTTTAGAATAAGCACTATAACAACACTGCAAAGACTGTTTCACGCAGTAAAAAAAAAAAAAAAAAAAAGGCCAGCAATACTACAATTACCAAAACATCTGCAATCCTTGGCATCTGGGAGCTAGGACGTGACGATGTGGTTTCCCCTACGACCACAATTAACCTCTGAGCCCGAAAGATGTCCACGTACCTACAGACCCGGTGCCGTCAATGATGGCGGTCACGGTGGCGAGGGCGTGGGAGTTTCCTTTGAGACTTTTGTGCGTGCCCTAGAAGAGAGGGAAAACCAGACGTGAGGCCCATCCCGGCAGCTCCGGTGAGAAGCAAGCCTGCGCCTCTTTGCAACAATTTACCCAAACAACGCTGCGAAGCAATTCAGAACGTGGGGCGTTTTCCACCAGGAAATCTAAACTCGGCTCCGTTCCAAACTTACTTTGGGAAAATACACAAAGCCTCCAGGTTTTCAACAGTAAGACATCGTCCGAGTTATCTGTCCAAACACATTCTGGTTTAAAGAACTCTCAGAATTCTTCAATCATCAACGATTCACTCAGCACACCACACCCGCCAATGTGGAAGAGAAAGACACGGACGTGTCCCCGCCCGAGGGAGACCAGCATCAACGCCCACGCCCACGCCCACGTTCCCACGAGGGGCTGTGACACTGCCGATGGCTATGTAGTACCTAAAACCCAACCCGGTTAATGGCAAGCGCCAGGCAGGAAGGGGAGGAGGGCAGGGACAAGAAACCAGTGTGAGGGTCACCGAGTCCTGAACGACAAACCAAGAGGAGCTTTGGTTTTCAAAAAGCAATTCATGGTGGCAGGGGAGGGCGGCGGGGAGCACAAACTGAGGACAGTAAAAGAAAAGTAACTGATTGGGGAGCAAAGTGCTTGGAACCCTAAAACGTCACAAGCCAAAGCCTGTAAACAGATGCCTGTGTGTGTGTGTGCGCAGCAGTACATAAAATAAGGCACACAAGCAAAGCGACAATCGCCCGTAACCCGTGTTTCCTGGAGTCTGGAGTCCTTGCTCTGTCCTCTGATCCATGGGGCAGATGACTGTGACTCGTCTGCTGGGGCCCCTCCCAGCACCTTCTGTGCCCGTGCGGACACGATGTTGGAGGGCTGTGCCTGGTGGGCTCCCCAGAGCCCTCCCTCTGCCTCTCACTGCTGACCCGTCGGGGCCTCTGGTTGTCCTGGGAGCCGAGGGGCCTGAGGGGCCGAGGACGGTGAGCTGAGCCACAGGGCAGGGTGAGTGTCAGGCAGACGCCGGCCCTGAGAGCAGGGGCAGGGGCAGGCGTGGGGTCCGCCTGGGCGTGGGGGCTGTAGCCTCAGTGGCCTGCCACAGCCTCCAAGCAGGAGAAGGAGCGAGTGGCCGGTGAGTTCCAGGTGTGACTCTGCGAGAACCGGACAGAGATGCAGAAGAGAAGCCGGGCCACCGGAGGCAGAAAAGTTCCAGAAGCCCCAGGAGCCTGTGGGGGAGGGGAGGCGGCCATCCTGCCCACGGATCTCCGAACCCCTTCTGGGGGCTGCTTGTGGTTTCACCTGGGAATAGTCTCAGGCGCGTGTCTGCCAAGACGGGGCACAGACCGTGTGCCCGGCGCCCGCGTTCCCCGGGTCGCTGGTACAGTCAGGGCCCCACGCTGATGCGTCACGGGGACCTAACTCGTGGGTTTTCATCTACCATCGACTTTGATCTCGTTCTGTGCAGGACACCACATGACGCTCGGCCGCCGCGCCTCCTCCTCCTGGCCGCGCAGGCCGCACCCCTTCCTGGGCCCTGACCCCGACGGCCCCGAGCGGTGGGAGGCGCCCCTCTGCTGGCCTGTGTGGGACGGTTTCCTCCTCGGGCTTGGGGAGGGCGGTCTCAGAGGCGACGTCTTCACAGCACGTGTCCAGTGAGCACCGTCACGCGCCCTGTCACTGCCAGCGCTGATCCCGGTGCCCTGGCGGGGGCATCCACCACGCATCTCCTGTAGGTACGGCGTCACCGTGGGCAGCTGGCACCTAAGGACAGCAAGGCGCGCTCCCCTCTCGAGGACAGAGTGCCCGCAGCCCTTCTTCTCTGCGGGGATTTGTCTCTTCTCTCCCGTCGATTTAGGAAACGACTTTTCAAACAGGATCTTGTACCCTGGTGCGTGCGGCGTGGGGCACGCCAGACGGCGTCTGACGACTGTGTGCATTGTCTCTTGTGTCAGGCGCACGAGGGCGGCCCCATCCCGACTGGGACTGAGTGGGAGTCCGAGGTCACCTCGTCAGCAGCCCCCTCCCTCCAGGAAGGACGGGTGAGCTGTTCCGTGGACCCCAAGGCCCGGATGGCTCCCACCCCCACCCCCACGGCACTGGCATCTCCCGCCGTGAACGCTGGCTTGCGTCCTCTCTGGAGCACGTCCTCTGGGGCCCAGGCCCCCGTCCCGATTGGCTCTGCGGTCCCCAAGCCCGGGGGGCTGCATGAAGGGAGGAGCTGAGCCCTCGCGCCTCAGATCTGGGCCCCGAGGTGAGCTCGGGGGTGCGCGGTCACCAGCCCCCGGGGTCAGGCAAGGGCGGCACGGAGCCAGGCTGCTGGCTTCTGACCTCAGGCCTCAGACCAGCCTCTTGACCTCGCTCCAACCCTCGCTTACGGAACGGGCTGGCACCTCCCTGTATTTGCTTCCGAGGACTCGCAAGAGCAGAGGTGTCTGTCACGGGCAAAAGCTCCTTCTCTAAAGACACCGTTTCACTAACACAGAGCATCTCTGACCCCCGCCTGCCCCCGCTTGGCGCGGAGACGTGTGGCCACTCACCAGGTCGGCGGACACGGCAGTGGTGATCAGGGCGTACGGCCCGCTGACCAGGGCCCCGCTGAGGAGCAGCATGGCTGTGGGACCAGAAACCAGGAGGAGGCATTTAGCAGCGAAACAGCGCCCTCTGGGAGAGGCCCCGAGGTCTCGGCAGCCCCTGGGGCGCACCCTGGTGTCACGCACCGGCCTGGCGGGGGCGCAGGGTGGGCGGGTGCTGGAGCCAGCGTGGTGAGGGTCCTCCAAACCTGCCCCAGGTACGTTCCTAAGTCCCCACCACACTCCGCGGAAGGCCCTGGCTGTGTCCAGAGGACCTGCTAGTCCGTTTTCTCAACCCTCGACTGGCGGCCAGTGTTGTCAGCCTGGAGGGACTAGAACCCCGGTGTCCCGAGCGTGGACGTGCCGGGGGTGTGGGAATGCTCCCTGTCATCAGTGCCGGCTGGCGCTAATCCCAGCCTTCGCCTGCTCTGCAGCAGGAAGGGCTCTCTCTCTCTCTCTCTCTCTCTCGGTGTCTGCAGCTGTGGACAGCTGCCCCCGAGGGAACCCCAGACCCCCAGAGCAGCCGAGCTCCTGGGGGGCAGGGTGACACACTCACTTCTAGAATGCAAGCTTTCTAAACCGTCCTCCAGGCTCACTTTCCCGAATTAGCCACTGGTTCACATGCCTCTGTGTGGAAGCTTCTCGACCAGCGTGTCACGGGAAACCCCGCAGTCCCTCAGGTCAGCAACCTGCCTTCTGGGTAACTTCTAACAGGATCACGCACAGCCTGCGTCCCCCTAGTCACCGCTGCTGGCTTGTTAAGACAGAAAAAGTATTTACCAGGGCGCCTGGGGGATTCAGGGGGCTAAGCATCTGGCTCTTGATCTCGGCTCAGGTCATGATCTCACCGTTTGAGAGACTGAGCCCCGAGTCAGGCTCCGTGCTGACAGTGCGGAGCCCGTGTGGGATCGTCTCCCACTCTCTCTGCCCCTCTCTCAAAATAAATTTAAAAACTATTAAAAAAAAAAAAAGAGGGGCACCTGGGTGGCTCAGTCGGTTAAGTGTCTGATTCTTGGTTTCGGCTCATATCATGATCTCGTGGTTTGTGAGTTAGAGTTTGAGCCCGGCATCGGGCTCCGTGCTGACAGTGCAGAGCCTGCTTGGGATTCTCTCCCCCCTCTCTCTCTGTCCCTGCCCTGCTCTCTCTCTCTGAAAAGAAATAAATAAACATTAAAAAAAAAAAAAGCATCTCCCAAGTGTCAGAGCCGTACCTGACGGCGTTGCTTACAGGAAGGAAAGAATCAGCCTCCAGCGTCCTCACCCGCTCTCAGAAAGGCAGCTGGCGGAGGGCAGCTGGGAGTCTGGCCCCTGCCGGCCTGTCCTCACCTGTCGGGGTGCAGGTCTCGGGGTGCGGCCCTGCCTCTGCCTCCCGGGGGCACACGTGGCTTCTCAGAGCGCCTCCTCGCGGCCCCAGAGTCGGGGAGGGGGGGCGTGCTCTCCCACGCTTGCTCTCAAGCCTGCAGACAGGCAGGCCTCACTTCTGGAGCAGGAGACCCCCCCCCGGAGAGGGACACGGGACTATCTGGGCCACACCACAGGCTGCACTTACACCAGCCAGTGCCTCCACACTAATTTGTTACCCTGCGTCGTCAGGCGGTGTGGGCAAAAACCGAGTCTGGAAGGAAAGGAGCAAGGCCGCAGGGACTCACCGATGGTGGCTTCTAGGCCCATTCTGCTGACGGTGGAAAACATGTAGAGCTGTGAATGGTGTAAAGGCAGGGGGACAACTGGTCACCACGCGTAGCCGAACACTGCCCAGGGGTCTCTCTTTCCGAAGAGCCAGGCCCGGGTTCTCAGGCAGCCAACCAGGGCGGGGGGCCCCTAAGAAGGAGCGGAGGCCCTGCGGCCCTTGCTAGGCACCATGAAGCCAGGCTCCGGGCCTGTCCCCGTGCGCGGCTCTGACGGTGCCTCCCGCTCTGAGCTCCCAGGGCTGGGGACAAGGCTCGGGGCAGCTCTCCCCGGGCTCCGTGCCTCAGTCCGACCCGGCCCCCTCCTCGGGCTGTCTGCCCGAACAGGTGCACCTGCTGGGGGATCCTGTGGCAGGGGCCACAGGGCCACGCTGCCATTTCTTCAGTGAGGTTCAACGCGGGTCCGCGTCGGGCAGCGCCTAGGCCCTGAGATGCCTGGACAGCCCAGCAGAGTGGCGGACGGGCAGGTGTGTGCCAGGCAGGCCGGTGAGTGACAGTGCTATTGCTCTGACACGGTGCTTAGTAGGTGTCATCTGACCTCACCTGCCCAAGGTCATTGCCACCAAATGCATTAAAAGCAGTGGAAGCCAGCACTACCATGAGCAGGGTCACTGCTGCCCGGGGAGGTGGGGGACCCTAGAGGCTGAGTGGGAGCCTGTGGGAGAGAGGTTGGGGGAGGGAGCACCCCAAAGGGAGCCAGGGATGGAGAGTGGCCCAGCAATGTGCAGGGGGCAGGGGAGACATCTGGGGAAGGGGGCTGGGCAGGTTCGGTGTCGGGGGCACGCTGAGCATTCTGAGGCCATGGCCAGTATCCAGAAACCATGAGCCACGAATGGGGCTGAGCCTGGGCTGGAGGTGATGGTGTGTGCGGGTGGCGGGGGCAGCTGCTCCTGGAGGCTCGGGGCCCAGACAGGGTGGGGGTGGGTTGGGGTGGGGTGGGGGCCCGGCTCACCGTCGGGGCCGCAAGCAAGAGCATCAGGCCGCAGGTGGAGGCCCGCTTCTCCAGTCGATCTGAGATCACGCCCGCCAGGATCCCACCTGCAATGCAGAGGTGGTGCTTGGGTCCCTGGGGCAGGACCCCACGGAGGGACAGCGGAATATGCAAGATGGCAGTGAGAATCATCTTCTCCACGTCCCTGTCCACGCTCGCTGTCCACCGTTGGCAGGAAGCTGCCTCAGTGAACAGGCCTTGTGGGGTCGTGGTGGGATGTGGGTGACCCAGGGGCATCTCCCAGTGAGACCCTTGGCAGGGTCTGCTTATAGGCTGGCCCCGAAGCCCCCTCACTGTGAGGGCACTGATGCCGCCACTCTGCCACCAGTTCCATCTCCAAGTCTGTGCCCTGGTGGGGAGGGCAGTGGCAAGGGACTGTCCCCCCCAGAGTGACGGCCACACGTCCACTTGGGTGATCCGACATTTTGGGGAACATGTCTTCCTCTCAACAGGAAGTCAACTCAGAGGGAACACGGGCACCGGTATGTACACACCACCATCAGGTACAACACGGAGGGAGGGACTCACCAAAGATCCCGCCCACGTCAAACAGGGTGGAGAGCTCTCCAGCTTGTCTGGCATCAAGGTGATCTGACAAAACGACAAGGGTCCCCGTGAGCAAGTCACAGCAGAGTAAGGCCATGCATGGCGCCCTGTGCTTCCCAGGCGGGACCTAAACCAAGCAGCCGTTAGTGGTGAACTCGGGTTGAAGGACCGACGGCAGTCCGCCAGGTGGGGAGATGCAGAAGGATGAAAGCCACGCTCTTCACCCGGATGTGAGGATTTCCGTGGCTCGGCCGAATTCCCACCCCTCCGGGTCGGTGTCCCCGGGGTGACCAGAAGTTAGACGCAGCACAGAAGGCGGCGAGGTCTGCCTGGCACAGAGGCTCTGGCACCATGGGTGTGCGCCGGGACACCCGGCTGACCCCGCGGACCTCCTCAGACAACAGGGAACGGAGCCACGCCAGGCTCTGAGGGCACTGAGGATGCCCAGTGCAGGAGAAACGGGCTTGGGACGCATTTGGGACCATCAGTCGAGTCCAGCCTTTCCTGGTGTCTTCAAGGCACAAACATACAAGGGACTTAGCTTTTTTAATCACACACTGAAAAGCCAGCAATTTGTGACACCTTCTGCAATCACAGGGGAACAAAGGAAGAAAGAAGGTGTGACGTCTGTCTACACTGCGCGCGGCTCGCCTGCCCTCTGGATAGGGGGTCTCTGGTCTACACCGCACATGGCTTGCCTGCCCTCACAGAGAGGGGGGTTGCTTGACAGGGGGCAGCTCCTTACTGCCTTCCCTCCCTCCCAGACTCTGTCCCCACCACGTGGCGGTCCCCTTGCCACCTCACCTGCTGTCCCTGTGAAACTCAGCCCTCCTGCCCCGGGCTCACGGCCACGTCTGCCGGACCTTGTGGCCGTGGGGAGTATGTGGTTCGGGCCCAGGGCAGGCAGCCCCAAGAAGGGCCCCTTTGACCTGAAGATTATTTTGAGTTGAAAGCAATCAAAACCCAGTGGATTCAGGAACGTTCCTCGCCTCCCCCACAACTGTCCACACTCGCACTGGAAAGGCGAGCCCGCGGCAGGAAGTGCGCTCTTAGCAGAGGCTCCTCTTTAGCTGAGGAGCCGCTCTGCCCAACAGGGGGGACTCGGTTCCCAACACCTCCTCTCACCTTCCTGCTAGCGTCCTCCCCCTTCGGGACCCCCAGAGCCACCCCGCTCCTGAGCGCAGGACGTCCTGTTGCCTGTCTCTGGAATGTCCGCGCCTTTGTGGGTTCCCTGCACGCGCCAGAACAAAATCTGATTTTCTCCTGCGAGTGTGTCTCATGTCAATGGGACTCTGAGCCCAGCTACGAGGACCACAGGGCAGAAGAAGGCCTTCCTCCCCGACAGTGGTCTGTACTCTGGGGACCCCCAGATTCCACACCTCCCCTCGCTGCCGCGCTCCCCAGAGCCTGCATCTCCCGGGGACCCTTGCAATCCCGGCTCCCGGCCCCCCTGACGGTCCCCGTGCCCTTTCGACCATGCCTGCAGTCCCCGCCCTCAAAGATCCTTTAAGAACTGTGGTCACACATGGCACAGGGAGGGGCACGGCCGGCGAGCTGTGTGTTTGGTCACATCTACGGCTTCAGCCACGGCCGGACTTCGGGAACCAAGACAAGCTGTCAGCTGCTGTCCCCACAACTAGAGCTCACCCCCAGGCAGCAACTTCCAGGTCGGATTAGTCAGCCTCTATTATCTCAGATCCCCAGGGCGTCCTCTGCGCGTGGCGGGTGTGACGTGACGTTCCAAGCGGCCTGAATCGAAATGCAGGCCGCCCCAGCGAGGAAGAGCCCCGTGGAAGTGACAGCCACAGCTAGGGTATGACATGGGCCCTGTAAGCCCCAGCGCGGCTGTTATTATGGCCCGGACCCTTCGAACCTGCATTCTCTCTTTGTCTACACCTGTTTTCTAACCACGCCGGGTGATTCAACAGTCCGTCTCAAGTCACCGGGCATCGTGTGTGCCTTTCCTTCCAAATGGCAGACGCCGCACACGAGAGGGTCTCAGGTCGCAGGCGCTGCACGAACTTAACGTCTGTTTCCAGCAGCGAATACTCACCCACGCTGGTGATGTACAGGGGGAGCCAAAACAGGAAGGTGTAGCTGACCAGCTTGGCGAACAGCAGACACAGAGAGAACTCGATCACGCCCTGAGAGAGAAACAGAGACAGAGCGAGCCTGGCTATGCTCGTCTGCAGGTTCACTTGAACGTGCGACGGAATCATGAATTACTCCGTTCCGGCGGAAACGGCCAGCATCTCTGGCCTGGCGGAGCACCTCCACGTGCGGCAGGGAGGGAGGATGCGGGATCAGTCGGGCAGAGGGGTGGTCAGAGCATGGGCCCGCGGCCACTCTGAGGCACGTGCCCACCCAGAGTCCATAAAAGTGCTCGCAGACACGACTACCACACCGCACAGCTTCGGAAGCAGCCGGAGGGGAGCTCTCGAGGGGCGCGCCTGGAGGGCCGTCTCGTCCCCGCGCGCCCAGCGCGCTCTCCCTGGGCCGGAATCCACTGCAAACAACACAGTGGCTGCCACACACGCGCACCCGTGGGCGCCCGCACCCTGCCCGCACTCAACACAGCGGGGGCGCTGGGAAGGCACCGGGAAGAGAGACGCAGGTTTCCCCCGGGAAGCCGAGGTCTGCGGCCTGACAGCTACGGTGAGACGCCTGTTTGTGCTCGATTTTAGGTCCACTCGTAGAAAGGTGGCATTTGGAGACAGTAATTGGGGACATTGCTGGGAAATCTGGGTGACGACAGGGATGAGCCCCAGGCAGCATGCCGTGTGCACACAGGGACAGCCACCAAAACCGGGCGGAGGGCACAGCTCCCCAGTGACGTGACTTCGAGACCAAAGGGGTCCGTGTTTCAGGGTGGCGACCCCGGTCAAGAGGCGTGCGCGTGACTGGCGTCCCAGGCGCTGCGCTCGCTGCTGTAACGGATGGTCTCACGTGACCCTCAGGCCGTGAAGGCCTTCGCCAGGCACTGAGCCCGAATTGCAGACGAGGCAACGGAAGCTCAGAGCGGTGGCCACGGTTGCCTGGGACACCCAGCGCGTGTGGGGCTGGGCCCTGGCCAAGCAGGCCGCGGCTGTGAGGCTGCTCCGTCCACAATGCCACCTCTTCTGTACAACTGTGTGCACCCCACCCCACCCTTAGCCAAGCAAGCACCTGCACGAGAAGGTGCCGCAGAAGAGTTACTTGTTGTTTCTAACAACAGAATTTTTAAAGTAACCTTTTTTTTTTTTTTTTTTAAACCAGCATCTCCTACAAGTCAGTCCACGTTCTGGTGACTCCGGGAGTCCTCCTCTGCACTTCAACGTTCCCCACTGGCTGGCGACTAGCCTCACCCAGCCGCTAAAGGGGCTCTGGACCTGTGCTCCCTCCGGCCGCCCGGCACGGGTGAGGTCTGGGCGTGAAATCTGCAGTGGCCTGTCCCCCCGTGGGCAGGAGCCCCGACATTCCTAGGTGTGTGGTCCACGAGGCCCGGCAGCAGCGAGGGCCTGGCTGCCTCACACCTCGTGGGCAGTGTCTGTGGTCTCCCCTCTGCTCCTGCTTCTGCCCTTGGCCCTGTCTTCATGGCCCGCCACGGCCCGCCACGCTAGAACACATCTTTCGAGTGTCTCTGTGAGCTCCCCAGACCCTCTGCTGAGGGAGCTGTGACTTTAATTCAAGAAAAGTCTAAGCCAACAAGAAATCTCACCACCGCACACCTCCCCCTCCCCCACCTGTCTGGAGTGACTTCTCCCTGGGCCTCCTTCACGCCCTGATCACCCAGGGGTGCGCCCACCAGCAGGCGAGACGTGCGCCCGTTAGCCTGGAGCCAGGGCCCGCCGCCTCCCCACGGAGCTGCGCACCTGGTCTTTAAGCCCGGAGCAAGTGCAGAGGTTGCACACGGCAGCTGTGTGTCCAGGGCCAGCTCTCTGTCCCTCCCCTGGCTCGCACTCCCCCCACCCCTTCCCCAGTAGCTCACGTGCTCAAACGGACTAGCTCTGTTCTCCCAGAAGCACTTCAGAGGGCAGAGAAAGTGGAGCGGTCTCGCCCACATCACAGAGCAGAAGTCGGTGACCTTCTCCCCGGGGTTCAAGGTCAGGGTCTTCAGGGAACGGGGAGGGGCCAGGCCACGGGGGCGCAGGCTGGCCGAAGCCAGACTTCCTGGTTTTCCAAGTGGAGACGGGAAGCCCTACTTTGGGTGAACATCTACGGGGAGGCAACTGATTCTGAAAATTTTCAGGCACAGGGTGGGAGGCGGTTGCTGCGGCCTGACTCAGGCCCGAGACCACTTGTTGGCAGATCATGCTTATGCTGTGGATTTCTAACCCACGGATCATAGAACCACGGATTTCTTTGTTTACGCTTGATCACCAGCAGGCCGGTTTCTTTTCACAGCAGGTGAAAGTGGGGCCCCTTCGGAAACCCCTCCCAGGCACGCGTACTCACGGGGATTTTCAAGGCCCCTGTGAAGCTGATGGCGGCCATGCTGCTCCCACCGTCGGCTGGGAGGACGACGATGTGGTTCTGATGGATGGGGTGATTTCCGTCCGACAGCAGTAAGCACTGCATCTCGGGGTCCTGGTGGTGACGCCCGTGGGAAAGAAAAGAGAGAAGGAAAGGTGTTAGCAGGTGGTGCATCCGCCGAAGTGAGGCCGGAACTCTTACGGCGGCCGCTGCTCTGCTAGGTCTTGGGGGCGTCCTGGGCCCCCGTGTCTTTACGAAACACTACAAACATACAAAACCCTTTGACCCAGCAACCTAGGACTCTGTGAAAGATAATTGGAAAGGCGGAAGAATATGATACGTGAACGTCACACCCCGGTGAGAAGTGGTAAAGGGCATCCACATACATGACATAATCTTGTTGCAGTCATAAAAAAAGAAAAGCTTACGAGAATTTAATGCTTACGTCACATTCAATAATAAAACATTCCAAACTGTGTTTTCGTTACGATCTTAAAGAACATTTAATACGTACCTATTTTTCTATATCTAGGTAACTGGAGGGCTCTAATGATACAGGAAAAGCAGCTAAATTCTAAACTGACAATGGTTACCGCTGAACGAAGAATTACATGTAGTTTTTAGAAAGGGGTCAGTGAATTGCTTACACGGTCCTGTGTTTTCTCAGGAGCTCACACTGGAGGCACGTTACCAGAAATGGCATTATTTTAAAATTCAGAAACCACTTCCCATAGTCTGCAAATTCCGATTCTGGACATTCAGAATTCTCTTCCAGTGAAAGCCAGAAACTGCAAGGCCAGGCAGGGGCCAGTCCGACGCCCGCCAGGAGCCCCGCACCTCGCCCTCGGCCCACACCTCGGGGGCGGGCTTCCAGCGGCCAGCGGCCTGGCGGTGAGCACACTCACGTGTAAGCACACAATCCGATGTTTCCGGCTCAGGATGACCGTCCCCGGTGTGAACGCACATCTTCCCGATGACAGTCCCACAACTGCACAGGGAAACAGACGACTTCCATCTGAGTCTACGCTGAATAAACTTTTCTCTCTTGAGTGATGCTGGCTGTCCTGCTCAGGAGACCAGATCGATAGCGACCACACACCACAGACGCAGGGCTCAGAGGGGCCCCGGCGCTCAGGCTACAAACTGCGGGACAGGTTTTTTTTTTTTTTTAATTATGAATTTTCAGGTATGAATTATATGCCAGAAACCAGTCCCACAGGTGTGGTGTCATTTCACCAATTTCATGCAGATTCTCCCCAAACTTATATAATCTCCTATGTCTTCTTAAACTGCTTCTTTTTTTTAAATAATATTTATTTTTGAGAGAGAGGGAGACAGAGCATAAGCAGGGGAGGGGCAGAGACAGAGGGAGAAACAGAATCAAAAGCAGCTCCAGCCTCCGAGCTGTCAGCACAGAGCCCGACGCGGGGCTCAAACTCACAAACCATGAGATCATGACCTGAGCCGAGGTTGGATGTTTAACCGACTGAGCCGCCCGGGCGCCCCAAACTGCTTCTTTGAATAAAAGATGTAAAACACTTGCTAATGAATGCAATGGAAGAGTCTAAAGTAGGAAACGTATGAACTACAGGAAAAAATAAAGACTTTCAGATGAATTAATACTTATGTGTAGCTGTCGACAGTTACTGTACTATTTTAATAAGATCCTAGATTTTATATTTTAATTTCTAGTATCATTAACACCCAGTGTAGTATTAGTTACAGGTGTACAATGTGGTAATTCAACACTTCCACACAACACCTGGTGCTCATCACTGTAAGTGCCCTCATTAATCCCCACCACCTGTCCCCTCGGTTCCCCGCCCCCCCCTCCCCCGGTGAACATCAGTTTGTTCCTTATAGGTAAGAGTCTGTTTCTTGGGGAGCCTGGGTGGCTCAGTCAGTTAACCACGACTCTTTTTTTAAATTTTATTTTTGAGACAGAGAGAGAGAGAGAGATCATGACCTGAGCTGAAATCAAGAGTCAGATGCTTAGCTGACTGAGCCACCCGGGCGTCCCTAAGCATCCGACCGTTGATCTCAGGGTAATGAGTTCAAGCTCCACGCTGGGTCCCACGCTGGGTGTGGAGCCTATTGAAAAATTTAAAAAGTCCATTTCCTGGTCTGTCTTTCCCTCTGTTTTTTTCTCTTCGCTCATTTGTTTTGTTTCTTAAATTCTACATATGAGTGAAATCGTGTGGTATTTGTCTTCCTCCAATGGACTTATTTCTCTTAGCATAATACTCTCTAGCTCCACCCACGTCGTTGCAAATGGCGCGATTTCATCCTTTTCTATGGCTGAGTAATATTCCATTGTGTGCACACGGCATCTTCTTCATCCGATCTTCAGTTAATGGACACTTAGGCTGCTTGCCTCTCTCGGCTATTGTAAATAATGCTGCTATAAACAGGGGTGCATGTATCCCTTTGAATTCGTGTTTTTCTATCTTTTGGGTAAATACCCAGTAGTGTGACTGCTGGGTCACGGGGTAGGTAGTTCTATTTTTAACTTTTTGAGGGAGCGCCACACTCATTCCAGAGCGGCTGCGCCCGTGCCTCCCCACCAGCAGCGCACAAATGTTCCCTTTCCTCCAGCTCGGCCAGCACCTGGTGCTTGTGCTGCCGATTTTAGCCGTTCTGACAGGTGGAGGTGATATCACATTGTAGGTTTGAGTTGCATTTCCTCCATGATAAGTGATGTTGAACAGCTCTTCATGTGTCTGTTGGCCGTCTGGATGTCTTCTTTAGGTCTGTTCGGGTCTCCTGCCCATTTTTTATTTGGACTGTTTGTTTTTTGGGTGTTAAGTGGTAAAGGTGCTTCATAGATTTTGGATACTAACCCTTATCAGGTATGTCACTTGCAAATACATTCTCCCGTTTGGTTGGTTGCCTTTTAGTGGTTTCCTTTGGTTTCTTTTGGTTTCCATTTCCAAATGGTTCCCTTTGCCGTGCGGAAGCTTTTTCTTGATGAAATCCTAATAGTTTATTTTTGCTTTTGTTTCCCTTGCGTCTGGAGACTATCTAGAAAGGGGTTGCTATGGCCGAAGTCAGAGACATTACTGCCCGTATTCTCTTCTAGGATTTGTATCGCCTTGGGTCTAGGACAGGTGTTTTGTAAACACAAAGGTCGACTCCCCAGCGGATGCGATTCAGCCAGATAAAGAGAGAACACATAGGGAACAGACCTGCTCAGCCAAGAGGAGAGCGTCTCTAACTCAGAGCAGGAATTATACACAGAAACCCGCCTGGTCACAGCTCGTCCTGGTTCTAAAAAGCGTGTCTGGCTCGCACGCTGGGCTGGAGGAAACCTCGGATCCAGCCCTTCTGCTCTTAATCTAAGCAAGCTTGGCCTTTGTCGGGAAGGGCCTTCCACACCCACTCATCTTTATGCACAGCCTGCGGGCTCCTACTCCTGTCCTTGGCAGCGTCTGGAGATGACAGAGGGAAAGGGGGTGTCATGGTGGGTTTTGCAAGACAAATCAGGGGGTCAGGCGCCTGAGTGCTTCAGTCCATCGGGCATCTGACTCGTGATTTTGGCTCAGGTTGTAAGCCCAGGGTCGTGGAATCGAGCCCCAAGCAGGGCTCCTCACTAGCATGAAAGCCTGCTTGAGAGTCTCTCCCTCTCTCTCTGCCCTTCCCCTGCTTGAGCTTGCTCTCTCTCAAATTAAAAAACAGAAATGGGGCGCCAGGGTGGCTCGGTTGAGCATCTAACTTCAGCTCAGGTCATGATCTCGCAGTTTGTGGGTTCGAGCCCTGCATCGGGCTCTGTGCTGACAGCTCAGAGCCTGGAGCTGCTTCGGATTCTGTGTCTCCCTCTCTCTCTGCCCTGCCCCGCTCGTGCTCTGTCTCAAAAATAAATAAAAATTAAAAAAAAACAGAAACAAAAACAAAAGAAACCCAAACAAACAAGGAGAGGAAAGCTGCCTCCTCCTCACGCCACGCCCAGTGCTACCTGCAGCTGTGCTGTGACAAAGGTCTCCCCTGGGGATTCGTGGGTCCCCACTGGTGCTCCACGTGGAGTCACCTTCTGCATTAAAAACACCCATTCAGGGCTCATTACATGCTGGGTGAGCCCCAGACAGCCAGAAAGACTGTCGAGAAGCTGAGGATGACAATGACGTGGGCCTGCAAGGGTAACACATTTCGGCCACCCACAAGCCAAGCATCATGAAGACCCAAAAGACGCACGAGGGTCCACCTGGCTAGTGATGCCGGGGCTGCGTCTCTCCGTTCGCACCTGCTTCCCCACGCGCCCCTTGCTTTACCTCTTTCCTCACTAAGAACCATGTGTGGCACAGACGTGGTGGTGCTGACGGGCCCCTGTGGACCCGAGCTCGGTCGCTCTGGGAAAGCGGACAACAGGGTATCCTGCTAAACTTGAGGGACATCCTGCCCGGTGACCCAAGGGCCAACCCCAGTGGGTGAGCCCTTCCTGCCCCACGGAAGGGACAGAGGACCACAATCTGCTTGGTCACGGGCACATCAAGGTCAGCCTGCGGCGTGGCCAGGCCTGAAGCAGGACCCACCACGGACTCTCAACACGCAACTGTCTCCCTGGTGACGTGTGTGTCAACGGACTTTTGCAGAAGGAGCAGGGAAGGAACGAGGGGAGTTACACTCAGGAGACGCGGGTAGCCGAGCCGGTCGGCATATGCGCCGGAACATGGCGTCTGGGGTCTCGCCTCCAAGGAAAAGGTAAGTCTTCGGTGACAACCAGAGGAAAGACACACCATTTGGACATCGATGAACGTCTGATGGTGTGGACCGAACATACGTGCTCCTCCCGATTCCCATGTGGGGGCCGACGCCCTGAGTGGTGGGCAGAGCCGTCATGATGAGATTGGTGCCTTGTAAGAAGGGGCCCCGAGAGCTTGCGTCTCTCCTTGTGCTCCGTTTCACGAGCATCCAGGGACCCCAGATCCCCTGATGCCTTGACCTTGGACTTCCAGCCTCCGGACACAAATGTTTGAAATGCGAGAAAAAAAAATGCGTGTCGTTTAAGCCGCCCAGTCTGCAGAATTCTTGTTACGGCGCAAACAAACACACCCAACTGTTTAAAAGCACACTTAGCAGTGAGTAGAGAGTTCAGAGCATTCCAGTTACATTTCTCTCAATTCTGAGAACCAAGACGCACGAGACATCATTTTCCCCCCTTTCCGTTATTTCAACCACCAGAAATCAATTTCCTTAGGCAGCAAAGAAAAAAGAAAGTAAGAAGCCCGCGTGGCACATTTATCCTTTAAGCCATTTGGTTGAAAAGGAAAACAGCCTGTAATTTCGATGACTAAAATGCATCCAAAATGCGCCTGCGGCTCAGTGCGGTCAGCAAAGTGGAGCCACACGAGAAAGTTCGTGGCAGTCTCCTGGAGGGGAGGGGGCCCACCGGGCTCATCGAGGCCGCTGAGCACTGGCGCCTCAGTTTCCTCCTCCGTAACACGGGTGTGGCAGCGCAGAGGGCTGGGAGATGATCTTCTGCGTTCTCTCTCAGGCCCACCTCACTTGCCAGCCCTCCCGGTGTGGCCCCTGAACCCCCAACCCAGGTCAGTGCAGACCCGCCCCCCCCCCCACTGCCTTCATGGCTCTGTCCACGTACCCTGCTCAGGGATGGCTCACCCATCTCGGCGGGCCCTGTGCCTGGCATTTAGCTGCTGCAGGAAACTGCTGGTTTCCCCTCTGTCCCCCACCCCTGTCCCCAGAATGTGAGTCCACGGGAGCAGGCGGGACAGTGTGACTGATGCTCAGGGTGCGGCCAGCCGCGGAGCACGCCTGGGACATTGAACGCAGCCAACAGCTGTTGAATGAGGGCATCCCTTCCAAATCTGACAACAGACTTAAAGTCTAGCCTGCTGCCCAAAGAAATCACGCAGGGGTGGGCTCGGGTCTTACAGAGGAAGTAGGGGCCCAAGTCCGTCACTGAGGCCGGGCTCAGATTTCTGCGGAGCAGCGGGGGCCCGTGCCACTCACCAGAGGCTTGCCCTTGCCATCCGCGAAGACCGGCTTCTGCAGCCTGAACCTGTGTGCGCCGTTCTCGTGGCCTCTCGGATGCTGGGACAGAAGAGCGGAGTTAGCGCCGTGCCCGAAAGGCCGGCCGGCGACCGCGGCCGACCGCGCCAGAGCAAGGGGCACTGAGCAACGCGTCACGGGGAAACAAGACACGACTCAAATAAAACAACAGGCTAATCGGGGCTCTAGACCCTCAGACAAGAGAAGGTGGAAAGAAGATCTTTCTTGAAGAATAACCCAAGGTTGAGGTATAAGGAAACGAAAAACTGTTGATTATGGCAACCGAATTTTCCTTACTGGCTTTGACATTTTTTTAAATGTTTATTTATTTTTGAGAGACAGAGAGAGACAGAGCAGAAGCGGGGAAGGGCAGAGAGAGAGGGAGACACAGGATCCAAGCAGGCTCCAGTCTCAGAGCTGTCAGCACAGAGCCCGACGCAGGGCTCGAGCTCAGGAACCGAGAGATCGTGACCTGAGCCAAAGTCGGCACTTCACCAACTGAGCCACCCAGGCGCCCGGACATTTTTAAATGATGAAGGGAAGGCCTGTAGGGTCTCAGAGCACAGCCGCTGGGCCAGCAGTCGCAAGCGTTAGTTCACAGCACAACCAAACACTGATCCTTACGAGCTTTGAAACGAAACTCACGCTCGTGGCAGGAAAATGACTTTTAAAATGTTTGAAATATCAACTATAGTTTGTTTTTTTTTTAATGTGTTGTTTAACCTTCCTGAAGGCAGTGATTTTCAAAGTCGGGTTTTTGTTCGATAAGGTACCAGAACCCTTCTTTTCGGATTAATTGTGCTTCAAGACCCCAAGCGTTAACAGGGGGATCAGAGCAGAGTCTCGGGCTCCCTCTCTTGTCCGGGAGCAGCGGGCCTTGGCGGTGAGCGACAGGAGTGCCCGCCCTGTGCGGTCACCTCCCAGTGGGGAGACCGGTGGCAAGGGGTAAGCGGGATTTACGCCGAATAAAGCCGGGAGCCGCGGGAGGCCGTTAATCAAGTCTATGACGTGCTCTGACTCCCCAGGCCGAGGGTGGATCATTGAGGGAACGGATGAGCAGTGGCTCAGAGGGGAGAGGACAGTGCTGGGGGCCAAGTGTGGGGGAGGTGGCCTGCCCGCAGCAGGGACAGTGGCTCCCCGGCTGAGACAGGGACCGCGGGGGCCCAGCTAGTTTACGGGGTGACGTGGACAGATTACTTGGTCATGGCACGTCTGAGATGCCCAGACGCCTCTACAGGGTGGCAGGGGGGCAGCGGCCTGTGTGACACTGGTGCTCATGGAGAGGCCCCGCTGGGGCTCCCCACAGGCACCCAGGGGTCCTGAGAGTCAGGGCCCAGCAGTAAGGGCACGGGCGAGGGGGGAAGAGGCTGGGATGCTGACGATTCTGGGGTGCAGGCAGAGGAGCGGGGCCGGCAGAGCACTCTGCCTGGGCAGGGCTGGGTGTCACGAAAGGACTGGGACGCACGGTGTCAGGAAGAGAGAGAGAGAGAGAGAGAGAGAGAGAGAGAGAGAGTTTCACGGTGGGAGGGAGAAAGCACATCGCCCCAGAAACAGGCCAAGCGGGCTGGGGCCAGATGAGGCTGCTGGGACCCTGGCGGGCTGTTTCGAGGGACCAGTGTGGGCCCAAGGGAAGGGTGGAGGTATGCAGGTGAAGTCAGGGAGGGTGATTTGCGGGGTCTTCCCTATGGTCAGTGGGGAGCTGGGCATGAGGCCACAGGGGCTGGGCCCAGGGAGGGGTCACAACCTGCAGGGAGGGGCCCGGGCTCAGGTCAGCCTGTGCGGGACGCCCCCGCCCA
The DNA here is from genome assembly GCA_028646485.1 of Cryptoprocta ferox. Classification (NCBI taxonomy): domain Eukaryota; kingdom Metazoa; phylum Chordata; class Mammalia; order Carnivora; family Eupleridae; genus Cryptoprocta; species Cryptoprocta ferox. Next base: position 3,145,520 of record CM053573.1, read on the forward strand.
GACTGTTCCGTGCTTCTTGTCTGGGGGTCCGTCGCCATGGTCATGACTAGCCCTTTCCTAGTGCTGCCAATACTTTTAGGGTGGGACCCAGGTCCACGCTTGGTTACCCACTGACCCTGCCCAGGCCGGCCAGACTGGCGACGGTCAGCAGACACCTGGCCGACGGCGCACAGTCCTAGAAGCCTCAAGGAGGGGAGGGGGGACCTTACCGCCACCAGGGAGGAAGAGCAGGCGATGTCCTTCGGATCTGAAACACCAAACGTGAACAGCGTGTGAGCCCAGGGCTGCGCGTTTCCGCCACAAGAAATTAAACTGAAACGAGCCATCTGATACTTGACTAAAGGAGCAATGATGTAAGTGAAACAGCTGCCTGGGGGGGGGGCAGCTGGGCCAACCCGCCAGGCCCCCCCACACCCCCCCTTTCAGTCCCCGAGACCGTGCGTTCCCCCGGCGCACGCGGCGGGGCAGAGGGCGCCATCGGAGCGGGAGGCCACCACATGAGTGAAAACTGTTTTGCAGCATGGAAATATTTCACGTGGGACAAATAAAAATAAGTGCAGCGCGTGTGTGGACAGTGACAAGCCAGGGACAACGCATTTAAGGGCAAGATTCAGAAGGAACCGTACAGACGGGACAAGCCTCTTGGAGCAGCCAGTCACTTTCGACATCTGTGATGGGCTCTTTAACGTTCTGGAGTGAATTACAAATAAAAATTAGTGGGGACCAAACATCTATCTTGATATAGAGCAAGACGCCTTTTATCTAAATGCAAAGAAGGAAGGACAGGTGCAAAGCCACAGAGCTGACAACCAGACTCCTAGCCAGGAGGTGGGGGGCACAGACCCCCTGCTTTGGAACCCAGAGGCTGCCCTTAAACAGTGGGGCCCCTCCCCCTACCCAGAATCCCAGTCTTCTTCTAACTTTAAACGTCCCACAGCTCAGTTCCCTCTTGTGACACAAGGGCGAGAGCCGGGGTGGACACACGTCCTGCTGGACCAGGAGCTATTCCACGCCTGCCCTGCGCGGCCACTCGGCACTGGTGGTCCCGGGGGCACACCTGAGATGCGCCGTCGTTGCTTACAGTGATGTCGGTGGCACCCAGGTGGTTTTCCCCAGGGAGGTCCCTGTGAGGTCCCCAAGGGTCAGTTGAGAGGTCACCACTCCTCGTCAGGCTTGGCCAGTCCCCACCATATGGCCTTCACTGTATGGGGCATTAGCACAAAGCACTCTTGGCTGGGACACGCCAGAGAGCGGCTTCCCAGGCCGAGCCAGGGGGGTCCGAGAACGGGCACCCAGCCCCGGAGGAGGAGGAGCAGGAGAGGCCCCGGGCACGAGAGGGGTGAGGAGGGGGCGGGAGAGCGGCAGGCGCACGGGGGTCTGTCTCCTGCGTGCAGGGTCCCGCTGGTGGCCTCGCCCGTCAGGACTCACAGCTGGCCCCGTCACTGGGCCCGCAGCCCCCGGCCTCGGGGACAGGACACGGTGCCCGCTCCCCTGGCAGGAAGGCTCCAACTGCCCCAACTCTGTGCTGCTACAGAGGACGGCAAGTAGCCCCCTTTAGACGGACTCGCCGGTGTCCCCGGTGGTCCCGGGCTGACAGGTGACATGCCGGCCACGAAGATGAGCGCCTGGCTGAGGCCTGATCGAGGGGGAGGAAAGGGTTCGTGCCTGCAAACCGGGCTGTCTCTGCTGGCACAAACCCCAGCACGGGTGCCCGGGTCCCAGCGCGAGGGGTGTCAGGAGGCCGGCTAGGGGTGCTGCCTCCAGGGGAAAGTCACCAGCGAGCACGGCGGGGGGGGGGGGGTGCCTGTCAGAGCCGTGCGCACAGAGAGGCCCTCCGGACCACGGCTGTGGGGGCACGGGGTGCACGGTGGCGGGCGGGGGCTCCCCACACAGGGCGGCATAGAGAGGCCCACGTGGGGGAGGGGGGCTGTCCTGTGGGGATGAGGTCCCCCACCTGACAGGCCTGGTCTGCGTGCCTGAGTGATGGGTGACGCGAGCCCCATCGACCTCCTCCTGGCTCCCGTCGGGGGCCTCCTTGGGGGCTCCAACATCCCTGGCAGGAAAGAGATGGGCCTGCAGGGCGAGGAGGGTGCAGGCCGCCGCATGCACGTGAAGGGGGCTGCGGTTAGGGGAGTGTGTGTCCCACAAGCAACAGCCAGTCGTCCACCTCAGTGGGAGAAACAGGCCACGTAATGGAGTGACGTACGGTGGCCGAGAAGCCACGCGTGTGGTGTTTCTCAGACGCTTTCTAAGAGAAGAGTTCCCGCAGCCCCAGAGATAATCTTTCAGCTCCCTGGGTTCTACGGAACCCAGGTTTGACAAACAGACTTAAGAAAAACCTACACTCCCGGGGCGCCTCGGTGGTCTGTCGGTTAAGCGTCCGACTTCGGCTCAGGTCATGATCTCACGGATCATGAGTTCAAGCCCCACGTCGGGCTCTGTGCTGACAGCTCGGAGCCTGGAGCTGCTTCAGATTCTGTGTCTCCCTCTCGCTCTGCCCCTCCCCCACTCAGGTTCTGTCTCTCTCTCAAAAATAAACATTAAAAAAGAAAGTTAAGAAAAAAAAGTAAAACCTACACTCCCCATTTTAGGAAAATGTCTTTCAAATGCATATTGTCTCTGTGAGAAAAGACAGAGCTTTATAATAGACAAAGTTTGGTTTTTTAAAGTATTATCTAAATGACAAAGAAACAAAAAAAACGGAATTGAATTCGTGAGAACACATCCCAGGGACCGCGAAGGGGTCTGTGGCCAAAATGTGGGAACGTCTGAATGGGTGAGCAGGCTGTTGGCTTACACCCCAACCCCACCGGTCGCTGCGTGACCCTGGGCGGGGCACCTAACGGCCCTGGAGGTCCAGGCGGCAATCCCTGTGCGGAGCCGGGGACACAGGCGGCACCGGCTGTGTGGGGACACGGAATGATGACGCAGTTGAAGGGCCACAGGACACGTGCTCACTAACTTCCAGGAGAGCCTGACAGATGTCTGGAGTCTGGCGCACAGAACAGCGCAAGCCTCGTCCGAAGGCAGTGCTGGGCCAGGCTGAGTGAGGGTGGGGACCAGGTGACTGACCCGGCTCGGGGGGGTGGGGGGGGCCCAGGTGCCCTGAGACATCTGCCCCCGACCATGAAGGTGCGGGGCTAGGAGGGCGGATGTGGGGAGGCCGGAAGGAGGAGCGGGCACACAGCGCAGTAGGCAGGCACAGGGTCTCAGCCGAGGGTCCCAGGTTGCCTGCAGCGCGTGCAGACCTCAGTCCCACAGCACCGCCCTGCCCAGGGCACCTCGAGCCTCCCACTGGCCAGCACGCGGCCTTTGCCGTCAGGTCAAGGACAACCCAAGAGCAGCAGCAAGTGTAGGCCTGTGGGTGCACGTCTGCCCCCCGGGATCCGCAGGCCTCCGGACCACCTCCTGGGCAGAGTCCCCTGGCCTCACGGCTTGGTCGGGGGCGGGGAGCAGTGGCACTCCGGGGTCAGCACAGGCGCGGGATGGAGACGGGACCCCAACCAGCGGTGGCGGGATGGCAGCTCCAGGAGAGCCCTGTGTGGACCCCCTGTGCCTTGCCCCGCCCCCTCGGAAGCCACGGGAGCCGTGGCTCCGTGGGAAGGGGGCTCTCATTCTCCTCTGGAGGACGGACCATGGCTTCCTTGTTCCTGGAAATCCTGTCCTGCGTGGGGGACGCGGCCCCGCCCCGGAAACTGAGCTGAACGGGTGTTGGCGCCACAATCCCGGCTGGGCTGGCAGATAAGCTCCTGCCACGCACCCCATTCCGTGTCACACTTCCTCCTTCCCCCAGAACCAACCCTCCCTCGGTGGAGGAAGAGGGAAAAAAGCTGCCATGAACTCGACCTCGGGCAGGACACACCCGGGGGCCCCTGCGCACGAGCAAAGAGGGTGTGCGCTGTTCTCCAGGTGACTAATGCATAAGGAACACTCTGGAGAGGCCGGGACCGAGCTCCGGGTGCCAGAGAGCCAGCGTGGAGGGCAACACCCCGGTGTCCAAATCAGGGACCTGTCCAGGAACCCCGCGGCACCCACGCCACAGGCTGGGGGAGCTGGTCAGGCAGCTCAGACACCCCATCAGCCTCACAATTCACTCGTTCTGGCCCCATGTTGCAAATAGCGTCCTCGGCCCCCGGAGGAGGGGGACGTGGGGGTGAGCCGCAGCTGCCCTTCCCTGCTCACGCCTGCAGTGCACCTGGGGCCTCAGTGGACCACGGCCTCGCTCTCACTGACAAGGCGGGCCCGGAGCTGCACATCCACACAGCCAGACGGTAGTTACTTTAAGACGGAAAGGCTGCCTTCAGCACCAAGAAACAAGCAGTGAGAAGCTGCGTCAAATAGGCCTTCGCGTCCGGCGTGGAGAAGCCGGCAGCCCCGAACGCAGAGCTGCAGTGACAATTACAGCTCAGAGCGTCCCCTGGGATAACAGCGGGGAGCTGGGCAGGACCGTATGATTTTATCTTGCTTGAGGCCAAATCAAAGAAGTAAATGCCAAACGCGAGTCCTCAGAATAGCTCGTGGGGTGAGGACGCCCCGACACCTGACACTTTCAACACCTTCTCTGTCACGGGAGTGACTGCTAGGAGTCCTTGTCCCTGCCCGACCTCGAGGTTGAAAACTGATTTCAAATTCAATTAAGTCAGAAGTGTGGTCCCGGGACAAAGAATCCGGGCTCCCGGTAGGACACCCTCACCTCGTTAGGACGCACAGTCTTCGGTCGCGCAACGATTTTATAACACTAAGGTCAGATCTTATCAGAAGGCAGACAAGCTGGCGAGATACCAGTCCTTGTCGGCAAGACGGGGCAGCAGGTGCGGCCATGCAGGCTGGGCGCCGCACCCGGGCAGGTGAGCGGCGTGGCAGGCCTCCGGAAGACGTGCCGCGCCAGCACCAGGCCGGCCACGCGCGCAGGAGGGCAGGGCCGGAGGAATCTCAACACCAGTTACTCCAGCGATCAGGGGACAAGAGAAAATCCAGCAAGACCCGGGGGAGGAACAGCTACCTGGAGAAGTGCGTCCTAAGGACGGAAGGCTGCCCGTGAGGGGGACAGCAGGGCGACCGCGGGCCCGCGCCGGGCTAACACAGCCTGTTCTCTTAACGCCTCGCCCCGCAGAGCCGTCCTGGGGCGCCATGTCCAAGGCCAGGGGTACTTACGATCGATGAGGAAGAGAAAGCACACGATGCCCATGGCTGCCACGATGGCCCCGGGCACGATGAAGGACAGGCCCCAGCACGTGGACACCCAGTAGCCGGCAATCAAGGACCCCAAAATGTTGCCCACGGACGTGTGGGAGTTCCAGACGCCCATAATCAAACCTCGCCTGCAACACAACAAAACACAAGGCGGCAAACGATGTCGAGACGCTTCGATGGAGCAGCAGGCGCAGGGCAGACGGTGCCTACGCCCGGCGAGAGGTGACACCGAAGTCAGATGCCTCGGGGCGCCCGGCCGGACTCGCATCAGGCTGTGTAACCACACGCCCCTCTTGGAGCTTAGTTATTCTGTGCTTCCAAGGAGGAAGGCCTTTCCCTGAAAATTTTGGAAGGCCCCGCATTTAAATGTGTGTCTCTGTAATCTAAATACAATCACTTGGGGCCCCCCCGGGGGGCTCAGTCGGTTGAGCCTCCGACTGGACTTCAGTTCAGGTCATGATCTCACGGTTCATGAGTTCCAGCCCCACATCGGGCTCTGCGCCGACAGCTCAGGGCCTGAAGCCTGCTTGGGATTCGGTGTCTCCCTCTCTCTGCCCCTCCCCCACTCGTGCTCTGTCTCTCTCAAAAATAAAATAAGTCAGGGGAGCCCGGGGGGCTCAGTCGGTTGAGCGTCCGACCTCGGCTCAGGTCATGATCTCACGGTTTGTGGGTTCGAGCCCCACGTCGGGCTCTGTGCTGACAACTCAGAGCCTGGAGCCTGCTTCCATTCTGTGTCTCCCTCTCTCTCTGACCCTCCCCTGTTCACGCTCTGTCTCTCTCCGTCTCTCAAAAATAAATAAAATGTAAAAAAAGAAAAATTAAAAAAAAAATAAATCAAATCCAGGCTCTTGGAGGTGGGTTCTCCCTCTGGTTTCCCTGTCTCGTTTAGTGGCTCCCAGCGCCGTGTGCCCTTGGGCCTGGCCACGCGGTGTGTCATGCAGAAATCATAATGGGCCGTGGGCCCATCACCAGGCTCTGCCGCTGGCGCTACTCTGGACCTGTCACCCTTCCACGTGCCTTCCAGTCTTGGGAAGATGTACGTGTCATTGCACAAGACCGGGGCCGGGCCCCAAGCTCCGTGTTTCGGCCAGGCTCGCAGGCGCAGAATGACACACTCACCCCGCCCGCGACAGGGACGAAGGCCCGCCTGAATTTCGGAACCCCAGAGGGTCAGTCATCTTTCGGAGAGGAGGCTAGCACAGCGGCTTGCTCTGCAGGGAATCTAAAGAAGTAACTAAAAACGAGGCGGTCCGGTTTCATCAGAATCTTAACAAATCAACGGTTCTGCAGGCGCGGCCGCCTTTTCTCACCTTCCTTTTCCGAACCAGTTGCTGAGGCAGGTGACGACGCTGGGCCAGCCCGTGGTCTGCACCAGTCCGTTGATGATCTGTGACGGGGGCGAAGGAGGGTGGACAGCAGGTGGGAAAGCGCACTCGGCCGTCTTCGGGCTCACCGGGCGCGTCCCTGCCCCCCCGCCCCGGTTCTTCGAGAGTGTGGGGACAGGAGGACGCCCACAGAAACAAGGCAGCAAGACCCTCCTTGATGGGAGCCTCAGCCGCCAGAGATGCGTTTCCAGCTACACATACACACGTCCATGCGTCCACACGTCCGCACGTCCACAGTACACATGTACACATATACGTCCACACGTCCACACATACACACGTCCGCAGGTGTGGAGATCGTAGATAAATGCTTTCACTTCTTGTGTCCTGAGCCTCTGAGAGAACAGGCTGCACGCAGAGCTCGGGGAGCGTTTCTCCACGGCTTGAGCACCAGCAGCTGACGCTCTCAGAGGGTTCAGGAAGTGCGAGCGGGTCTGCCTGAGTCTCTGGGGGGTCGAGGGTCAAGTGCAGGACAGGACGGGGAAGCAGGTCCAGCGAGGGCCCCCTACAACCGCCCCCGGGGCCGGCCTGGCTTGCCTTCCCTCTAGGAACGCGCTGGGACTCTGGGAAGCTTTTTCCCTTCCTTCTAATATTTCTGTTTTGCTATAGAGTGTGAAGGGCTGTTGTCATTAAAACAGACAACTTGTTCAAGTCCTACGGCAACACTCGAAAAAAGCAAATTCCCTACAGTCTGCTTGGATGACTGATGATGCCCCCAGGCTCCGGAGGGCCTCAGAGACGGGCCTCATGTTTCCGTCATTTCTCACTTGTCACTATTTACCCCCAGGGCGGGGCGGGCGAGGCAGTGGCAGAGCACGGGCTTCAGGACGGACGGGCCAGGCCGGTGGGAAGGGCAGAGCCACATGGCCTGGCTCTGTTCCCCTTGGAGCACCGTGAGGCTCTCTCCTCGCCTCCCGCCGACCTCCTGCCAGCAGCTCCAGAGTGCTCCCTGCCTCCCACCCCTGCCAAACCCGCGTCCCTCTGTCGAGACAGCATCTCAGAGTCTTCCACACTCGGGCGGAAGGACTCCCAGGCTCCCTGCCTCGGTGCCCCGCGGGGGCTCTGATGGGGAGGATTTTATTTAAGAGGCAGGTCCCGGGATGGAGGAAGACCTCACGGCCACTGCAAGGACAGAGCTTCCTGTGCCAGCGCCGACCCCCATGGCAGACAGGACCCCATGCACCCCCCCTCATCCCTGCACCCCCAGGAAGCCTTCTCTCATGGCAGGGGTGGGGGCCCGTGGCAGAAAATGCCCGGCCCGATTCCTCAAGGAAACCCCATCCGTGGGTAGCCATGGACCCACGCCTCACCTGCGTTACGACGTAGAATCCAAAACTGTGGATATTGTAGAAATACCCTAATCCAAACAGGGCGGTAAAAGCGCCGCTGGCCAGCATCCCAAAAGTCAGGTAATACCGAATGGGCAGGCGTTCCCCTATTATGCCACTGCGGACCGAGAAGAAAGAAGCAAACATGAGAAAACAAACACACCCATAACGTGAAGGGCCCGGGATCTTTCCGGGTGTTTTCACGCCGTTCTCTGAGCTTTCAGAACTCCAATGTGCTACGGTTTCCAGGAAGATTTCGTCACCACTGTCTCCAGCGGAGCACTTATTAACCAGAAACTGACATTTGGCAACATCTTTTAAGACTTTATTTCTAGTAAAAGCCACTAACTGTCAAGTAATAAACCTCAAACACTACGACTTGCCCATGACGGTTGCCAGTTAAAACGACCAAAAACTTGTCCTGCTAGATAAACGTGCTTTTCTGTAAACAGCATCCGGTAACCGTACACAGTAGTCAAGCCTCCGGACGGGCAGAGGTAGACGTGTCACGAAAGGGATCAGCTGTGGCCTCGCTGAGTCTCTCGGCCCCCGAGTGGTCACTGAGTCCCCTGCGTTAACACGCCGGGCTGGATGGGCTCTGCCCCCCGACAGCACCACCATGACCTGGTTTGGAGACAGACTGTCCAGAACATGAGGTCGGAGACAGGGGGCGCCATGCTCCTCTCCACCAGCAAGGTGGCCTCACGGCGAGTGGCGGCAGGGGGGGCTCTGTCCCAGAGGCGTCTGGTGCTCCAGGGAGGTCACAGGGGCAAAGGGCACATTGCACTGTGGCCTCTCACTGCCTTAGAAGGGCCGCTGTGGGGCAACTTGACAATGCCACTTATTAAAAGCACAAAACCCAGAATAATCACAGGTGACTGGGAGACTTCTGCAGCCACGAAAAACCACAGGTCATATTTTCTTCCACGTGGCCATTCTGGGAGTCGGCTAAACAAGAACCGTCATGGAGAGCGACGCCCCGCCTGCCCGTGAACAATGCCCTGGGAACCGTCTCCGTGATTCTGTCTTTCATCCCAAGAACCAACACACCAGAAAGCCTGTCCTTCTGGAGTCCCCAAATAAAGCAGAGCTACCTAGCACCGCGCCAGTGCCTAAGGCAAGTGACTGAGGCAGGGGAAGTAATTTAAAATTAGAAACAACATTCAGGTCACGTTTTAAGTTGGGTAGGAACCGGTCACAAACTCAAGAGCGTTCTAGAGCTACGCAAGTGCTCTGCTTCAACCTGCTGGCTTCAGAGAAAACGTGTCTCGGGGGGCTGACCTGCGTGACATCACAGGACAGAGCTAGTGCCATCGGCCAGGGCTGACCAGCGTTCTCCAGTCTTGCTCTACAACACTGGGCCCAAAGTTAGTCTCTGCTTCCAAGTTTTTAAAGAAAAGGCTTCATGGAATGGATACCATTCCGTGTTACACCGGATTCATACGGGGACCGAAGGCCATGGCGCGCCTGCTGGGAAGGCCTGGGTGGACGAAGGCGCCCCTGGTAGGTGATTCACCTGACACACTAACCATCCATTTCATGAGCCGCGTGCCACAATGTCACGAAAAGGCCATCCAAAGGAGCACCGTACGCCCTTGTTACAGCCACGAGTCTCCTCTGGATTCTCCGTTAGACGGACTTACAATAACCATGCCGGGCAAGGTGCATGACCCATTATCTCTGCTGATACTGAAGCACAGTGAGACCACAGCCTTAACCTCAACGCTCTTGACACGTGGGGTCGGGTCACTCTTTGTGCTGTAGCAGGCGCAGCGGCCCTGGTCTCTGCCCACTGGACACCAGAAACACCCCCTTGTCCGGCTGTGACGACCAACCTTGTTTCCAGGTCCTGCTACCTGTTGCCTAGGGGACAAAATCACTCCGGGCCGAGAACCACACTTGAATACTGGTGTGTAGTAACTGGGAAAAACACAGTCCGACCTTCGGGCCTTTTCACACTATAGATTATCGGTGTCTGGTAAGGTGTGTAGAATATGAGTATCTGATCTCCTGAAGGCCTATGGCCCCGTTCGGCCGTGAGGCACACGCTGCAGGCTTCCGGATCCGCCTTCACACATTCGTTCATTCAAACCAGGTCTGCGATAGAGACGGGCCACCCACTCCAGCAGCAGAGAGTGCTGGACTTGGCACCGCCGCCCAGCCCCGCCCTGAGCTAGGGCGCAGAGGCAGGTATCGATGATCCCACACTCTGGGTGGGTGTCAGGAAGCGGCTGACCGCTTACAGGCGTCCCCACGATTCTCACAGCTCTGAACATCACGGGGTCTCCGAACAAAAGCCTCTTGAGCTGAAGGCCTTCAGTCCTTAACATTTTTTTTTGTTTTTAAACCTGGCTGGCCTGACACAGTACCAGTTTAATCGGCTGATAACACTTCCACCTTCCTGGGTCAACTCAGAGTGGGGTGATAATCACACGTGACCGACGCCGGGAACACTCCACGGGCCGGGCTCTGCTCCGCACATTCTATGCTCACCCTGATCCTAGGAGTTACCTACTGCTCTCCCCATTTCACAGAGGAGAAACTGAGGCCCAAAGAGGGGCAGCAGTAGAGTTGGATTCATTCCCAGCTGTGTGTCTCTGGGGTCCATGCCCCAGGCGTGAGGAGGACGGTGAGGTGCTCTGCCCCAGGGACAGAGAGGATGAGCTCCGCAGAGCGCCCTGGTCCCTGTGACCACCCGCGGCAGGGATAATGGGGCCTCTGGAACCCTGGGCCCCCAAGAGCCGTCCCCGGACGGTCCGCCTGACCAGCACAGCACCCGGGGTGTCTACACCCGCCGCTTTGTGGTCTTGTGTGGACCAACCCAGCACCGCACCTTCCCCTCGTGTGTGTGGAGAGGCGGGAAGGTAAGCAACCTGCGGACGCATCCCGTGGCGAACGGACGAGGGCGGCAGGCGTCTTGAGAGCGCAGGCAGACCCACCTGAGGTACATGCCAATGGCGTAGGCACACAGGAACGAGTAGTCCAGGGCCCCGAGCAGCTGCTGGTAGTTGTCCTGGTCTACATGGGGTGAAAGTCAAAGGAAGTGGTGAGTGCGGTTACCTCCACTCTGCAGCAGTCCGCGCTCTGGGCGGGGTGATGGGGCACACGCGCCTGCTCTCTACTCGTGGGCCGCGGACTCAGAAGGAGAAAGGGGCGGCAGGAAACGTGGCAGGCCATCTGGTCGGCTCTCGACAAAGGGCAAGAAAGCCGCCACATTTTCAAATAACGTTACCTGGATTCGAGAAAATCCCCGCTGTGCACGGTGAGCGTGTGGTTTATTCACTCTGCCCCCGAGTTAGTCTGGCTTTTTGGCAGCAGCCCCAGGCCAGCCCACCCCCCCCCACACCTCTGGGGACTCCCTCTGCTGCCCAGCACGGTCTCTGCTCGCCACAGCCTGGGTCTCAGCTTCGACAGATACAAAATACAAGCCCCCTGGAGCAGATCTCCCCAGGAAGAGACTCTCCCGGGCGTCAGCGGCTCGGCACGCAGGCGTTGCCGGCACAGGAGCTGGGGAAGGGGGCGAGTGGTGACAGGAGAGAGCTGTCCCTGGAGAGGCAGTCACGTCCGAGAACATCGTTACTGCCGCCCAAATCGGCGAGGCTGCTTGTCGCTCTCAGCACTGGCCGTCCAGCCGGGTAAGAGCCCGCAGGAGGGCGCGCGTCAGGAACGGACCGAGGGGCGGACGGAGAACTCACCGAAGGGGGCCCAGCTGCAGTCAGTCTGGTTGTCTGGTGGCTGTTGGCGGGGGGTATCACTGGCCTTCTGGGTCTGGCTGTTGAGCTGCACGTCGCCCTCGTTCAGTGTAGTGCAGAACCGGTGCAGCTCACCCTAGGACGGCCGGGGCGGCAGAGGCAGAGAGCGCGCTCGGTCAGGTTCGGGGGCCCACGGCATCGGAACAGCCGCCCCCTCTTTTCAAAGCCTTCCCGGGGCAACCGCGCTCGGAGGGGGGGGCGGCAAGGATCTGCAGGATGCCTGCGGTGATCAAGGCTACTCGGGCCTCCGCCACTCCCAGCCCTGAACACACACACGGCCAACACAGGCCGGTGACAGTCGGGGCCCGGACATGGCCGCACAGCTGAGAGCTGCCTGCTGCCAGCCCGGACCGCCTGCCATTTTCAAGGGTGGCTTCCTCGTGCCGGATTTACACACCCGAGTACGGGCCCCGCGGAGCAGGAGGGCAAGGCACAGGTCCATGCAGAGAGAAGGACAAATGTCCCACCTGAAGCCTGATGTGCGGAGTGCAAGGGGCAGACTCAGTTTACGTCACCGGAGGACGGAACCTCGCCCGCGGTGGCGGTGTGGCCACCACGGTCACGCGCAGGAGGGCCGGGATGGGGGCGGGGCCCGACCCTAACCCCGGGGGTCGTTTCCCAGGCAAGCAAGTACATATTTGCCAGACTCGACGCTTCAGATCTGTGGACGTCACTGCGTGCAAATCATGCCTGAGTAAGACCACAGGGCCCCGCCCATGGAACTTGCTAGAGCAGCATGAGCACCGGAGACGGGCTGACAGCGGGAAGGGCGGTGGGATGTGCGTGTGCTCAGCTGGTCTGCGGGACCCACCAGTACCACAGGACCTTACAGAAAGGCGGAGGGGGCTTTCCGCTCCTGTGCGTCCTCGTTTTCAAAAACGGGACCGTTTTATACAGACTTAAGTACACCTTACTCTCCTCTCTCAAAATACCTCTTGAAATCTTTCTGTGTCAGTGGTCTGGCCCTGGTTAATTCTTGTTCTGTTTCTTCATGTTTATTTTTTAAAGTTTATTTATTTAAGTAAACTCTACACCCAGCGTGGGGCTCGAACTCACGACCCCAAGATGGAGACCGCACGCTCTTCCGACTGAGCCAGCCAGGCGCCCCTGTAATTCTTTTAAGCGGTTGCATGTATCAGTTATGGACTGGCCGTAATTTGCTCAAACTTCCTTTTGCCCGATGATCAGGGTCACATAATATGCAGGGTTTTGTTTTCTTTTTCCTTTTATTTTTCCTTGAAATTGCGAACGGTGCTACAGTAAAGACGCTTCTGCAGATTTTCCTACGTACGGCGACACTTTCGTCTAGGGGGCGAGGGTCCCGGGGCGGGCTGAAGGGTGCATATTCTTTGATCTCAGAAGGCGTTCACAGAATGTTCCCCAGAAGGCGGGAGCCCTGCCTCCCCATCCCCAGCGCCCGGCCGTCGCTCTGCCCTCACTGCCGTGATGAGGGCGAGTGTTTACACGGTGGGTGGGACGCCATCAAGTGCCACGTGCCACTCTCGCTTGCCTTCGTGACTGCTCTCGCCCGGCCATCCGGGCTCTGTGAACGACCCTGGCCGCCATCCCCACTGGCCGGCCGCCTTCGGGTTTGCCAACTCCACACCTCTAGGCTGGACATACGCTTATTTTTCACATTCACATCTTTAATGCATCCATCTATTTTTATAAGACAGAGATTCAACTTTACGCGTGAAGATGAGTGGCCAGCTGCGCTTATGTCGTTTGCTAAATAAGCCACACTTTCCCCAGCACCTCCGTCGACCACGCCACGTTTTCTGTTCTCGTGCAACACCATAAAAACTTGATTAGAGTGGCGTAGTTTTCCCCCGGTCATTAATTCCTGGACATTTTCCCATATATAGTCTAGGGAGATTCTGCTCGGTTAAAAAGACACAGTGGCAGGGGCGCCTGGGTGGCTCAGTTGGTTAAGTGTCCGACTCTTGATCTCGGCTCAGGTCATGATCTCACGGTTTGTGGGATCGAGTCCCACGTTGGGCTCTGCGCTGACGGTGCAGAACCTGCTTGGGCTTCTCTCTCCTCCTCTCTCTCTCCCCCTCTCCTCATCGTGCTCTCTCTCTCTCTCTCTCTCTCTCTCTCTCTCTCAAAATAAATGAACTTAAAAAAAAAAAAAGACACTGGTGCATTCCGTTGAAGCCCGCACACCGGGACATTGGCTGTCCTATCCACGGTGTGTGCCCTCGCCTGTTTTCCCGGCATCTTCTGTCTGGTGCTGAGGGTTTCACACCTTCCTTCCTACAGGCCGTGTGTGCAGGGAGGGCTGGGCGCTCACACTCAGACCAGTGGTGTCCCCATTCCTGAGGGGCACAGGGCTCCCTGCAGCTCCCCAGAGAAGCCCCCTGCCGTCAGGTACGCTTGGGCCCGTGGGGGCGCGAGGTGGGGACGAAGGAGCCCCCAGCGGCACCCAGTGCCTGGCGCAGGCCCCCCCAGCGCACAGCCTCCTGGCCCGAGGCTGGGCTGGGACAGCACGTGGGGAGGGGGAGGGCTGCGCCTGCCCCCCCACGCCCTCCACACCCGGCTCTCCATCACTGTCACCTTTGCTTTCTTTTCGCTCCACTAAAGCCAGAGTAAAAGGAAATTTCTCAATAGCGGTTAAAGGCAAGTCTAAACAGAGTAGCCTAAATCTAACATGACACATGTCCTGTCACTCTACAAATGTCGTTAAAGACTGTGAACCGTTTTCTAATTCACAACTACTGGTGATCAGTTCCAGGGGAGCAATTATATTTTAACTTTGGTTTGTTTATAACGTGTTAGGAAACAGAGGCTACAGACAATTCAAACTATTCCCTGGGTCACCAGAATCATGCCTACGTCTAGTCTCGTACAGAAGAGGCCAGGCTCGTGACCACTCTGTCAGGCGTTATAAAGCTTTGGCTGCTCTAGGTAGTGGGACATCCTTATCCGTCTCAGAAGGAGAAAAAGGCTCAGATCAGCATGATCAAGTCCATGTCCACGGACAGGCCCATCGAAGGTGCTGAGTCTGAAAATCTGCGTGTGAAAGGCTGTGGATATTCGCAGGGGCCCCACGCCCTGTGGACCCCGAGGAACAGGTTGAGGGCAGCAGCCCTGCAGAATGTGCCGGAGCTGGCACTGCCCTGTGTGAGGGGATGGGGCTCCTGGCTCCCCAGGCCTGCTGTGAGGGCTCTGTTCAGTGATGAACAGGGTACCTTGTCCTGCCATGGGGCTCAGCAGGCGCTCTGACGGATGCAGTACTCCCATAGAAGCCGATGGGACCACGCCCCAAGCTCCCAGTGGGGAGGACGGGGTGCCCCACGACAATGCCACATCCCTTCCTGGCCCAACATGGCCCCTCGTGATAGCACATCGGATCCAAGTGTCTTGTCCCACCACGAAGTCCTCCAACGGCCCCCCCTTCCGCCCGCCCCCAGCACTGCCTGTGTCCTAGCACAGAGCCTCTGCCCCCTAGGTGGGCTTCCCGGCGAGGGCCCACCCTCCATCCCCTACTCCAGGAGTCCACCCCCAACACAAGGTCAATCCTGAAACCCCGACAGGCTGCCCATCTACTCTTGCTCCTTCAGCCCCACGGCGCTCACCGGGACCCCTCCCACCATCTCTTCCATTCTTATAACTTGCCTTTCCTTGAGCTGTACGTGTGCTCCCCCAACAAGGAAGACGAGGAGCGAGTGGTAGCATTGAAATGTAGCAGCTGGTCCTTGGCACGACTTTGGAGCCCCTGGTTGGGTGCGTCAAATCCCACTATCTCTTGTCCCTCCACAGTCATCAAAACGCGGTACATCTAAAACCCCAGCCACGTGAAGGGCATGGAAGATTCCTGCTTATTGGGGGTCACGGAGGAACTGGGGGATTTGAGTAGACGGGTGCTGTTTAACACCCGCTGGGCATTACTGGAGAGCGGGGAACACGAAACTGTCCGCAGAAGCGACGGCCGTGTCCAGCATTCCCTCCCCACTGGCCTGAAGACAGAGAGGCCAGTGCTCAACCACTGGGCGGGAAGGGAGGAAGTGTGGTGACAAAGGTCAGAATTACGGTGCCGGATCTGTGTCCCTGCCCGTGACCAGAAGGTGAGGGGGCCGGCAATCGAGCTCTGACTAAGCGATCTTCGGCACCGAACAAGTTCCTTGTTCCTTCTACAACCAAGAGTCAAAAGCCTTGACAGTCTCCAGGCACAATGATGTCATTCCTACGAGGGTAAGAAAATTATCTTGTTCCTTCCCCAGTTTTAACTGGCTGTAACGTACGATTGTCTACCCTAATCTTCTTTTCCTGAAGTCTGGTTAGATGCCCTGCTGAACAACTCGGTGCACACCCGTCACTCAAACAGAAGCTCGGGGTTCTGAGAAGATACCCCACAGCCAGACAGGATCAGGGCACAATGACAGGAGAAGCCCCTTGGGGAACAATTTCAGATTGGGTGTATCTGGAGGGGAAATTGAGGCAGGATAGAATAAATATTTAATGAAGCTTTAGAAATCTGCAGCCGTCAGCTAACGGGGCACCTCTGAAGTTACAAACCCTACAAACATTTCGAAGGTGTTCATTTCAGAAAAGAGAAACAAAAGGAGGAGGACTTGCTTCTAAACCATCGTTTTTACCATTTGTCTCGCCACCCTCCCCCTCCCCCTCCCCCCACTCCCGAACTGATTCCTGAAGTCGTTATTTCCTTGCAGAAATTATAGGCAGGACAGGAACCGAGGTGCTTTTGATGATTTCTTACCTTCACTATGCTGATAGGCTTTCGGGATAAGTGGAAACTTGCATACAGCAAAAATGTCAAAGTAAAAATGAAGGCTCTGTACCTGAAATGGAGAACAGAGGTGGGGATGACATAAAATAATAGAAGATGCATTAAAAATACATTCTAATTCCCTTGCCTCGGGAGACATATCTAGAAAATGTTGCTAGGGCCCGTGTCGGAGGACGTTCCTGCCCGCGTTCTCTTCCAGGATCTTGATGGTATAGGTGTCATATTCAGTTTTGAGTTTACTTTTGTGTCGGGTGCCATTCTTCTGCACGTCGCGGTCCAGTTTTCCCAACACCATTGGTTGAAGAGACTTTTTCCCATTGCATATGCTCGCCTCCTTTGTTGAGGATTAATTGACGGTGTGATGGCGGATTTATTTCTCGGTTTTCTGTTCTGTTCCATCGACTGTTCCACACTGTTTTGGGGAAACACACTTGAACTCTGGGATTATGATGCCTCCAGGTTTTTCTTTCTCGGGACTGCTTTGGCTGTTTAGGGCCTTTTGTGATTCCACACACATTTGAGGATTACTCATTCTAGGTCTGTGAAGAATGCTCTAGGTACCTGATAGGGTTTGCATGGAGTCTATTTGTTGCTTTGAGTAGTACAGATGTTTTAACAACGTTTGGTTTTCCGATCCACGAGCGTGAGATGAGATAACTTTCCATTTCTTTCCACCGTTTTGAATTTCTTTTGTCAATGTTTCGTAGTTTTCAGGGTACAGGTGTTTTACCTCTTTAGGTAAGTTTATTCCTCGACATTTTATTAGTTTTGGTACAATTGTAAATGGATTTTTTTTTTTTAAATTTCTGCTCCTTCATTATTAGTGTGCAGAAATGCAACAGGGGCACCTGGGTGGTTCAGTTGGTTAAGCGTCCAACTCTTGATTTTGGCTCAGGCTGTGATCCCAGGGTCATGGGATCGAGCCCCGTGTTGGGCTCTGCGCTGAGCATGGAGCTTACTTGGGATTCCCTTTCTCTGCCCCTCTGTTCTGCTCCTCTCCCCCACTCACGCACTCTCTCTAAAATAAAAATAAATAAATGCTCTGATTATGCTAAAAAAAAAAAAAAGAAGTGCAACAGCTTTCTGCACATCGATTTTGTATCCTACAACTTCACTGAATTCATTTATCAGTTCTGGTAGATTTTTGGTGGAGTCTTTTGGGTTTTCTCTATATAGTATCATATCACCTGTAAATAGTGAGAGTTTTGTTTCTTCCTTACCAATTTGGATGCCTTTTATTTATTTCTTGTTGTTGCTGGATTCCTGAAGCTAGGGGCTTCCGGTGCCATGTTGAACAACAGTGGTGAGAGTGGACATCCCTGTCGTGTTCCTGACCTTGGGGAAAAGCTCCGTTTTTCCCCACTGAATATGAGGTTCGCTGTGGGTTTTTCCTACCTGGCCTTTATGATGCTGGGGTATGTTCCCTTCAGACCTACTTTGCTGAGGGTTTTTGTCATGAATGGCTGTTGTGCTTTGTCAAATACTTTTTCTGTATCCTTGAAATGATCATAAGGTTTTTATGTTTTCTCTTATTGATGTGAGGTATCGCGGTGATTGTTTTGTGAACACTGAACCACGCTTGCATCCCAGGAATAAATCCCACTTGATCGTGGTGTATGATTTTTTTGATTTATTGTTAGATTCGGTTTGCTAATATTTTGTTGAGGACCTTTCACATCTATATTTATGAGAGATATTGGCCTGAAGATATAAAAATCCTTGAAGAGAGGGGCGCCTGGGGGGCTCAGTCAGTTAAGGGTCCGACTTCGGCTCAGGTCACAATCTTGCAGTTCGTGCATTCGAGCCCCGCATCGGGCTCTAGTTGGCAGTGTGGAGCCTCCTTGGGATTCTTGCTCTCTCTCTCTCTCTCTCTCTCTCTCTCTCTCTCTGCCCCTACCCCACTCTTGCTTTCTCTCTCTCTCTCTCAAAATAAATAAACTTAAAAAAAATCCTTGAAGAGAGCACAGGCAGTAATTTCTCTAACATCGGTTATAGCAACATCTTTCTAGATGTATCTCTCAAGGCAAAAGAAATAAAAGCAAAAATAAACTACTGGGACTACATCAAAACCAAAAGCTTCTGCACAGTGAAGGAAACAATGAAGAAAACAAAAAGGCAACCTACCAAATGGGAGAAGGTATTTGCAAATGACGTATCTGATAAAGGGTTAGTATCCAAAATATATGAAGAACGGTTACAACTCAACACCCAAAAAATGAATACCCCAATTTAAAAATGGGCAGAAGACATGAACAGGCATTTCTCCAAAGCAGACGTCCAGATGGCCAACAGACACATGAAAAGATGCTCATCATCACTCATCATCAGGGAAATACAAATCAAAGCTACAGTGTGATATCACCTCACACCTGTCAGAATGGCTAAAATTAACAACATGAGAAACAGCAGGTGTTGGAGAGGATGCGGAGAAAGGGAAACCCTCGTGCACTGCTGGTGGGAATGTAAACTGGAGCAGCTGCTCTGGAAAACAGTGTGGAGGTTCCTGGAGGAGTTAAAAATAGAATTAGCCTATGACTCAGTAATCACACTACTGGGTGTTTACCTCCCAAATACAAAAACACTAATTCAAAGGGATATGTGCACCCTTATGTTTACAGCAGCAGCATCTATAACAGCCAAATTACACTTGAGAGAGCCCAAGTGTCCACCAATTGATGAATGAACAAAAAGGATGCGGCATATATATACACAATGGACTATTACTCAGCCATAGAAAAGTGAAATCTTGCCATTTGCAATGACATGAATGGAGCTAGAGAATATGTTAAGTGAAATAGGTCAGTCAGAGAAAGACAAATCCCATATGATTTCACTCATATGTGGAATTTAAGAAACAAAACAAACAAGTAAAGGAAAAGGAAAAGAGAGAGAGAAGCAAACCAAGAAACAGACTCTTAACTATAGAGTTTGATGGTCGGCAGAGGGGAGGTGAGGGACGGGGACGGGTGAGTAGGTGATAGAGATTAAGGAGGGCACTTATCAGGATGAAAATAAGCACATAAATAAAACACTATAAATGTATTATATTTTAAAGTATTTAATGTGCTTTAATTTTGTTAATGTTTTTATTTTATTTTTGAGAGAGAGAGAGAGAGAGACAGAGCGTGAGTGGGGGAGGGGCAGAGAGAGAGAGGGAGACCCAGAATCCGAAGCAGCTCCAGGCTGCTGTCAGCACAGAGCCCGACGCGGGGCTTGAACCCACAAACTGTGAGATCATGACCTGAGCCGAAGTTGTACGCTTAACTGACTGAGCCACCCGGGCGCCCCTGTATGGAGCGTATTTTGAATTGTCTTATGCTGTACGTTACTCACCCAGTCCCGTATCAGTATTAATCCTGTATGCAGCATCGCCGTCATGACATTAAAAATATCTGCCACTTCTGCTTTGTCCAAATCGAAGCTATTTAAATATTCATTTAAAATATGACTACCGCCAAAGAGAAATTTGAGATGCGGCATGCGAACAGGGCTCACAAAGTAGAGAGAAGAAATGATTATCTAGTTTGTAGCAGAATTAACTGCCAATTTCTCGTAAGTCTGCTATCCTGGGCGTTTCAGATCCTATGTATTTCTTACTTTTTCGCTTCTGTGCAAGTTGGTAGAAGGACCCAAGCAAGGCAGGAATACAAATATCTCAGTGACCTCCACGAGAGAGTCTCAGTGATGCGGAAACGCGACGATCAAGGCCGATGACGTAGGAGACCCTGCCCAAAGCCTTGCTGGTCTTGGGCGTATGGGGAGAGCAGATCAAGAGTAAGACGGAAACGAATCTGCATCAGAGACTCAAGAAAAGAAGATAATTGCATAAGAAGATAAAAGTTCCTTCCAGCCGGAGAGTTTGAACCACTTTCTAGAAAAGTATTTCTCGGAGAGGAAGACAGGTGAGCAGGAAGGGCATTTGGCAAGAGATGCCGGGAAGGCCTGGCAGGCCCCTCGTTTCGGGAGGCGCAGCCCCACCCCCCGGAGAACCCGCCAGTGACCTTCCAAGAGAGTGTCCGCTTCGGCGGGTAGTTACCTACGGCGGAGGCGTGGGTGACAGAAGGCGGAAAACCAGGGCTCCACGTCCGCAGGGAGCCGACCTGCCCCCACCTGGGCACGGGGCTCCCTCCTCCAGTCCCCACCAGGAGAAGGAACCCAGTTCCGGGACGGAGTCAGCTCCAGCGCCCGCCGGACCAGAGTCTGAGAGAAGAATCCGGAGCCTTCGAGGATGCGACATCACATCACACAGTTCACAGGGGTGTTATCGCAGGAGAAATCTGAATTTCATCGTCACCCAGCTCGGGATTTTGAGAGAGTGACTCTACCGAACTGGGCCTTTGGGTTCCCGCGATCTACTCTCTACCCAGACACAAATAGAATATTCTACTTACAAACACTTGATTTTTATTAAATATGTGAACTTGTTTATTGAATAGAATGAATAAACTCAGACATAAAGAGCTCCTCTGCAGGCCCAGATAAGGTCTGCGGAGCTCCAGGGTCCCACCCTACCCTGCATTCCTAGATGTACAGTCTGTCCAGGTTACTGGGACTTAGTGGACAGACTGGGCCTCCACCCTCCACCCGGAGGCTACTGCCCTCCCTCCCTGGGCCTCCACCTTCACTCCCTGGGCCGCCGTCTCCTTCCCTAAGTGGCAGTTCTACAGGGGGGCACTCCCGGGCGCAGGGCCCGGTGGGGGAAGGTGCTTCCCCTGACCGCCCCTCGCTGGGGGGATGTCCCATGAGCACAGGGACGCAGAGGGGAGCCGTACATGCTTCCAGACCGAACTGAGTTTTCCTCGGTGCGTCAGCCCCTTTGGGGAGGGTTCCGCCGACAGGCTGGGAGGGTCCTCTGAGAGAGGCTGTCCCGCCGTCAGGGCAAAGGGTGAACATACACAGCAAACCGGAGTCTTCCTGGACACGGAATCTGTGTCTCCCAAGAAGGAAAGCCACATCTTTTATTCAGCCAGTGTCAGGGCCAACCGACCTTCCTCCCTTCCCTCAGTGTGTTCACATAGGACTTGGTGGGGGGAAGGGCCAGCAGCGGAGGCCAACTTTTCGCATTCCAGAAGGTCTGAGCACAGCAGCCGCGTCAAGACGCCTGTCCTGGTGAGGGAGTGGACACCTGACTTCCTCGAGATTACCGGGGGTTAGGGGACCTGAGTCCTACCCAGCCCTCCTGATTCCCCTCCCCACTTTGTAATTCTATCCTCATCTGTCTTTATCATTTATGAAACAAGACCATGGGTGGTATTTGTTTTCTATTATCCATTATGTACTGGGTTGAATAATGTCCCCCCCAATTCAAGTCCATCCCAAAAACCTCAGAACGTGACCTTATTTGGAAATAGAGCCCTGGGGCTGTAATTAGTTGAGGTCACACTTAGCTCATGTGCGACCTCAAGTCAAATGAGACCTTTAATCCAGTGACTGGTATCTTATAGAAGGGCCTGTGAAGACACCAGGAGGGGCGGGGCAGAGGGCCATGTGACCCAAGAGGCAGAGCCAAGCTGAGGACTGCCAGCCACCTCCCAAGCCGGGAGAGGCAGGAAGGGGCCTCCCCTGGAGGCCAACATCTGGATCTCTGACTTCCGGCCTCCAGGTCGGCGAGGGCAAATTTCTGCTGTTAGAAGCCCTGCAGTTTGTGGTCCTTGGTTACAGCGACCTTAGGGAACGGATTCCGTCCCATACTTTTGCTTTTGTTTTGTGTGTCACATGCAGGCTCGTGGACATTAAACAGGAACCTCCCGAATGAACCGCCTGGCACTATCATTCCGCCTGCTTCTGTAGTGATGTCTGACGGCGGCCCTGTTGGCACCTATCAGGACCACAAGGGCAGTGTGGGGGTCAGCACATCTCGGCAGTGACAGCACAGGACAGGTGTGTACCCCCAGCGTTTCCTCAGACTTGTTCTTGAATATCACAGGTGCTCCCAGACGGGCAGCAGCCTACTTCCACCCCAGAGATTTGGGCCAGAGTATCTGTGTCCTCTGTTTGAGTGTTACCTGAGTCATGTGCAAATAACGATAAACAAATGCTTTGGATGAGAGTAACTGAGCTACAGGATTTGGCATAGACACTCCAAAGACTTAATCTGGAAACAACGAAACCACACACAGCTGTGATGTGAGTCCTTTCCAGAGCATCCTAAAGCAGAGACGGGACGCCGGTGGCGTTAGCAATGACCACTCGGTTAAGGGGCTGTGGGCCCCTGTCTGTCCCTTGGGGAAGCTACGCTTTGTCTAAGTAAATAGGGGACCTGTGGGGACAGACTTCGAGATTACACGGCCACCCTGTCCCTCCCACCTCCTCAAGGATGCCAGCGAGGGCCCTGCTGCTCCACTTAGGGGCTGGCATTCCGCTCTGGGGGGGCTTCCTTTCTCCCCCTTGTGCATTCACTTATTTACGGCAGTGCGCCTCACTGGCTGCTCGGTTTGGCCAACGGGCTACAATCCATACTCGTATCATTTCTTTTCTTTCTTTGTGGAGAGAGAACATGGGCATGTGCACGTGAGCAGGGGCCAGGACGGGGGGGCGGGGGGAGAGAGAGACAGAGAGACAGAGAGAGACAGAGGGAGGTTCGGGCCAGAGTATCTGTGTCCGATATTATTCTTAAGCAGGCTCCATGCTGAGTGTGGAGGGACTCAATCCCATGACCCTGGAATCGTAACTTGAGCCGAAATCAAGGGTTGGATGCTCAACCGACTGAGCCACCCAGGCGCCCCCTGTATCATCTACTTTAGGGCTCACATCTCTCCAGATTTAGCCAGTGCGAGCCCCTTCGCTTTTAAGCACTTCCTTACTTTCTGGTACAAAACGGTCCAGGCTCATCTGACTCGCCCCAGTCCCGACGGCAGCCCGGTCTCCAAGGCCGCCCGGCTCCCGCAGCAGGGAACGGCGCATAGAAGCCAAGATGCAGCAGCGGGTGCGCTCGGCGTCCCTGAGCCGATGCTGCTCCCGGGGCCTCTTAGCAGGAAGGGGCGGGGCATCCGACACACCCAGGACACAGGCAACCCACACACAGGCAGCACACGACACACACCCACACCAGACAACACACAACAAACACGACACACACACCCCACACCAAACAACACACAACACACACACACGTAGGCATCTATTTCTGCTCTCCAGTTCTTCCTGACAACTTTATTTCCAGGTCAACACCACCTGATCCATTCCACCCTCCTCCACACACATTGGCAGCTCTTTCACCACCAGTGAGAAGCTGTCCTCCTTCTGTGATACTTCTGACAAAAACAGCATAACTGAATCTAATCATGAAGAAATACCAGATACCCCCAAACAAGCAGGAGTCTATAAAATAAATGGTGTGCGCCCCTGAAAAATGTCAAGGCCATGAAGGATGCAGGAAGGCCAGGAAGCAGATTCAGGTGAAACCTACAGGACAACTGGAAGACAACAAGTGATTCTGGATGGGATCCTGCACCAGGGGAAGCTAGAGAAGATATTGTGGGACACCTGAGATAATTTTTGGATACGGACTGTGGATTAGATAACGGTATCGTATCTGTGTTAAAATTCTTGATTCTGACTTTCATGCATTGTTATATGAAAAGGTCTTATTCACAGGAAATACACACTGACAAATTTAGATATAAAAAGGCATAACGTCTGCAACTTACTCTCAAATGATTCAGGAAAAAATGTGTGTGTGTACATGTATACATCTACACACACACACACACACACACACACAGGGCGGGGGGGAGGGAGGGAGAAGCAAATGAGGCAGAATATGAAGATATGTCTGCTAGCTGAACCTTGACCCCCAGCTGGCCTAGCTGCAGTTCAGCAGTACTTCTGCCCGAGGCTCACTCTACTCAAGACTGAATGTCCCAGGGGCGCCCGCTTAACCGACCGACTTCAGCTCAGATCATGATCTCACGGTTCGTGGGTTCGAGCCCCGCGTCGGGCTCTGTGCTGACAGCTCAGAGCCTGGAGCTGCTTCGGATTCTGTGTCTCCCTCTCCCTCTGCCCTCCCCTCACCCCCCCCCCCAACTCTGTCTCTGTCTTTCAAAAATAAACATTTAAAAAAAAGAAAAAAAAAGCCTGAACGTCCCAGGAGAGAGACCAGTAGCCCATCCTGGGTCCTACCCTGCCTCCTGGGGGACGTGGGCTGTGTGACAAAGGTCATGGCAACAGGGCCTCAAGGGCCTCTGCTGGCCACCAAATGGACCTGAAAGCCTGAGACTTACCCACCTACCGAGACAGGACCAGAGGGACCCCATAAAAAACTGCTTTTTTCAGTCTTTTTCCTGTTTCTACTTTTTTTGCTCAGACCTACACCCCCGCCTTACACATCTGTTACACAACAGATAATATCTGTCCTCCTTGTAAAGGTCAAGGAGCTAATATTTCTTTGGAATCTTTTCCAGCACAACAGATAACCTCGAAGGCATGACTGGGCGGGGTCATCATGAAGTCATAAACGTTTTTCCAGGACTACTGACTCACGAGATCCCTGGCCCCAGGGCATCAGTCACTTGCGGATGCTTCCTAAGCACCCGTCTGTGTCTCTGTTCCCGGATTATGAGAAGACACAGGCACCAGACCACCATGAATACAAACCCCAGGCCCCAAACAAACAGGAGACGCCTCCTCTTTCCTTTCTGAGTCTCCCAAATGCTCTGTCTGTATCCACACTCTCTCTATGTCTTTAATAGACTCTATTTATTACTTCCTCTCAGCTCATGTTTGAGTTCTAGCCTGTGTGACGCCCAAGGCCCTCTTGGCTGGTCCTGTGGGCCCCGCTCTGGGTCCAGGGACCCAGCCAGCCTGTGTCACTCCCACAACTGCACATGCAGGAGGGAGGTCAGGGCCCCAAAGGAGATCAAGGTGCTGTTAGGAAGGGCAATGCATGCTGGGAGAAGAACGTAAAGCCCTTCGGAGGAAGGTTAAAGCCAGCTCTCTCCTTGCACAAGGAAGGAAGCTGAGTCTGGAGAGGTTCAATAACTTTTGAAGGTCAAAGAGCAAGTCTGAGGCAGAGATGGAACAAATACTCTATATCCTTGACTCCCAAAGTGTGGTCCCCTGGGAGATGCGGATTCTCGGGCCCCACTCCAGACCTCCCGAGTCAGCAACGCATTTTAACAAGTTCTCGGGGTGATTTACATGCGCGCTAAAGAGTGAGAAGCTCTGCCCCACCCTTGCCTCAACCTGAAAAAGAAAAAGAATTTGTGACGTTCAGGAGTTCTTTGTAATATTCTTAAAATTTTCTTCTGGGAGTGTGAAAATTGCACCAAAATAGAGTCACAAAACAGACAAAGAAATGGAAGATGAGCACCCAGGGGATGAAAGGTAAGGTCTAAAGGCCTGTGGGGAGGTTACTGGTAGGCGGGGTTATGGTGGGCGGGGTTACGGTGGGCGGGGTTATGGTGGGCGGGGTTATGGTAGGCAGGGGTTATGGTAGGCGGGGTTGTGGTAGGCGGGGTTATGGTAGGCGGGGTTATGGTGGGCGGGGTTGTGGTAGGCAGGGGTTATGGTAGGCAGGGGTTATGGTAA
>CM053573.1:3171955-3202892 GCA_028646485.1 Cryptoprocta ferox
CACGTCTCCCGCGTATTCCCATAAGGGCCCATTTCACCTTTCCAGAAAGTCATTTGTTTTCCCACACATGCCTTTTCCACCTCCTCTTCCTTTATTAAGATGGCCAATAAGCCCTCTGGAGTCACATATACGTGTGATCACATTTGTCTTTTGCAGTTTAATTTGCATGCCCTCAGAAAAAGGACCTAAGAGGGTAGAGGAAAACTCGTTCCTTCCCAATAGAGATCAGCAGGGAAGAGAAACCGTTGAGAGGGTGGACTAGAGGATGGAGAGCCTGGCTCTAGACTGCCCTCGCCCTCTTCTTCCTCCAAGGAGCGTGGGGTCCGTGAACCCACCATGAGGACCGTCAGAGCACGCAAGGAGAGGTTGCTCTCAGAACAGAGCTGCATCTAACTTGTTTACGTTTCGTTTCCTCTCAGCCGGTTCTGCCCCAGCTAAGCCGCTCGCTGAGTTCGGAGTTCACATACTTCAGTTCACCCACAGCCGTTTGAGAATCCTGCCGGTAGCCAGCGGCCACCTTTCTGTGGAGGCTGTGGTTATTATAAAAACTACCGACGACCGTGAGGGAGTCCGAACACTATCTGTCACCCCCAGAATGAAGATGGAGGATGGGTTAGCAACAATCCTGGTCACAGTTTCCACCACTGATGGACCATTCAACAGTCGCAGGGAGGCCAGTCCCCCCGCGCACTTCATAATGCCACCGGCCGTGTCGTGTCACCCACACACATGCACCAGCACTTACCACTGGTCCCGGGAGAAGGAGATGATGAAGCGAATGCCGGCAGGGAGCGGAGCCATTTACGTCGCACTGACCACAGAGCTCGGGTCACAAGGCAGGATGCTTCATGCACAGGTCACTGACCCTGGCTCCCAGGATCTCCCTCTGGCCCCCACAGCTCACGCGGACTGGAAAGTGCGCCGAGGTGTCCTGCTGGGTCTCGCCTGACCCCTTCCTTCCAGCAGGGGTCCGGCTCTCTGCAAGGAGAAGGAGGAGTTGAAGAGTCGGCGGTCCTGACCAGGGCACTGGAGGGGTGTCCGGCTGGAGGAGCACCCTGTCTGGTTGCTGGCCAGCCCACGGCGACGCTGGGCGTCCGCACGACAGGGGACTCCCGCCACCTACGAGGTGGACGCAAGCCCTGGGGGACGGCTTGTTCAAAGAGCACAGAAATGACTTCCACGTCATGTTCTGATGATGAATAAGGCGACCCAGGGCTCGTCTCCACGTGAGTCAACCCCTTCGCTCTTAACCACGGCACTCTATACGACTCATATTAACCTTCCCGCGAAGCCCATATGTGCCCAGTGCCTACACCGCGTGCTCAACTACCAGAGCGCGCCAGGACTCCGGACGTGCTCGATTCCACCCACCGTGGACTGGGCCATGTCTGAGCCACGCTAGCAGAGAGGGACGCAAGCCATCAAACCGATCATGAACCGTGGCCTTGCAACTGAACGGAAATGCATCTAATGCCATGGGAACGAACTCGACTGTATCTGCTTCTCCATTTCTCGTCTCCTGCGGCCACATCAGAGACCCCCAGCACACCAGCTAGGCCTGTCCCCTGTCCCAAAGCCAACCTCATGACTGTGGTACTTTCCAGTCTATCCTCTCTGCTTGGCAACAAGGAGTCCTTTGGCCCAACGCATTAAATAACATAGTCCACGGTGCATACGGGACCATGGCTCGCTCTATCTTAATACTTAACCAAAAATTCACCGGTTATATAATTTTTCAAAGAAAACTACTTTAAGTAAACCTTAAGCTCGATCTAAGGCAGCGGAAATTTATCTAACGTCTTCAAGTGACTTCCTTGGGATAACAGACAAGCAAAGCAAATAGTAGAGTCGGAGCACTCCAACGGAGTGCTGGTTCCTGAGTGTCTGGGCCTCCCCTAGTTCATTCCACCCCTCCCTCCTCCCCCCACACACCTTCTTCAAGGGTCTCCCTGCATGACGTCCGCAAAAAATTCAAAATCCTTGCTGAGTTTTCATCCGAGAAGCCCGACCCTGGCCCCTCCATCTCTCTCAGGGAGGCAGTGGAGACGTGAGCTCCAGCCAGAACTACATCGCCCCAGCTTCGGCCAGCCCGCTGCACCCCCCACCCCTGCCACCCCACCTGGGGCTGGGTGATCCTCGGCACCGCTTAAATTGTCTGCTTCCTTGCGGCCCCCCGCTAGAACATAGGGATGGTGGCACCTACATTTTAGGGTTGTTATGAAGAGGACAGGATCATCTGTGGAAAGCCCTTCGCACAGGGACTGGTGGCAGAAGATGTTCAGTAAATAGCCAGTGTTCTTGTGAGTCCGGGCAGTGGAGGGAGGCCCAGGACTGCAGGGGGCTGCCCCCCTCCTGTGACTGCGGTTTAGAACTTAGCACAAGGCCTGCCGGTGCTCAAGAGATGTGTTACATGAAACATTTCGAAAATGTTTTTGCCCAAAATCTGGATTTACAAAATATTTTACTAAAACTCTGCTCAAGATGACTGGGCCGCTGCTTGAGCCCAAATCTATTTCGAGAGACGATTTTGCCACCATGACCACATGTAAAATTTAAATTTTTCAGCGCCTGCAAATGGATGGTCAGAGTCCAATCCCTTCCTCTGTCCAGGCGCGGCCCGTCTAGGAATATTCTAGTGTCGTCCGAATCAATCCATTCATTAATCAACCTCAATTCTGGTAAAAACCTGCCATTTCAAAAAAAAACAAAAAACAAACAAACAAAAAAAACAACCCAGATAGCACTGGAAAACAGGGGAAGAAAAATGTCCATTTCTTTTTAAAACAATTGCGGGTTCTTCCCCTGTAAAATGGGTGAAAGTCAAGTGCCATAATTCTCCTAGTGAGTGCAGTTAAGCCGTGTAAAGGTAGTGATTTTACACGCAGGATGTTAGGAGGTCAACTTAATGAAGTTCCTTCCTCTGGAGCCTGGGCAGTGCCCACTCCATGGAGAGCCGGCCGAGCACTCTGGGGTCCACGGGGAGGACTCCCGTAATCACCGTGAGGCATGGCTCCCCCTTCCAAGGAGCACCACAGGGACAGACCGCTGGCCTGGTGCGCTGGACACTGGGCAAATTCAGGTCCAGTTTCTCTCAGCCCGTCCCCCCTCCCACCTCGTCCCCCCAGGCCGTCCCGTCCCCACCAGAGAGCACAGAGGAATGAGGGTGTTTGGCATGCAGCCCAACCACATAAAAAGGAGACAAGACCTTTCCCCCCAGTCGTGCTTTACAGGTGCCCCTGGAGCTCCACATTCGGGACAGAAGCCAGAATATCCAGTGTCATTCCATCTAAGACACCAGCTTCAGGACCCCCTTCCCCCCAACAGCTCCGTGGAAATCTGTGACAGCCACGTTTTTACACCCACCTCTGGAAGAGCCCCGCCCCGCCAGCTAGGAATGGAGTGACCTGAGGGAGACGCATTCCCCAGCGACGCCCTCAGACCCTCCCAGGTGGCCCTGCAGGGGCTCAGTGCGCCCCGCCCAGGCACAAGTAAGGGGACTGAAAGGAAGTAATAGCAAGAGTACGGCGGAAAGGGTCCTTCAGAACTGAGCGCTGCTGTAAACAATCTAGGCCACCCTGAGCATATTTTAACTGATCGACTTAAAGACAAAGTTTTAAAGGTGGATCTTATTTTAAGACAAAGATGCGTGGAAAGTGTATGCCCCTCTCCTAAAAAAAAAAAAAAAAAGTTTTTTCTTTTTTCTTGAGAGAGAGAGAGAGAGAGAGAGAGAGAGAGAAGGAGGGGAGCAGGGAGAACGAATACAGCTTCCTTCCCAGAGAAAATACTTTCTGTGGTTGGACTTTAAAGGCTCTATTCCATATGAAAGATTAATGACCTCGGCCACAACATCCTCCCGGTGGTTTGGACCGAGGAGGAGTCCTCCCTCTGTGGCACTGTCCTTCCTCCGCCGGCAAACGGCACATCAAAGGGGGAGCACAGAGGAGAAGCTGCCCAGACCACATGGTGAGCCACCGAAGGTCTGGCGCCTGGCCCTACAGGACACCAGGAGCCGGGAGAACATGAGCACAGTGACCAACTCAAACAACTTGACAGGGTTTCAGACCCGCGGCAGGCAGCCCGCGCGGGCAGCGAGCTCGGGGAACCGGGGGCGGCAGGCTTTATTCCCCCCTCCGAAATTCAAACCTGGGGGCTGAGCGCAGCGGCTTTCCGGGGTCCTCCGCTCAAATGCAAATCCGGACGGTCGCCGGGTCACCGGGTCGCCGGGATCGGCCGCGTGGCTGCGGGGGCGGGGAGGGCAGGAAGGCGGGAGAAAGAGGGCAGAGGAGCCCGATGGGTGGCGGTCGGCAGGTGGGGGGCTTCCCGGCGCTCCCCTCTCCATCCGCCAAGACGTTGTCACCCGCGTCGGCCGCGAGGCTCACGGGCTCCGGGGACCAGGGGCTCCGCACACAAACAGCCCGGAGGCCCAGGGCGCCGGCTCCTCCCCGGCGGCCGGTCCCGGGGGAGGCGGACTTGGCGGCACGCCCACGTCCCCGGCGCGCGGCGGGCTAGGCGCGGGGCTCCTCCCGCGGCGTCCCCGGACCCCCGCCGCCACCGCGGCCGGGGCAGGGGGGGAGCGGGACCTCCCGGGCCGCCCCTGCCCCCACTTGCCCGGGATCCCCGCGCCGCTCGGGTCCCTCCGGAGGCACGGAAGGAGTCGAGACTCCCGGGCCCAGGCCAAGGCCAAGCACAAAGGCCGGGGGGAGGGGGGGGAGGGGCAGCCGGGGCGCCGGGACCGGCCCCGCCGCGGCAGGTGCTGCGCGGCCGCAAAGCCCGAGGCCGGCGGCCCCGCGGGTGCAGGCGGTGGGGAGCGACCCCGCGCCGCTCTCCCCGCCCTGCCCCTGCCCCTGCCCCTGCCCCTGCCCCTGACCCCGTGCCTCACCTGCGCCGCGGCCCGACCCGGCCGCCGCGGGCGCTTCCTGCTCGCGACTTCCTGGGGCGGCGCGCGGAGGCCCCGCCGGCCCCGCCGCCCCTTTCACTTTCCTGCGGGCCGCGGGGCGCCGGGGCCCGGGCGGCGGCGGGCGGCTCGGCCCTCCCCTCCGGCTCATCCTCTCTTCCGATCCTCCCCGCCCTCCCTGGATCCTCCCCCGCTCCCCCCTTCCCCGGCCCCGGGGCGCGCCCAGGGTCCCAAACAGCCCCGGGGGCGCCCCCGCGCGAGCGGCGCTGCCCGCCCGCCGGCTGCTGGGGCCCCCAGGCCATCCCCCCACAGCGGGATTTTGGCGGCAGTCCTGTGTCCTTGCACCTGCCGGCCGGCTCATGCGCATTTATTGGCTTGCTCTCCACTGACCAACAGGGAGCTCCCCCTGGGCCCTTAGTCGTCAAGGTAGGTCTTACCGACCAGCAGCGAAGAGACAAAGCGTCGCGTCCTCCGGGAAGGGCCAGCGCTAAGAAGGGCGTGCCTTGGACTACTGGCCTTTATTCCTATTGCCCCTTCTCAAGGGTCAGGATCATGAAAGTAGCATTGTATTAAGTGAAAACGAGGCCCACGGAGAGGCTCTATTGAGGCTTCCTTTATCACGCCTGTGTGCCCACGACCCGCTGCTCACCGGGTCGGACCGACAAGCCCGGCCTGGCTCGTCACCCCATCCATTGCACCTGCTGCTGTCCTCACACACGGTCCCCATGCCACCCCACGTGGGGTGTTCTCTGCCTCCCGCTCTCACTTCTGGCCCACAGCTGCCCTTGGGCCACTCCTGAAGGGCCCAGTGACATTCCTACAGCACCCACAGTAGGCACAGAGCGTCCAAGCCCCAATCCCAGAGGAGCACCTCCCAGGAGGAGCAGAGTGCAGCGGAAAACACATTTTGCAGATGAACTTCCAGGAGGTGGCTGCCCCCCCCCTTTAAAATTAAACACAATGCTTAGGGCTAAAAGCAATCCAAGGTCTCTGCATAAATGCCCAGAGGTCTGCCCCGCCCAATATCTCCCTCAGGCCAGCCTGGAGAAGGTTTCCTCCTCCCCTGCCAGGCCTCACGGTTTCCCCTGGGGCCCTGTTCTGTTTCTAGAACACTGCTATCCTTTTCTGTTGGCTGAGTTGATTTGTGTCCAACGCACCACTTATTTGGCTCTTGAGAAGGTTCTCTGCACAGAAAGGGAAACTGGCAGCTGCAGGTGGCCCCGGGGTTCAGCCACAGGACACCTACTGGGCCCCCTCATGGGACACTGAGATGGCCCCAGGCCCCTTAACTTCTCTCTTCCTTTGGCAGGGTTTCTGTCTTCCAGTCCCTTCTCCCTTTCCTGACTCCATTCTTGGTGATCCCCAAACCCACCCAGTGTGGCGCCCAGCTCTCCCCAAGTCACCCCTCCTCTGGTCCTGCAGGGTCTGCACAGAGCTCCTTGCCTGTCTCTGACGTAGGCACCAGCCCCCTTCCCCCGCCCCATCCAGGCTCCCCCTCAGGCACCCACTCTCCCCCCTCCCCAGGCTGCCCCTCAGGCACCCACTCTCCCAGCTGCAGCTGGGACCCTGTTGTTCCGATGAAAGCCCTTCAGGATGCCCCTCTGGCCCACAGGGACACAGCTGGGTCCTTTACGAGCTGGACAGCAGGCCTGACCCCACGCTTCCAGCTTCCTGCCCAAGCTCTGTCGCTTCCACGAGGCGTGCTGTCTCCCACACTGCCATTTCCGCCCCGCCCTCTAACCTCAGCCAGTCCTGAGCCTGTGGGCTCCAACTCCGAGAGCAGG
Source organism: Cryptoprocta ferox (assembly GCA_028646485.1). Classification (NCBI taxonomy): domain Eukaryota; kingdom Metazoa; phylum Chordata; class Mammalia; order Carnivora; family Eupleridae; genus Cryptoprocta; species Cryptoprocta ferox. Next base: position 3,178,634 of record CM053573.1, read on the forward strand.
TCAACTGTTTCCGTCTTCCCAGTCTGCGCGGCATTTCCTCGGGGCCCCAGAAACCAGTTTATCCTGACTTACCACCATGAATGAATCCTAGTTGTTTCTCAATCTACCTCCTGGCCCCTGGCCTGGGGTTGGAGAGATTCTCAGGGTCGTGCCCTGACTCAGAAGACACCCGTCTCTATTGGCCAGCTGCGTGGAGGAATACGGTGCGACAGGGACAGATCTCCTGACAGTTTTCATAACGTCCCCTCTCAGAGAAAATGGTATTTGTATGGCGCACAGAAAGCCGGAGGGAGCCGGGGCGGTCTTTATGGTATTTGCTGAAAGTGTTAGTCTTTTAGCTTTAGAAACGATTCAAGTATTTATCTTTTACAAGAAATGAATCGTGTATGTGATCATAAGAAACACCTAAACATGTATTAGGGGCGGTTATACTTTTGTAGAAAACTTCCCAAATAGAACAGGTCACACTTTGAAATGGAAACCTGCGATTGCTTCATGCCGAGAACGCACCAGGTTTGATGGGGAGGACGCTGCCTGCGGGCTCAGGACGGAGGACACAGCTCGCGGGCACCACCGAGACGCTTTCTTTGTGCCACTAGAGAACTCTAAAGCCATTCGTCACAACCACAGATTTTACAACAGTTGAAATTGTCAAGAATCTAACGGCTCTTCCTTTTCTTTCGTTGACATGCAATGTGAGAATTTCTTAGGAGAATAGAATGAATTCCAATCCGGTTGAACTTCTCATATCCAGCATTTCCAAATCGCGACGAGGTGTGCCAGGCCAGAGGTGGTGTTGCCCCCGGGCAGCCACTGACACAGCTGAGGGCCAGGGCTCCACACGGAGGAGCCCAGGGCAGCCAGGCTTATGCCAGGCGGCGAGGCCTCAGCGTCAGCAAGGGCCCTTGACTTTGAAAAGCTCATAGAGGAAGAGGCGTGTGGCAAGAATAGGCCTGTGCACTTAAAGGCAAATTGATGTGAGCCCGAGGAAGGGGCGTTTTGTAGGGCCGCATGACAAAGCGCCTCCAACTGGGTAGCTTCGAACAGCAGAAGTTTATGGTCCCCCAGCTCTGGAGGCCGGACGTCTGAGATCAAGGTCTGTGCTCCCTCTGGAGCCTCCGGGGTAGAATCTGCTTCGGGCCTTTCTCTTAGCTTCCGGGGGTGCTGGCCATCCTTGGGGTTTCTCCACTTGCAGACACAGGGCTCCAAACTAGCTGTCATCACGCTGCGCCTCCCACGGGTCTGTGTCTCTGTGTCCACTCTCAGGAGGACACCTGTCACATGGGATACAGGGCGCACCTACTCCAATATGACCAAATCTCAACTATTTACATCTGCGACCACCTTATTTCCAAGGAAGGGCACATTCTGAGGCCCCAGGAAGGACAAGAATGTGCGGGGCGGGGGAAAGGAGGGACAGGGGGGTATGATGTAAGTTTGAGCAGGGCACAGGGTGCAGGGAAATTAATGGGAGGGGGGCGCGTCCTCAGGCCGGCGACATCAGGAAGCTGTGAGCACGCGAGGCTGAGCTGAGGCCGTGGCCAGAGCTGCTGGGCGGGATGGGGGTTGGGAGGGGCGGTGGCCGGCAGGGGACAAGCAGGGAGCGGACAGTCCTACCTCACAAGTCTTACTCTGGCACTGACCCAAGCCGAGAGGCAGGTAGAGGCAAGGGAGCCCCAGGGCCACAGCACAGCTCTGAGCGTGAGGCTCAGAGAGTATCCGGCTAGGGAATATGTCACACAGGTAACCAGTGACCACGACACTGTTACACGTCACAACAGGGGACACGCAGGGTGTAAGAGTGGGCACCTGTGGGCCGCTGCTGCCGCTGTCCAGGCCTGAGATAAGGCTGCTGGGGAGTGCGGGCTGGAGACAGATCCAGGAGGAGGCAGGGGAGAGAAGGGAGCCACGGCTGGCCCCTCATGTCAGGCTTGGGCAGCTAATTGAGCGGTGAGTCTTCCTGGAGGGAGGGATGCAGAACACAAGCTGGGGGGCAGGCAGGAGAGGAATTTATTTGTGCGTGGGGAGCACTTGGGTCCCAGGGGGGCTGTCACGCAGACGCTGGCCGGGGCTGGATGTGCAGGTTGAGTCTCTGGAAGAATCGTAGGCTGGTGGGGGCGGCCGGGTGTGGACAGCAGCGCAAGGCAGGGGAGAAGCTCGCCCAGGCAGGAGGCTAGGACGGAACCGGGTCCGCCAGCATTTAGGGGCCAGGCAGAGAGAAGCTGGAAGCCGTGCCTAGTGTGGGGGGAGAGGCCGGCGGGGGTGCTGTCCAAGGGCCTGAGGAGGGCCCTTTCCAGAAGCAGAGGGAGAAGGCCGTGGAGTCAGAAGCGGCACAGGAGTCAGGGTTTACAGGGGAGCGGGCAGACCGTTGTAGGGGGACAAAGTAGGGAGCGAGCAAGCAGAGGCCGCATAAAGCAAACAGAGCATCTCAGGAGGGTTCGCTGAGCCTGGGAGGAGAGAGAAGGACCCAAAGCTGGAGCAGGGCCTGGGGGAGGAGGAAGGGTATGTTTGGGGTGTCTGGACGTTTCCAAGCACAGGTAGAAGGCGAGAAAACACGAGGGTGAGGCCCCGTGTGCCCATCACTCACTTCATCAAGTGCATCGACTGCCAACACGCGCCTGACTGCCCTTCCTCCTTGTGTCGACCCCCTTCCTGCCCCAGGACTGTTCTGCCGTATATCATCTGCAGATTTTCAGTATTTATCTCTAAAAGAGATGGTTTTAACCACCACCACAAGCCAATCGTCGATGCTCCCCAAACCAGAATAATCCCCGTAACAGCATCAAATACCCAGTCTGTGCTCTCACCTCCCTGACTGTCCTACGTTCTCACTATTGCAATTTGTTTTTAAAGCGTATTCATTTATTCTGAGGGAAAGAGAGAGCGAGCAAGGGAGGAGCAGGGAGAGGGAGAGAGAGAATCCCAAGCAGGCTCCATGCTGCCAGCGCAGACCCCAAGGCGGGGCTCTAACCCAGGATATCACGACCTGAGCCTAAATCAAGTCGACGCTTAACTGACGGAGGTGCCCAGGCAGGCACCCCACTGTTGTGTCTGTTTTTAAAAAAATTTTTTATGTTTATTTATTATTGAGACAGAGAGAAACAGAGCATGAGCGGGGGAGGGGCAGAGAAAGGGGGAGACACAGAGTCCGAAGCAGCTCCAGCCTCCGAGCTGTCAGCACAGAGCCCGACGCGGGGCTCGAACCCACAAACCGTGAGATCATGACCTGAGCCGAAGTCGGACGCTTAACTGACTGAGCCCCCCAGGCGCCCCGCTGTAGTGTCTGTTTTTAAACAGGGTTCCAAACAGTCCACACACGCCTTGCCCTGATGTGCCCCCCCAGGTCTCCCCATCTGGAGATCGGCCCTGCGCCTCTGTCTCTGCCCCTGGCACTTTGGTCCCCTGGCTGCAGAGGCGGCCGCCTTCGCGACATGGACTCACATGTCCTTCTGCCCCCTGCCCTTCCTGAACTTGATGGTGGGCAGATTCGGGCATCGGGGAGCACAGCACGTGTGACGGCAGGTGTCCCCTGCCCGAGCCGGTTATTCACCTGGAGTAAGAGTCACAGAAGGACTGAAACCGTGATGTCCTCGCTGCATGGTGTCTTTGTATCTATTGGCAGCACACTTCTACCCTGACGGACCTGCCCTCATCAGTTACTTAGCTCTGAGCTGCGGTGCCTGTAGGGAAGGCCGATAAATGCGGAACTCCTTCCTTCCTTTGCCAAGTTTCAGAATACCGCGTCGGTCTCCCAGCATGCTTCAAACGTTACCAACCAGTTTCCTCTCGCTTCGATTTGCCTTTCTGTTCCGCGCGCCCGGCTGTGCTCCGACCTGCGCCCGTGCTCTCCCTCATCCGCCCGTTCTGGCCAGTGGGAGCCTCTTCTAATTGGCTCCCGAGTGCTTCTGCCACGACCCGGTCCTCTGACAGTGTCCTTGCTTGCTCGTGCGACAACACGTTCTGGGCTCACCTCACACGGCTGCCCCGGACCCGGGCCCAGCCATTTCTCTCAGGAGGCGCCCATCCTACAGAAGCCACGAGAGGGGGTGGGAGTTGGTGCGCACAGGAAGGGGGCTGTCAGCTTAAAGGACACAGGTCCCTCCAGAGAAAGACGAGGAACCCAAAACACACGAGGACAAGGGCGCCTGGGTGACTCAGTCGGTTAAATGTCCGACTTCGGCTCAGGTCGTGATCTGGCAGGTCATGGGTTCGAGCCCCGCGTCGGGCTCTGTGCTGACAGCTCAGAGCCTGGAGCCTGTCTTCGGATTCTTTGTCTCCCTCTCTCTCTCTGCCCCTCCCCTGCTCGCGCTGTCTCTCTCTCTCAAAAATAAATAAAACATAAAAAAATTAAAAATTAAAAAATGAAACAAAACACCCGAGGAGGAATGAGCCTCGGGAGGGGATGGACACAGGACGGATGGAGACAGATCATTTCGTAGGCGGGAAGGCAGGAGGTGAGTCGTCTGCTCTCCCTGGTTGCAGAAGCTGAAGTCAGGGGCTGAAGGTGAAGAGGAGGAGGTCGCCTCTGGTGTTTGGGGACAATCAAGAGGATTTACAGGAACAGCAGCGGACGCTCCCTGGAGGGCAGCGGGTGCTGGCAGCTGAGAGACAGAGAGTAACAAGATCACAAATTTCTATCGGTGCCAATCTGTGTGTGTCATGGAATGAGCATGTCTGTGAGCTGAGTGATCCCGTGAGAGGACGAACAGATCCGACCTCAGGGGTCAGCTTTGGACACCCCCCAATTTGCAGGGACCAGTCACTCCACCTACTGGAAGGTTCGGTCTTTCATGACAAAGAACCGAGAAGAACGAGACCCTACTGTGTGCAAAATAAGCCCTGTGCTAGCCGCTGGGATTGCATTGAAAGGTCCGGTTTAAACGAAGGACCTTGTGTCCCAGAGCCCGGTGTCTGCAGGGGGACCGGGAGGCGAGGCCAGGGCGCATCCGGGGAAGGAGCAGACGTTCCTGGGGGAGGACCTCCCTTGGACAGAGCTCTGGCCGTTCTGGGCTTCAGAGCTTGAGACAACGCCTCCGGCTTAGAAAGCATCAAAGCATTAAGCACTATTAGAGAGGTGAAGAAAGGTAAAATCAGGACGGGTTTACTTAACACGGAGAAGAGAAGTTCCATTTTATCTCCATGCGTCAAAAGTCAGAATTCCGGCAGCGTGGGGCGCTAGCCGGCGAGCGAGGAGGTCTCCGTTCAATCATTCACGTTGTTGATAACAGAATGGACGGCCCTCGGCCCACCCTTACTGGTGGGGGACCCTGGGAACCTCACTTTACCCTCCCGAGCGCCAGCCCTCCCGCCATGGTTCCCCGGGGGGCTGACGTGAAGGTGAAGGAGGCCACCTGTTCGTCCGAGAATCCTTATCACCTAGAATCATGCCTGGCACACCGGAGACACTGAGGAAACCCTTGATGCTGAGTGACGGGTCACAAGCGTGGGGTGGCCCCGTTATAAATACTGGCAAACATAGCAAATCAGCATGAATGTGTGATGGCTCTCAGACATCTACCGGACGCGGGGGTAGGAGGGAACTATGGAGTCCCGTTTAGCAGCTTATTTTGTTGATTTGCCAGTTTCTTCTTAATGTGTATTTATTTGGGGGGGGGAGGGGCAGAGAGAGAGGGAGACACAGAATCCAAAGCAGCTCCAGGCTCTGAGCACAGAGCCCGATGCAGGGCTTGAACTCATGAACTGTGAGATCATGACCTGAGCCAAAGTCAGATGCTTAACTGACTGAGCCACCCAGGCGCCCCAATTTGTCAGTTCCTTCTAAAAGTGGAGTTTGGGGTGCCTGGGTGGCTCAGTCGATTCAGCGTCTGTCTCTTGGTTTCGGCTCAGGGCAAGATCTCACGGTTTCTTAAGTTTGAGTCCCATGTGGGGCTCTGTGCTGACGGTACAGAACCTGCTTGGGACTCTCTCTCTCTCTCTCTCTCTCTCTCTCTCTGCCCCTCCCCTAATCACACTGTTTCTGTCTCTCTCAAAATAAATAAATAAACCTAAAAAATTAAAAAATAATAAAATAAAAATGGAGTTTGATTTCCTGCCCCCTATCTTCAATGTAAGTCGTGTTAAGGTTTGGTTCCGTGGCATAAAGCTAACAGAGGTTTTAAAGCCAAACGTGCCTCCAAAGTTCCTACGGGTTACTTCGCAGCCACCCCCCTGCTGGCAAACCCAGGGGCGTCTGTGAGGGGGCGCGCAGTGCCACGTCAGTGGACGGGTATCAAAGAGTGGGCGGGCTGCCCGTGCCCACCTCCTTCCTGCAAGCGCGCTCCTCGAGATCGCTGCTGGGCAGATCAGCACTTACCAGATGTGTCACCGTGGAATGTTCCTGAACGTGTTTATGCCTCAGTGTTTTCTCCTCTAATGCAGGGTCACTGAGCATTCCGCCGTGTCGGGCACGGCCCTGCTACACAGAGAAGGACAGGCGACCATCTCAGGGAGCTCACTCTCTAGCTGGTATGAAATGACAGAGAACTTCAAGCCACAAAACCCCAAATCCTCAAGCAGGTTACACGTTTTCCAGTTTTCACTTAAACAATTTAAAAAGTCTCTTAGAAAAATAATCATGTATTTTGTTGATATTGTAACTTTGGAGAATCAAAGAGGATTCTGAACATTATCTTCGCCCAACTGACCTTGCTTAATAAGTGTGGGATTTTACATTTCCCTCCTGTTCGGCGGGGAAACTTCTAGGGTCCCTACATGGAGACCCTGAACCTCGAGCCAGAAACAAACAGCATTACGCTGATGAGTTGCGGCAATGCCTTGTGGGGGGCAGCCAGGGGCCGAGTGCGGCCCACAGTGGATCGCAGCCCGGTTTTCAGTGCCCAGTAGTACTGCTCAGATGGCGTTTAGACCCTTCCCGCCTCTCCCCTTGGTGGAGGGCGAGGGAAAGGGTTCCTGCACCTCTCCTGCCTGCTGGGTTTGGTCCACAGCTGCTTGGAGGGTTGTCCTAGCAGCCAGGTCGTTAAACACCAGGCCCGGGAGGGAGAGAAACACGTAGTTACAAGCAGGTACACCGGGGCCCTAGGCAGAGGCGAGGCTCGCACCCGGAGCCGAGGAAGCACTTTTGGTGGTCAGCCGGGAGTAGGGATGAGGAGGGGCCGCAAAAGACACCTGAAAAGGTATTTCCTTAATAATATAAAGGATTACAGTCTCCTTAAGGAACGCTCAGTACCTCCTTCAAACTCGCATTAACATGTCCACCCATTCTTTTATCAAACCTTGATTGGATCAAGGTAATTTTGACATGCCCTCAAGGTGAAATACTGCTCGGTCATTTAAAGTCCTTATGAAAGAACTGACATGTGTGCCGTGGAGAGGTACATGGCAATGGCAAGTGAGAAATGAAACCATTCCAATCAAGTACAAATATCTATGCATTTAGAAAGCCTGGAAGGATTCACGCCCAAAGGCCAGGAACAGCTGTCCCTGGAGGGAGGCGAGGTTACTGGTTGCCTTTACTTTCTTCTTTACACGTCACTGCATCTTACCCATTTTGCAAAAAGCACTTAGTAATTTTTAATAATTTGAGCCTTGGCCCTGTGTCAGGCTCTGTGCTAGACTGTGGGGGTCAAGGCCCAGGGAGCACTTAGGGAGGCTGACTGGGAGGCACAAGGCACGACTGTGGCAGGAATGCAACAGAGGGGAGGGGGACCCAGGGGCTCGAAGCAGGTAGGAAGGCAGCCGCAAGGTGGCGGCGGCTGGGTAAGTTCAAGGTGAAGAGAAACGCAGGAACTGGGAATTGCGTTTTGGAAAGAGAGAACAGCATACGCTAATCTAGGAGGCTGTCCTGGAGAAAATGATCTAAATAACGGACGGTGGTTCATGTAGGGCAAGAATAAGCCTTCGGGGGAAAAGTGCTGTCCCCACAAATACTCCAGGACACACAAGGTCAAGGGACCATGAGATGCCTGCCGTTCTGCCCATCAAATTAGCCCAGGAGAAGAATGACTTACAGCAGGCGAGGTATCCTCGGGCAGCAGTCACTAGGGGGGAGGGGGCGGGCCGGCATTCTAGAAGGCAGCACAGAAGGGCACATTTAGTCTCCCTGTTCCTCCCTCTGGTCCAGGAGCCCCCAACCCGCACACAACCGAATCCCACACAGGCGGGTCTGGGGTGTGGACAGAGCTCTATGCACGCAGATGTTCACACTGCTTCATTCCTTCACTCTGGGGGGGTGGGTGGTCACTGCCTCACTCTGCTACATCACCGACACGCGGGAACCCGTAGTCTTCGGTACGGAGCAAACAGTATGTGGTCAGAGATTTAAAAGCCTGAGCTAAATATACACATTCCATTTCACCGCGCGGGGCGTTTCCGGAGCGTTTACTCATCATCTTATTTGGTTCTCATGACCTTTCTGCAGGTTGGGTAGGACAAGCCTTGGGGGAGAAGTCACTCGCCGGGGGCCCCTCCCCACACCTTCCCCAGAGAACCTGATGCAACCTCGGGCCCTGCAAGGCGCCACCCGCTGTCCCTTGAGGTCTCCCTCCACCACCACTGGCCACACCAACGTCATCTGTGACGGCAGACTAGGTAGGTCCAATCTCACATATCCACTAGGACGGAATCCTTTTTAGACTAGGGGTCCAAGTCTTTTTAGACTAGGGGTCCATATCCACCCCATCCTTTTTAGACTAGGGGTCCAAGATGAAGCCACAAGGGATCAGACTTTCGCCAATTTTTTTTAATAGCATGGATTAATGTTGAATTTGTCCTAACCGGGTCTGTACATTATTCTCCTTTCCTAGAGCCCCCTAATATCCGACCCAGGGGCCCAGCACGCACTCAGCTACGATTACGTAACTGATGTATTGAGAGGGCCCTTGGGAAATCAAATCTGATTTAAGAGGAGTAAAAACCCAAGATCATAAACCAGAAGAAAAGAAAAGAATAAAAAATTGATGTACTTTACTTTTTTTCTCTTTTCCAAGTGTTGCATAACTTACAGTCCTGTTGCAAAATGATACCTAACCTTCAGCGTGCTGAGCAGGTGTTGGTTGAACACTTACTATGTGCTATGTGGGGGGAGGGGGGCACAGATGAGCGGCCACCTCTTCCCCTGAGTTGCTGTCCTGCAAACAACGCCAGTCTGCACCGTTTCCAGACACCTGGACTCCGCCCTGGCTGACTCCACCCCCCTCCCTGCCCCACTGGCCGAGCTGCATTACCGAACGGTTTCGCTTCCTGGGTGGACGCGGATTTATTTTTGTTTCCTGATCACAGGGTTCTCAACATGCCTCCATTAAACCACATAACTCAGGGAGGCTCGTATATCTGCTTGTTTCCTCTTTGTCGACCGCCATCAGCATGAGAGGTGTGACTTCAAACTGTTCAAAGAGCCACCTGCACTTGAGAATCTACACGTCTACGGGCGCCTGGGCGGCTCAGTCAGTTAAGCGTTTGGCTCAGGTCACGATCTCACGGTTTGTGAGGTGGAGCCCCCCTCCCCGCTGATAGCCCAGAGCCTGCTTGGGATTCTCTCCCTCCCTCCCTCTCTCTCTCTCTCTGCCCCTCTCTGGCTCATGCACTCTCTCTCTCTCTTTTTCTCTCTCAAAAATAAACAAACATTAAAAAAGAACCTATGTGTCTATATATTTCTAGAAACTTCAGTCTCTTCCTGCCCTCAGGTATATCAGCACTAATGAATACAAGCATTCGGCGAAATCTCATCGCAGCCTAACCTCTGATTGTCACAATTACCTGGTTGTACGACCTCTTCAGGAAGAAACAACAATTGAAAATAATTACAATAAACTGGAGTCCAAGTTCACCAAAGACCTACCGAGAGAAGGCGCTTAGCTTACGACGTGGGTAACGCATTAATAATAGCTTGCACTTACCAAGGGCTCCCCACTGGGCTACGCTCATTGGAAACATTTTATTTAGACATGGCAATGGCCTTAAGAGGTCAGGTAGCTATATCTCCATTTTAAAGATGGACAAACTGACTTCAGAAAGGAATACACAGAGCTAGGGTTCCAACCCTGCGTCTGATTCCTCTCTACTGAATGTCCTTAAAAGTCTTTTATTTTTCATTTTTTAAATGTTTATTTATTTATTTTTGAGAGAGAGAGAAAGAGACGGTGCGAGCAGGTGAGGGGGCAGAGAGAGAGGGAGACACAGAATCCGAAGCAGCTCCAGGCTCCGAGCTGTCAGCACAGAGCCCGACGCGGGGCTCGGACTCACGAACCTCAAGATCATGACCTGAGCCGAAGTGGACGCTCAACGAACCGAGTCCCCCAGGTGCCCTGAAAGTCTTTTATTTTTTAAAAAAGAAGTTGCAATTCCTGTTTTTAAATGTCGATCTGTTGCGGGGGGTGGGGGAGGGGCTGGGTGGCTTAATTTGTTAAATGACTCTTGACTTTGGCTCAGGTCATGATCTCACAGTTTGTGAGATCGACCCCTGTGTCAGGCTCCGCACTGACAGTGCAGAGCCTCCTTGGGCTTCTCTCTCTCAAAATAAATAAACTTAAAAACATCTTTATAAAGTATCTGTCTAGGGGTGCCAGGGTGGCTCGGTTGGTTGAGCGACTGACTATTTTGGGTCAGGTCATGATTTCACGGTTGTGAGATCGATTCCCACATGGTGCTCCGTACCGACAGCGTGGAGCCTGCTTGGGATTCTCTTCCTCTCTCTGTCCTCCCCCCGCCCCCCACCACATGCACGCATGCTCTCTCTCTCTAAATAAATAAAAGGTGCAATTCCCATTTTTAAAATAGCTATATGTCTACATCTATGTACCACACATCTGTACCTATGTACGGTTATATGTGCACATACACGTAACACATGCACACATTTCCAAGAATACAAGCAATTTTAATGAACAGCCTGCCATTTCCACAGTTAAGATGGGTCTGACGTCATTTTGTTGCTTACTATTTGAGCTGTCACATGCGTAACCAAACAAAACGGGCCTGTTGGCATTCCTCCCACTGTCCTGGGTCCTTAGGGCTTCCCATGCAGGGTCCCGAAGAGCTCAGAGGGACCGCTCACGGTTGCCATGGCAACCGCCAGGCCTCCAGCCCTCCGCTCAGAAGTGGGTCAGAAAGGTGTGCGGTTAGGTAACGGACCCCCAGGGGGCTTCCAGGAGCCCTGTCCTCCCTTCTGGAGCAATCCGTCGGGGCACCCCCCCCCCAGCCTGGCCCCTGTGCTCTCATCCTTTGGGGGGAAGGCAGGTAGGTAGAGACACGTGAGCCTCCGTCACCCACACTTGGGAAGGGCAAGAAGAGAACTTCCTACTGGGGAAACGGAGCTGGGCCGACGGTGGGCGCTCCCCTCTCCCGCGCACACTCTGCCTCTCTCTCTCTCTCTCTCTCTCAAAAATAAATAAACATTAAAAAACACTAAAAAAAAAAAAAACCACGGCCAGCACAAGTTGGAACTTAGCAAACTTTAGTCACTGTCATTGTTAGAGCAAATCTGAAAGTTGGGTTTCCGACACTTTCACATGCATAAAAGCAAGCATTTATTTACATTACTATTACCGTTACAGATTTCTCACATTAAAATATTTTTGACACTTTATTATAAAAAGACACGCTTCATCGTAGTCAGTGTGGTAACTGTCAGGTGTAAAGTAGATTTTACTCATCTGCATCCCGACACCTCACTTTTCCCCACAAGAAAAGCTGTTAAATTCTGGTGTTTACGATCTTTTTTCTTTGCAACTAACAAATAATGCTAATTGTAGGGGCTTGTGTGTTCATTTGCTCGTCAATTGTTTCTTCTTTCAGTAAGTGATGTGTTTGGGCCGTTGTGTCACTGGGTCTGAGGGAAAGGCCTGCAAAGTGTGTGTGTGTCTGGAAGACCCGTGGACGCTTCCCTCATGAATGTGGCATCCACAAGGCTGTCAGGCAAGGTCACACTCTGTTTCCTCAGCCGCTCCTCCCCCTACTCTGACAGCAACAGCACGCCTTGGGGGGGGTTGTGTGTGAGGGGAACCTTCTATTAACGATCTGCGAGTTCTTTGTAATATTTGTGTCGTTAAGGTGATGTAGCTCTCACAATAAATAACAATACATTAATAAAATATTATCTTTGATCCCCGTGGCAGCTCTTTGAGATTAGAAGGGCTTGTTCTCCGCAGTTTACAAAATAGGAATCCAAGGTTCAGAGGGCGGCTGAATTGCCTGAGCTCACCAAAGCCACGGACACCCAGAATTAGGACGTGGGCACTCCGGCTCTAGGAGAGTAATGTTTCTACTAGACAATGAGGCCTTTAAGACCGGTCTCCCCCCTTCCCTCATTGAGATCGTTTTTTTTGAATACTTAAATATTGGGTTTAAAGAAATAAGACTATTGGGTTATTGTTATTGCTAAAGGTACTAAATGTCAAAAAGCAATGATATTTGGATTTTTTTAATTAAAAAATTTTTTTTATGTTTATTTATTATTGAGACAGAGAGAAACAGATCATGAGTGGAGGAGGGGCGCAGAGAGAGGGAGAGCCAGAATCGGAAGCAGGCTCCAGGCTCTGTGCTGACAGCTCAGAGCCCGACGCGGGGCTCGAACCCACGAACCGTGAGGTCGTGACCTGAGCCGAAGTCGGATGCTCAACTGACTGAGCCACCCAGGCGCCCCAGTGATACTTAGATTTAAGATGACACAGTTTTTTGTATGATTTGCAAACACACATTAGAAATCGGATATACAAATGTATGATGGCCAAACCGTATAGAAAACTAGAACTCTGACGCACAAGCTACAGCCCAGGAAACCAACCCGTTATTTACAGTAACCAGCGCAGGAAGCCAGCCTGCTGTAAGTCAGGCTTGTCGGAAGTCAGTCCCCTATCTCTACCAACTGGTCTAGGCGCAAACAATAACATCTCTAACCATTGGCCAGGACTTGACTACTAACTGAGCAGTTCCCTGACCTTCTCCCTGCTTCCAGCTTAGGACCAACCCGAGAAAGCTCAACTTGCACTGATCACCAGCCACATAGGATGTCCCCCTGATGAGGTTTCGGGGTGATGGTGGGGTCCGGAGCTGACGGCCAAGAAAGAATTCTTGAAGACGTCTTTGGTGCACAAATCGTGGTTTTATTAAAGCACCGGGACAGGACCCGTGGGCAGGAAGAGCTGCCGTGGGACCATGGGGAGGGACTGGTTAGATACTTGGGAGTTGAGGGAGGTAAAGTCAAGGGGAAGTTTCCAATGGGATTTTCATATGCCAGGGCAGACTCCCAGGATTCTGGAGGCCTAGCTATGGTTGTTTTTCCCTCCAGCAACTCATTAGCATTAAGGCAGTAGGGAGTTCCTACAGAGATGTTTGACTCTGCCTGTCTCAGGTATTTGCCAATGGGCTGCAGGTTACAAGGAAACTGAGTTCTATGTGCCATTTCCTTGTGCCTTTGTTCCCACATCACACTGGAGGGGTGATGTTGGGGCTCCAGGAAATGGAGTCTATAGGTTTCTGGAGATTAGGCTACTGATAAGATTGCCTTTTTCTTGTGATTTGCTAAGATATTTGTAAACTGATGGAGACCCAAGTCGTGCAGGACTGTGATCTCCCACCAGTTAACCATTTCTTTTCCCCTTTGCTTTGTTCTTGGGCAGCCAGGAGAGCCCGAGGAATGTCACACACGTCCGCCTGGGGTGGGGGCCGTTTGCGGGGGGGTGTCAGCTTGCCTTCTGCTCCCTCATCACCACTTCCGGTTAGCTGCCTACAGCTTCCCGGGGCCAACAGCCTGTGATGGGGGCACCCCTGGAGACTTCCTGCTCTCCACTGTCGGCTTTGCCACCCTCTGCCTGCCTGCGAGCCTCTGCCAAGATGCAAGTGATGGTGGCCGAGCCCTTGGCTATAGCAAAGCTCTGAATAAATGGTCTTTGCTTGTTCTCATGTGGGTGGTCTTTGTTTATTCACACCCACAAAATAGAGGTTCTTTTCAGCGCAACTGATGAAGAAAGACCTCGACCATAGCTCCAGCTCGCCAGGGACCTAAAGGCCCACACGGACTGGATTTCCCTGGCTTGGCTGGGCATCTACTGTGGGAAAACACTTTTCTGGGTGCTGCGGGGGCCAATAGCTAGATATAAGGGTGGCAGCGAGGTGGATGGATGACAGGTAGGTAGACCATACGTGGCGTTGAAGTCCTTTCCTCCTTCCGGTCGAAAGGGGACTGCACTCATGTTCGGGGTGGAGATGGGATGTCACACCCTGAAGGGCTTCCGGGCGGAAGCGTCTCCGCTAGGTTAGAGGTGACTGCTTGCGTCGGGAGACGTTTATAAACACGAGAAAAGATCTCAGGGACACATGTCTCTGGACTGCGAACGCTGAAGGGCCAGAAGGGCCCGGATAGGTGAGGAAGAGCGGCCAGGGCCCACCGAGGGACCCAGGAAGCCAAGGGGAAGAGTCGGCAGGGGCAGTGCTCAGCGCCGGGCAGAGACGAGGCCCTCTCGACAGCTGGCCCGGTGCACCTTCTGTGCCCCAACCCTTTAGGGCCCTGGTCCAAAGGTGGCTTCACGTTACAGCATGACCCAGCCTCCAGCTAAAGGGTCCCCGGGACCTGTCACATGGGGTCCAGGTAGGAGAGCTCCTGGATACCCATCCCAAGTCCCGCCCCCTCCCTCTTCCCGGGCGGCGATTGGTCGAGGTGCCTCTCCCGTTGCTATGACAGCACCGAGGGCTTCCACTGGCTCCACCCCGCGCCTTCCCGCCCCGCCCCTTCCGGCCCCAGGCCACGCCCCCTCCCTTCCCGGGCGGCGATTGGTCGAAGTGCCCTCCCCGTTGCTATGACAGCACCCGGACGCTGCCGGTGGCTCCGCCCCACGCTTCCCCACGCCTCCGCTCGCGCTAGGGGGGAGGCGGGGCTGGCCGCGTCTCCATAGCGACGGCCGACGCGGCGGTGTGAGCCGCGGGTACCTACCTACCTACTAGAGACGCGCTGGTGGCGGCGAGGACCGAGGCGGGGACTAGGCCATGTCTGACCTGGGCTCGGAGGAGTTGGAGGAGGAGGGAGAGAATGATCTTGGGGTGAGAGCTCCGGGTGGTGGGGGGCTTCCCAGGCGCACCCCCGGAGACCGGCCACAGTCCCCAGGGCGGCCCAGCCGGGGACCGGGCCGCGCCGGGCACCGCGGCCTGGAAGTCGGCGGTGAAAGGTGAAACGCGGTGACGTCCTCTTGCCGCAGCCCTTCTCGCCGCCTCCTCCCCTCCCCAGCCCGCCTCCCGTTAAAGGCAAAGATTTCCAAGTCAAAGACTTGGGAAGCGTCCTCTTGCCGCTGCCCGTAATGCAGCTCGGCTCCCCGGGGCCAAGGAGGGCGAGGGCAAGCTGCTTCCTGGCCGCCTTCAGGAGCTGCGGAGAGGGTCTCAGGCTCAGCGAAGGCTTCCTATGGGTGTGGGATGCCAGGCGCTTTCTTCGGCGTGGTGGGCGCCCACCCGAGTCTCTGCCATCACTCCCTGGTTTAGGCAGGGGAGAGGCGGCATGGGGCGCACGCCAGCGATGTGAGCCGGATGCAGTGTATCTTTATATGCACAGATCCACAGATTAGCCAGTCTAACCCAGAGGGTGACGGTTTCTAGGCCGACAGGTCGGGAACCCCAGCCACTGTGTGTGTGTGTGTTCGGGGTACAGAGTTGAGTTGGTTTCCGAATTGACTGAAAAACCTAGCACGTCTGCTGGGATGGATGTGTTGGCGCCTGCTCAGACCGGCTGGCTAGCTCTGTGCGGCCGTCGCTCAGCTTCTGCCCCGTTCACTGCTCAAGACTAGCGCCTCCACCACGTGGGGCCACCTGGCCAGGTGAGAGAGCCTGGGGTCTCTTACCTGCTGTCCCAACAGCCAGCGCCTCATGCCAAACAGCAGGACAAACCACAGCGATTTACACTGCAGAGTCCTCGGGCAAGGAGGCCGAGGCTGGGACATCCCCTGACACCCCCATGCTGGGCCGCCTCCTCCTTCGTGTCTGTTTCCCCCTCCCGTTTCCTGGTTTCTCCAGGAGCACTTTAAAAAAAATCACTTGTTCAGGGTCTGCTTCCGGGGGAGCCCGACCTACCACATCTGCCCCGGGAGACAAGTCTGTCTCCTCAGATAGCCCTGCTGATTTGTAACTTTTTAGTGCCCGTCATTTGTAGCTTAAATCACAGCTGGGGTCATTTTAAAGGGTTCCTCTCCTGTTCAGTCACCCCAGTGGCTCAGTAGGCGTGCACTGGGACGTCTTTTGAGCGGGGCGGGGGGAGCTTTGATACATTTTGATTTAGACTAACCCTGCAATAAATGTGTAAGGTCGTGCATTTTAAAAAAAATTTTTAAAGTTTATTCATTTTTGAGAGAGAGAGAGACAGAGTGTGAGCAGGGGACGGAGGGAGAGAGAGAGAATCGGAAGCAGCTCCAGGCTCTGAGCCATCAGCACAGAGCCCGATGTGAGGCTCGAACTCACGAACCACGAGATCATGACCTGAGCCGAAGTTGGAGGCTTAACCGACTGAGCCCCCCAGGATCATGCATTTTTACCTTCCGTTCTGAGCAAGGATTTCTGAACTGCATCGTGCAGGGAAAGGGAGTCTACAGTAATGCTCGCTTCTGAAGGCCCAGTAGGGTGTTTGAACTTGGGCTGTACTGTCCCTGCTGGTGCAGGTCTGTGCCAAATCATTCCTCTGTGCCTTGGCCCGTTTACTATCTGTTATGTGCCCTCTGCACTTGTGGTGAAGTGTGGAGGACAGTTTATTTTATGAAGGGTCGGAGGAAACAGGTGAATTGCAAGCTCGTGTTACATTTTTTTATTGATGTACTTTTACGATATGTAATTATTTCCATATGAGTCTATGAGTGAAGCCGCAAGTCTCTTGATAAGGAGTTTAAGCTTGGGAAGGAGATTAAGTGGAGTTAGGGACTCTTGTGACAGTTGAGTCCTGTTAACTCCTCAGCTCCGCCTTGCTGCGGTGCCTCCCGGGACCGCGAGCGCCCAGGGAATCATTTGAAGCAAGAGTTGTCTTTGCATTTTAAGTCCTGGGTAATTGGAGGAAGCCACAGGGAGGGACTTGTGTGGCTGAGGACCGATTCCACCTACGTATGTTATTTCAAACATGTTTCTATAAAGAACACAATTTGGAATACCTTGAGTTTTGTTCACAGCGTAAGGATTATGATACATCACAAGCTCCGATGTTGCAAGAGAGAATGAGGTTTCCACCAGGGACAGGTACGAGGTATGTCGCCTTGGACACGTGCCCCATGTCGCCCAGGTGCAGTTACCTGCCTCACCTGTACGATGAGGCTGAGGATTCGGAGAGATTGAAACACTATTTCCAAAATGCTTAACACACCGTTGGTGCTGAGCACATGGTAGATGTGATGATCTCCATTTCTTCTGCGCAGGAGTACGAAGGGGAACGGAATGAGGCAGGCGAACGGCACGGACACGGGAAAGCAAGGCTGCCCAACGGGGACACGTATGAAGGGAGCTACCAACACGGTAAAAGGCACGGCCAGGTCAGAACGGGTGACGTGAGGGGGTAGTTTTCTCTAGTGAATCCTCTATGGGTGAGTATTAAATTCCGGAATGATATGACTTATGTAACCAACGTGTTTCAGGGGACCTACAAATTCAAAAACGGCGCTCGATACATTGGAGAATACGTTAAAAATAAAAAGCATGGCCATGGCACTTTCATATACCCAGATGGATCGAGATATGAAGGTAAGGGGCGCCGGGGTGGCTCAGTTAAACGTCCGACTTCGGCTCAGGTCATGGTCTCGCGTTGTCGAGTTCGAGCCCCGCGGCGGGCTCTGTGCTGACAGCTCGGAGCCTGGAGCTGCTTCCGATTCCGTGTCTTCCACTGTCTCTGCCCCTCCCCCGCTCCCACTCTGCCTCTCTCTTTCTCAAAAATAAATAAAAACATTACAAAAGCGATATGAAGGTAAAATGGGCTCGCAAAGCAGATGTTTGTGTTTTAGAGGTCTCCTCGGGGGATTGAACTTGTCTGTGGATCCGGAGCGGTAGGAGAGAGCTTAAAGTTCTCCAGATCGGTCAGTCACTCAACAAACACGAGCTGTGCTCCTGTGTTCACACGGTTGACACAGAAATCAGAAAGGCTTGATTCAGGAGCTGCCCCCCCCCCCCGGCCCGTGGGGAATGTGGCTGTCGCCGAGGCCAGCACACCCTCTTGTGAGCCCATGTGCCGGGGCACGGGAGGCGGGGAGCACAGACCCTCAGGTGTCGGAACCCATGACATTAGATGCCCAGTTGCTTTCATCTCCTTGAAGCTGCTTTGCTGTTTCTCTCTCTGAACAACCCCTCCTCTTCTGAGCACTCGGGTTCTTTAGACCCGGTGGTTCCTTTGTTGAAGGCTTCTGGTCCGGCAGGCCCTGTGCCTCGTCAAGCTGGCATTCCTATGTCTGCCCTGATTTCTTAGCTGCCAATATTATGTCTCGGGAAGATGCTGGTTCCCTTATTTCCAAGAGCCCCACTGCAGCTCGCCCCCCACTGTGACTACGGTGTGGCTTGATCACAATGGCAGGGGGTGGGGGGCGAACTCGGGGAGAGAGACAAGTGGAGGGTGCACCTGAGCCTTCAGAAACCGTGCGGGGTCCTGTGTTCTGGACTTTTTCTGGGAAGAATTTACCCAGTTTTCCAGGGAGACCTGTGACCCCAACCCCGGAGCTGTGGTGAGCAGTGCGACCTTGTGCAGGGAGCCTCGGTCCTTGTCTGCAGCGTGAGGACTGAATGGGTGAACACAAGGGGACACGCACAACGGCACCTGACGGGTGGCGAGCGCTCAGTATGTGGCGGCCTGGGAGGTAGTGTCACCTCCCGTGGGGATGACATGTCCCCCGGGTGTGAACCACAGCTGTCCTCCCGTGGTGCTGAATGAAGGCAGAGCCCAGGAATTCTAAGGCAGCCGTGTTGCCTGTGTCCGGGACCCAGGTGATGGTGCAAATGCCTTCCCGTCAGAGGGGGATTTCTGTCTGTATCCTATTTCTTGGAGGGCTTATTCCAGAAGGAGCGCCGTCTGCTTTTGAAATCAACTTTCAACGATTTAATTTATAGAGTTTGATTGAATTCTTTCCAAACCATTATGAACCTAATCTCATTGCTGTCATGTTTTATTTTTGTGTAGATGTTAATATGAGTGAAAGGACACATAGATACATAAAAAGGAGACTCAGGATAAGAGGTGGAAGGCGCTTTTAACATGAACTTCTTTGGGACCAGTTGTGCGTTTCTGTGCCTCCATGTGGCTTTGTCTCTTAAAGGGAGCAGGGTGTAGTCACCACACAGAGATGTCTTCTCTGAGGTCGGAAGCTGCAACATTAATCTTAGCTCAGGGAGTGGACAATGTTCCAGTCACAGAGGCTGTGTGACCATGTGGCCGGATTCGTCACGCCTGAGCGTTGGCTGACTGCCATCCCGAGGGACACGGGGCAGTTTCCTGCAGGCTAGGGAGTGTGCTCAGCCTCGGCCCGAGGTATGGGTGCATTCCTGGTCTCCCAGACGCTGAGCCGAGCCTGCTGGGGAGCCCCAGGATGAGCGCACACTCCGGTTTGTGGGGCCACCTGAGCAGAGGCAGGGAGGCAGGGGTGCTTGATGGAGCAGGAGACGGGGTTGGAGGGGTGAGTGGGCGCCAGACTTTGGAGGCACATCTGGACCACCTGGACAGATCATGAGGGGAGGGGAGGGGGGCCGATGAGGGCTTGGGAGGGAGGGGGGGCTCCCGTCTCCAGCGCTGGTCCTGTTCCCAGGCACAAGGAGCAAATAAAGATGAAGGTGTTTAGTACTGAAGTTATAGAGAAACAAAATGGCGTGATGACTTGAGGTCAGCTTTTCTGGAAGCTCTCAGGTGGCAGGAGCTGGAAGAAGACACGGATGCTTGGCTGTTGGGACACCTGTGGAAGAGAGCATGAGGTTGGAGCCAGAGAAACCCGGATTTTCGTCTCAGCACTGCTGTACGGCCTTGGGCCATGAGCCTGATGTCTCTGGGTTCGGGTGCTGTCCCTGTAAACACGTGTGTCGGTTATTACACATCCAAACGAGGCGGGGGCGCCACCAGAGATTCGCCACCAGGGTCAGCTCCGGTCCCTCCGGCGTGCTGCTGACCCGGCGGTGGACGCAGCCAGTGCGGCGGACAGTGACAGGGCCACATTGCAGGTGGGGAGTGAAATCCTTGGAAGGGTGTTTTGTCTTAAATGGTCTTCAATCTCCAGAGCTCCAGACCCAGGGGCCTCGCCACTACGGTGGTAGTGGACGCATATGGAGAGCTTTGGAACAGGGACGGTGTGCTCCCAGGGGAGACCAGTCCAACCCTGACCCCCAGCCAGCCAGCCGTGGGATTTCTCTGGGGCAGAAAGGCAGCCGGGAAAACTCTAGCCGACAAGACCAGGAACAATGGGAAACACAGGACCTGGGGTAGAAAGACGTTAAGACACAAGGTGCACACGTAAACCAACAAACAGCAATGCAGGTTCTCAGTGGCCTGCAAGGGAGCCTGTGTCAGGGCTGTGAAGGACCTGCTCCAGGAGGCCACCCTTCCCTCCCTTAGCTCCTTCCTTTCTGCACCATTTCCTGCGTCCGGGTCACTGTCGGCTGGGCCCGGTCCCCAACGGGTAAACTGGGACTTAAAAATTGTTTTTTAAGTTAAAAAAATATATTTTAATGTTTATTTAGTTTTGAGAGACAGAGAGAAACAGAGTGAGAGCGGGTGAGGGGCAGAGAGAGGGAGACACAGAATCAGAAGCAGGTTCCAGGCTCTGAGCCATCAGCACAGAGCCCGACGCGGGGCTCGAACCCACAAACCGTGAGATCACAACCCGAGCTGAAATCAAGAGTTGAACACCCAGATGCCCCTAAACTGGGATTTTATAAAAAAAGCTTCCTCACCAGATCTCGCTGGCTTGAAATTTGGTTTGCAAGTTAATTCTTGAACATTTTCCGTAAAGTGTTTAATACAGATTTCTTGCCACGCTGCCCTGGAGACCAGCTCACACGGCCAGGAGAAGGGGAAGGAATTGCTTCCTCAGTCGTGGTCTTTTGTTGGGAAGAAACCGAGGGAGGTCTTGGCCCCCTGAGCGCTCACACAAGCCAGCTCTGTGTGCTCGTCCCCAGCCCCATGCGCGGCACAACCTTGGCCACGGTGTGGATACTTAACACCACAGAAATTGGCGCGTGCTACATGTCTGCCCTCCTCCTCCTCCTCCTCCTCCTCCTCCTCTTCCTCTTCCTCCTCCTCCTGCTCCTTCTTTCTTTATTTTATTTATTTTATTTTATTAAAAATGTTTTTTTTCAATGTTTATTTGTTTTGGAGAGAGAAACAGAGTGCGGGGCAGAGAGAGAGAGAGAGAGAGAGAGAGAGAGAGAGAGGGAGGGAGACAGAATCTGAAGCAGCTCCAGGTTCTGAGCTGTCAGCACAGAGCCCGACGCGGGGCTTGAATCCATGAACCGTGAGATCATGACTGAGCCGAAGTCAGATGCTTAACCAACTGAGCCCCCCAGGTGCCCCCTTCCTTCATCTTTTATTTGTTTATTTTTTTTCCAGAGCGGAATATTGAGAGAGAAAGCTTTATTTTTTTTTTATAGTTTATTGTCAAGTTGGTTTCCATATAACACCCAGTGCTCTTCCCAAGTGCCCCCCTCCGTGCCCATCACCCCCCTTCCCCTCTCCCCCACCTCCATCAGCCCTCCGTTTGTTCTCAGTATTCAAGAGTCTCTCATGGTTTGCCTCCCTCCCTCTCCCTCACTCTTTCCCCGCCCTTCCCCTTCAAACTGGTAATTTATAAGGACACAACTGCCCCTTAAAAATCCAGACAAGTCCAGGTGCCTGGGTGACTCAGTCAGGTTATGCATCCGACTCTTGATTTCTGCTCAAGTCACGATCTCACAGTTTGTGAGTTCGAGCCCTGCGTCAGGCTCTGTGCTGACAGTGTGGAGACTGCTTGGGATTCTCTCTCTCCCTCTCTGTCTGCTCCTCCCCTATTCACGTGGACTCTCTCTCTCTCAAAAAATAAATAAAATTAAAAAAATTTAAAAAAAATCCAGACAAGTCCTCTAGGACACATGTGCACTCAGTCTATCCTCATGGCTACGTTAGGTGCAAGGCCTTGTGTTTACTGAATTATTTCAGTTTGGTGGATTCTCCATTCCTTCTGCTCGTGTGGTTCCCGAACCTGGTAGCTGCTGCCCGAAAGCACGGTTCTTTCTGCTGCTTTCCTGTGTCTGCCTCGCGCCCAGACGAGGGCTGGCCCTCCCCGACGGGCTCTGTTGCAAGCACAGCAGCTGGCCTGTCCCACAGAGTGCTCAGGACCTTGTGGGACTGACAGAGAAAATGCGTACAGGTTCCTTGTGTAGATTTGGTGGAAAACGTGGGGTTTATTCGTGCAAACACGGATTTCCTGGACGATCAGCATATTCTAGGCACGTGAATCCTTCCCCTTCGTGTGGAAGCCGGTCCAGTTTCCCTGTAAGCCAGAAGCTTATGCAAGTTTTGGGGGCTCTATTTAAGAAAAAGAATATAAAACTGGCACAAAAGTGAATTTTTATTTGTAGTGAGAAAACAAAATAGATTAAAAAATTTTAAATGCCATGAACATTACAAAATCTGAGGAATATATGAATTTTTTATTTTTATTTATTTATTTATTTTTTTAATATAATTTATTGTCAAATTGGCTTACATATAACACCCAGTGCTCATCCCAACAAGTGCCCTCCTCCATGCCCACCACCTGTTTTCCCCTCTCCCCCACCCCCATCCACCCTCAATTTGTTCTCAGTATTTATGAGTCTCTTACGGTTTGCCTCCCTCCCTCTCTGTAACTTTTTTTCCCCTTCCCCTCCCCCATGGTCTTCTGTTAAGTGTCTCAAGATCCACATATGACTGAAAACATATGGTATCTTTCTCTGCCTGACTTATTTCACTTAGCGTAACACCCTCGAGTTTCATCTGTGTTGCTGCAATTGGCAGGATTTCATTCTTTCTCATTGCCAAGTATTATTCCATTGTATAGATGAACCACATCATCTTGATCCATTTGTCAGTCAATGGACATTTAGGCTCTTTCCATGACTTGGCTATTGTTGAAAGTGCTGCTGTGAACATTGGGGTACATGTGTCCCTAGGCATCAGCACTCCTGTATCCCTTGGGTAAATCCCTAGCAGTGCTCTTGCTGGGTCGTATTTTTAATTTTTTGAGGAACCTCCACACTGTTTTCCAGAACGGCTGCACCCATTTGCATTCGCACCAACAGTGCAAGAGGGTGCCCGGTTCTCGAGTTCACGTTGGATGTATCTGCACCACACCTTTCCTTTCTAGCGAAGAACGGAGTGTCTGTCTGACAACAAGTTTGTAACAACACTTTCTACAGAGAAAATAGAGAATTCTATCTCTTGTCTTTGATCACAAATCGGTAAAAATCAGCTTTCTAAAAAAACTTATTCACAGTCTAGAGAAGAGTCATTCAGCTTGACAACCTGTCACTAGCAGGGCTGAGTGAGTGTTTCGGGTACTTGTCGACTTTGGAAATTTCTATTAGGTTTCTTTCACCTGTGGGCTGGAAGGTTTGAGGACATTGTGAGTTTCCCAGGGCAGGAATCAATCTTCAAGAATTGGCAATATTCACTAACTACTTTGCTGCGGTCATTCTGGTAGGGGTGTTGCGAATTTTATGGTCTCTTTGCCAATTCCAATATTTCTTACCAAGTTAGCAAGACACTGGTTGGCAAAGGTGCAGCGTCCACTCGCAGGGAGCTGGCCCACAGGGGGGTGCCCTGTGCGCCCAAGCTGGGAAGGTGTGCCGGAGCCAGCTGAGGAAGGAGGTGGGGAATGGCACCAGAGGGTTGTTGCTGCATCGGCAAACCCGTGCAAGCAGAGGGAGGGTGGTGTTGCGACTGCTGGCGGCCGGGCAGACAAAACCCTGGTTTGAATCCTGGCCGCACCACTGAGCGACTGTGATACCTGCTGTCAGCACGCACAGGTGGCCGCGGCCCACGTGCATGCACCTGCCCAGAGCCGCACGCGGTGAGCCCCTGACTCAGCCTTCCTTAACCAGCCCCCCACGCCATGCCGTCCAGCCAGAGGTGCAGGGGGGTAGCAGGGGGGTCACAGCGGGAGGTGAAAGTTGCCACAGGTGGAGGCTGTGCTTCCCTTCTCACCCGGGTCTGCTTTTGTGTCGTCCCTTCCAGGGGAGTGGATGGACGACTACAGACACGGCTACGGCGTGTACTACTATGTCAACAACGACACCTACACCGGAGAGTGGTTTGCTCACCAAAGGTGCGCCTTTTCCCCTCAGTTCTGCAGACTGACTTACGTAA
>CM053573.1:3203392-3312290 GCA_028646485.1 Cryptoprocta ferox
GCTGCTGGTTTGACTTTTCCTAAGAGAGTGACCTGTTCAAATCCTCGCCGGCTAGTTGTTAAAACAAATTTAAAGCTGTGGTTAAATAAAACGGAGATACTGGGATGGAGAAACACAGATCAGCAAAGTGGATTAGAGTCTAGGGGCAGATTCAAGGGCCGACGGTAACTGAGAACCTGAAAAGGGAGTCATTTTCAAGTCTGTGAGGACCTGATGAGGGGAAGTAAAAGAATGGTCCCAGGAGGACTTGATAACCATCGGGGGGGGGGGGGAGGGGAACAAAGTCAGTGTTCCTCCTCTAGCATTGGTTGAAGATACGCAAGAGAAGGAAGAAAGGTTTAGACGTGAACAAAGTCACAGATAGAAAAAAATACTCGAATGTTTATTAACTTTGAAATGAGGAAAGAGGACTCTGTAAACAGAAATAGAAAGGAAAACCCAGTAGATCTGGTTGATAAAAATAACCCTCTATAGATTAGAATGCACTGTAAAGAAAATGTAAGAGATACACGGCCAGTGGGGTTAGGGTATTTGCAACATTAATATAAGTATATAGCACTTATATCGATCAATGTGATTTAATCAATGGCCAAAAATGTTGAAAAAAAATGCAACCCTACTAATAGCTTGAAGATGTGACTTAATTATGAGATCCTGTTTTTTATATGTTAAAAAAAATGTAAAGGTAGAACAAAATGTTAATGCCCAGGAACAAAACAAGGGTTTGAAGACAAGATGCTCTTAAGTGCTGCTGTGGGAAGGGATATTATTGGAGCCTCATTCTTATCAATATATATATAAAATGTGTGTCTATATCTTTTGTGTGTAAATATGTACACAGTGTACGTGTGTGCGCACGTGTGCTGTTGCCCAGAAATTCCACTTCGGAAAACTTCCCCGAGGAAAATGTCAAGAGCGGACATAAGATGTGACTCCGCACATGTTTCCTGCAGTGGCCTCTGTCCAAGGGTAGTGTCACACACCGAGTATCAGCAGTAACAGCAGTAGTAAATGGGTGAAATAAATTATAATAATTCTTGTTTAAAATAATATTTTTAATGTTTATCTATTTTTGAGAGAGAGACAGACAGAGAGTGAGCAGGGGAGGGGCAGAGAGAGAAGGAGACACAGAATCCGAAGCAGCTCCAGGCTCCGAGCTGTCAGCACAGAGCCCAATGCGGGGCTCGAACGCACGAACTGTGAGACCACGACCTGAGCCAGAGTCGGACACTCAACCGACTGAGCCCCCCAGGTGCCCCTAGAATAATTCTTAAAGAAAATACCAGGTTGACAACGGGTTATGGAAGAACAGTTGTAAATAGGCAAATTCGTTTCTGATCTAATTTTTATGTCGAAAGATCTGGCCAAAAAGGTTGTAAAGACGGTCACAATATTACCAGCGCTTCTGTCTCTAGCTGGTTGGCCTGTGGGCGTCGGCTTGTTGAAATTTTTGTAAGAAATACATGGCTTTCGTAAAGATAAAACGAAACTTTAAATAACAAACCAACAGGCCCTATGCTTGGCAATTGCATCAGCCGTGAGTTCATAGAGGCTTTCTTTAACCTGCGTTGGACTTCCCGCTCTGTGACTTTGGGCAGGTTTTGGGGGAGGGGGGCGTTTCTGCAGCACCACGCACTCGGCGTTAGGTGGTGGTGAACGTGGAGTGAGGCATTTCTCTGTTTCCCTTTGCTCGTAGCCCTTCGGGCCCGGAAAGTACGTGTTCGATATTGGATGTGAACAGCACGGGGAGTACCATCTGACAAATATGGTACGTGGCACACTGCATCTCATTTCTATATCCATGGGTGACAGAGCTGCCCTGTGACGTGGACCCTACTGACCCGACGAGGCTGGATGGCAGTGGCGCCAGCCGCCGGTGTCGTTCATGCCTTCCTTCTCCTCCTGTGCGTGCCGGCTTTGGTTTAGACCCACGTTGCCAGGACTGCGTGGTATCACGTCACGGTTATTGCCGGAGCCTGCACGTAGCTCTGTCAGGAGGACCCAGCTGGCCCCGAGTCGGGGGGCTGTGGACGGCGCCAGGCTCCAGAGAAGATGACTGGCATGGGGGGCTGTGGTCCCCCCCAAATGCGTCCAGTGACAGTGCTTCCTGGGTGTGGCTTCTAGCTCTCATAGTTTTGTCCTTTTGTCCCTCCCCGGTACCCAACAGTCATGCTAACACTACCTGGGTCCTCCCTCGTTAATGCTGAGAATGCTTGACCGTGTTGCTAAAAAACAGGCGCCCCCCCACCCCCCGCCCCAGCATCGTGTCGCCTGGATCCCAGGACACATCTGAGTGAGAGGGGCTCCCAGAAGCCGACGCACCTACCAGCGAGGAGACGAATTTGTTGCCCCCACGGGAAACAGCCCCCACATTTATGTCTGCGAGGAGCCCCCGCACATGTGGTCAAGAAGTGCGCACACAGTTAGTTGCTGTGTAGTTAGATCATGACAGCGATCTAGTGAGGGCTTGCTGGGCTCGCCCTGGGGTGGACGCCTCTTACCTGCTCCCTGGGGGAACCTGTCAGCTGAACTCATCACCCTGTCCCCACTGGCCCCCGAATCTGGCCTTTATGGTCTCAGCAGTGGCTGCGCAGTTATTTTGATTTGTGAAGCGATAAACATTAAAAGAGCAGAGTAGTGGGTGGTTTTCGTGTGTCCTGGGAGAGTTCTTAGAAGTCAGGGCCTCAGGATGCCGAGGGGAAAGTAGGAAGGACACCCTCACACCTCTAAGGGGAAGAAATAACACCACGAGCCCCCAGACTGCTCCCACCCAGGAACAAGCCGTGTCCAAGCCGCCCTTGCGCCTCCTGGGATGGTGACCAGGGCTGCGACGAAGCAGAGAAACCTGAGTGTCACGGTGCGTGCAGGACACGGGCCGACAGGGCTTCCGGGGGCGGCCCCCCCGCGTGGTCCTGGGCCCGCAGCCTGGGCCTCACCTGGGCGTCCACTAGACGTGACGCAGGTGACCCGGCCCCGCCCCGACGCCCGGACGCAGCGGCTCTGAGCCGTGTCTTCGCGGCTCCTCTGCTGATTCTGGGGCACGTTCCTTTGCCACACGCCATGGGGGATGGAGCGCAGGAATTCTGAAAGCGACTCATCTATTTGTGAGTGACTCCGCGGAAGTAACAGGCAGGTGTCTGCCACTCTTATCCTCTCTGTGACGGTGACGCTTTCCACATTTGTGGGCTGATATTCAGAGATTTGGAATTTCGTGATGGCTCCAAAGCTGGGGGGAGCTGGTGGCCTGGCCAGGTGTGTACATGCCGGCCGCCGACCACTGTCGGAATTACACGCTCTTATGAGAGGTCCCACATTTAGAGGTGATCGACTCTCACTCTGCTTTCACAGAATTCCATTTCCCTCCAGATCCCTGATTCTAGAGCTTTTAGTGTTTAGGTCCTTCCGTAGCATGTGGTCTCTTAGGAGACCTTTCCTTGCGGCGGTGCCATCTTGTTACATAGAAGGGATCCGAGGGCTGGAAAGTGTGGCCGAGTGCACGGGAAGGCGCGCCTGGTCCGGGTCGTTTCCCGGCTGCTCCAGAGGCGTGGGAGCGCCGGGTCTGGAAGCCGTCAGAGCACGCGTGGGGAGCGCCCAGGTGCCGCGTGCCGATGCCCGTCCGCGCCTCGTCCTAGCGCTTCCGAGACCCACCCTCCAGCCCAGATCACACCGGGGACAGCTGGCAATAGGGACAACGCCCGAACGTCCCCTCACTGTGAGCATCCCTCCGCGAGTTCACACACGCTGGTAGCTTTACATGTTTTAACTTAAAATAGGAAAGAGGAGAAGAGGAGGAGGAGGAGGAGGTGACACTGACAGCCATCATCCCAAAATGGAAGGCCACCAAAATCACAGAACTGACTCTGTGGACGCCGACCCTCCCCAAGGAGCAGCCGCCTGTGGACGGGGCCGGCCAGGAAGAGGCCCCGGGAACCAAAGGTACAGGATGCAGAGGAGGGAACCTCCTCCCTGTGGGCCGGTGCCGGCTGGGCTCTGGGAACCAGACTCAGCTGGTTTCGTGTGCAGGTGTTGTCGGGGGGCCGGGACCCTCCTGGGGTGGGGGGAGGGGACGGGAAGGAGCAGAGGCAGCGACTGGCTGGAGGGACAACCTGGCTGGTTCCACGGGGAAGCCCTGCGGCTAGGAGCCCACCCGCCTCGGTCAGCGACGGGCCGTGGGTGTGCGCTCGGGCAGGGCCGAGAGCAGGGCGGCAAGTCCTTCCTGAGGAGGATGCGGCCTTTGTGCCCAGCCCGGGGGTCTTCCTGACAAGTAGCCACGCTGCTGTGGGACGTTGAAGAAGGTGACACTAAGCAGGGGTCCTTACGTCGCAAGTGATTGAAACCCAAACTGGCCTTTAGCGAAATTATACTGACGTGCTGGGGTTCCTGCCACGCGGGGGTCCCTATGGCTGCAGAGGTCAGGGGTAGAGGTGCAGCCCTGGGGCGTTGCGGGGTCAGGCCTTAGCTCTCTGGTCTCTGTGTGTGTGGATTCCCTCCCCTGTGGAGAGCAATGCCCACCGACTTCGTCAAATTGTCGCTCGGTCAGCACTGGAAACCCGGGGGACAGAGCGGGTCTTGTCAGTGGGGAGTAGGGGAGGGAGGCAGGCGCTCCAGATGCAGGCTGGACTGGGTGACTTCGGGCGGGGCAGGGGTCCCCGAGGGGTGGCGGGCACCCATCAGCAGGAGGCTGCCTGGGCCGCAGGTGGGCAGCCCACATGACAGGGTCCTCGCGGCTCCATCCCAGGCAGCGGGGAGCCTGCGGAGGACGGCCAGGCTCTGGGGGACACTTTCGAGGGGGAGATGGACCTCATGAGGCCGGAGGAGGACGACGGAGACGCCACCGGGGAGGAGGGGCGCTTGGATGGCCGTGAGGAGCTTCGATATGACGCCACCGACCAGGGTGAGCATTTTAGATCTGCCCGGGGCTCCAGGTTCCCCGAATCTCTGAAGCTCCTCCAAGAGCTGTGGGTTCAGAGATGCCTGGAAGTTCAGAGACAACTCTCTTCTTCAAACCGAATTTCTCGCATCTGATTCAAGGCGGGCCTGTCAGCGTGGCGGGAGCCGGGGGTCTGGGAGGGCCAGGGGCCCCGTGCAGTTTGATCTGTCTCTGTTGCAAATTAAGAGCAAATATCTCTCCGAGGGTTTTGAAGATCCCCGAAATGATGAACTCCTGTACAACAGGTTTCAACCTGAACGCGGTCGGCGCATGCAGAGCTGGCCTTCTTGTGGGCGGGTGATTCTAATACCGCGGTGGCCCCGGAGAGGCCCGCTCTGGCCTCTGGGCGGCCCGTGGCCGAGGGGCAGCTGGTGACATCTTACTTGTCCCCTGCGTCCTGCGTGTGGGCCAGATGCCCAAGGTTTGTGAGGGGGACTAGGCTGCAAGCATAGTATTTAACGGCACGGAGAGGCTCCATACGTGGAGGCTGTGGGTCACACTGAGTGTGCCCGACAGGAGGACACCACGGTGCCCGGCCGGGGGAGCCGGGGGGCACCAAGGACCTGATGGGACGTTAGCAGACAATCAGTGATGTGACTGCCGTGTGCTTGCGTGAGACTGCGTGTGTGTGCTGTGTGTGCTGCATGTGCTGTGTGTGCCTGTGTGCACCTATGTGTGCCCGCATGTGCCTGCATGTGCTGTGTGTGTGCCTGTGTGGACCTACGTGTGCCCGTGTATGCACCCGCGTGTGCCTGTGTGTGCCCACGTGTGCCTGTGTGTACTGCATGTGCCTGCATGTGCTGTGTGTCCTGTGTGCGCCCATGTGTGCCTGTGTGTGCTGTGTGTGCTGCATGTGCCTGTGCCCGCATGTGCCTGCATGTGCTATGTGTGCTGCATGTGCCTGTGTGTGCCTGTGTGTGCTGCGTGTGCCTGTGTGTGCTGTGTGTGCCTGTGTGTGCTGTGTGTGCTGCGTGTGCCTGTGTGTGCCCGCATGTGCCTGCATGTGCTGTGTGTGTTGCGTGTGCCTGTGTGTGCTGCGTGTGCCTGTGTGTGCCCGCATGTGCCTGCATGTGCTGTGTGTGTTGCGTGTGCCTGTGTGTGCTGTGTGTGCTGCGTGTGCCTGTGTGTGCCCGCATGTGCCTGCATGTGCTGCGTGTGCTGTGCGTGCCCGCCGTGTGCCCGCATGTGTGCAGCAGGCAAGTATCTCCTGACAAGCCCCGAAACCCGAGGTGTGACGGGATTCCGACACCGGGCCTCAGGCTCGCCCCGCTCCCTCTCCTGGGATCTCACAGCGCTCACGTCACAGAACAGGGTAACTCTGGATTTCGTGCGACCTTGAAGACAACATCCTACCAGGAGGCAGCGAGTCCCTGCTTTTCTTAGTGATGCAAAGGCGAGTGACTCCTCCCGTTTTGTGCCAGCAGAGATGGTCCCAGCTCACGCTCGCCCCGTGACCATTCTTAGCATGGACTTGGATACATCTCTTGCTCGGTGTGCAACTGGTACCAGAGAAAACCCACGAAAGTCTATATAAGATAACGTTCAACATTCCATTCTTTTTGCCGGATAAATGCTTAATATTTATATTATCCGTTGCAAAAGACCTCTCAGCACACAGAATTTCAAAAGAGAAAAAGGGAATGTGGGAGACACTCATGTTTCTTTGTCCCCCCCCACGCCCCAGAAAATGTTAATTTTGAAGAAGAGGAAAGCAAGCAGTGAGAGCGGCCTGAGTGAGAAGCCAGTGGGAAGACGAGGAGAAGGATCGACACGCTGCTCCTTGGCCGGCTGGTGCGAGCCCGTCAGTCTTCCTTCCTAGCTGCTTATATGGTGCAACATAGTCACAATATGAATAAATTTCTTCCTCCTCCTTTGTTTATGGAAGAGCCTTCCGCTTTCCATTTTCTTTAAGCCAGAAGCCGCCAGGTTATTCTGCTGTGTTTGTTCAGTGCCGTTTTTTTCCTGGGATAGAGAAAGGGGTCCCACGACCCAGACTCTGCAGAAGATGGCAATGGCCTCCTGGCCGAGCTCGTGGAGTAACAACTTACCGAAGCATCTCTCTCAGGTCTTCCTCGAGAGAGCTGGGAAGACCCCTAGAAAATAGCTCTGTGCGCCACGCTCACAGAACACAGCAGGGCGAATCGACAGACTATGTGCTTGAGCAAGAAACCATGGCTGCCATTGGGGGGGGGCGCTTCTGGCCAACCTACCGCTCCAGCATCCCCGTGTGGGTTTCATGGGTCCCTGCGGTTGAAGGACAGGGCTGCCCACAGGCGTGGCTCTGGCCTGTGGTGCCAACTCTTCAGGTCCTCCGGTGGGCCGGGGGCTGACACCTAGGCCACGCTCTCACTGTCCCGGCCCCTCCTGGCTGCCCAGCCCTGCTGTGAAGTCCTGACTCCCGGAGGAGCCCCCGTCCCCTGTCTTCTCCAGCTCCACGAACCACACCCATCTTCCTCCTTCCCCAGAGGAGGGTGGGGTCTTCATCACCCCAGAATGGCCTTCGTTGTGGGTGTGCCCAGTACCGCGCACTGCATCTGCTCACCAGGTCCCCAAAACAGGGGACCTCTTTAAGAACAATGCATTATGAACACGGCATCCGAGCCTCTTCACAAAAACGCACACGGCATTACGCATCTAAAATTACATCCAGGCAGATACTGTTTTAGAATAAGAAATTTCAAAAAAAAATTATCAACTCAGAGGCGGGTGAGTCCACAAATAGCACGTCTAGGAAGTGATCAGAATACGGTGTGAATTCACCACACGCTCTGTGCTTGGCTCTTCCTACGACAATAGTTTCCAAAGATTTCCGGTAGGGAGATCAGCAAGGTCATCACCATTTTCCCTTTAGTGTGGTGTATAATTCCTGGCCATTGATGGGCTAGGTTGACCTTCACACCCCACACAGCTTGGCTCACGGAACTGCCTTGGATTGTGCACCACCAACAGGCAGTCCAATAGATCCTAATGTGCGCTGAAAGTTGGGTGTGGTGTGTCATCCAGTTCTCTTGATGGGAGAGCGTCCGGTAGATGAAGTAATTTCCTCACACCAGAGCCTGGTGTCCCTCAACGCTCGTTCCTCCACTCCCACAGACTCGGTGCTGGGTCCACAGGACAAGGGCAGACAAAGACCCGACCTTTGACCCCATACCTATGTGTCAGAGTGCTGGGCAAGTCACCTAAATGGGTGGCAGGAGTATTTCCGGAAGCTATTCCAGAGCAGTGAGAGAGAACTTAAGTACACGTGGGAGTTGCTACAACCAGTAACACACACGTATTCCAGAAACCCACACCGCCAAAGCCATCCCCGATTCGGCCCTCCCTTAGTGTGTGTGTGGTTTTTTTTTTCTTTTAATTTATTTATTTTGAGACAGAGAAAGAGAGAGCACAAACAGGAGAGGGCCAGAGAGAGGGGGAGAGAGAGAGAGAATCCCAAGCAGGCTCCGCACTGTCAGCACAAAGCCCGATGGGGGGCTCGGTCCCGCGAACTGTGAGCTCATGACCTGAGCTGAGATCAAGAGTCAGACACTTAACCGCCAGAGCCTCCCTCATCGTGCTCTGAAAGTGCCTGTGATGGGTCTACTGCCGCCCATTACAAGGGGACAGGTGTCAGAACGCCTCAGAGGGAGAAGAGACAGAGGACTTAGATGGTCACGGTGAAGACACGTCACTTGCGCCAAGTGCACAGAGCCTGTCCCTGTGAGAGCACGCCCCTCCACACCCTGGCGGCTCCCTGCCGCCTCCCTGGTTTGTAGGACGGAGCTGCTGTCCGCAGACTGCCGCAGCCCTGGTTGTGTCTAGGCTCTCTTAGCTTGTTCTGCTATCCCCTGTATTTCTCATTTCTAGAAGTTATGGCCAAAGGCTTGGTGGATTCACCGCTCATGAACGGTTAGCTAAATGCCCCCTGTTGTGTGGTATACTTCTGTGTCATCGGGTCAGAGGACACAGTGTGCCTGGCTGACCTCTGCACGAGCTCAGTGCCGCCTGATCCCTCTTGTCCCACGCAGCTGGGAGCAGTGCCTATGCCGTTAACGCTGACAATGTACAACCTTCCGATCCCCATCCTCGCTCACCGCCCGGTTTCCACACCAGCTCCTGGTCATTGTCCAAATCAGTTTTATCATTATATTACTTTTCTGGGGCTGCTGTCACAGATTACCACAAATGGAGCGATTCAATCAACAGACCTTTATTCTGTCACAGTGCTGGAGGCTGGGAAGTCAAAACTGAGGCGTGTGCAGGGCCGTGCTCCCTCAGCAGCCCTAGGGGAGGACCTGTCCTTGCAGCTCCTGGCGGATCCGCTGCTCCGTGACGACACCGATGC
The DNA here is from genome assembly GCA_028646485.1 of Cryptoprocta ferox. NCBI lineage: Eukaryota > Metazoa > Chordata > Mammalia > Carnivora > Eupleridae > Cryptoprocta > Cryptoprocta ferox. The sequence goes on from CM053573.1 coordinate 3,212,647, forward strand.
CTCCTCTTACAGATGTGTGTCTGTATCAAATCTCCCTCTGCTTCTCTCTCATACAGATTCCAGGGATTAGGACCTGAAACCTTTGGGGCCACCACTCAGACCATTACAATCTCAGTTTAAACAGTGGTTTTTCTAAGTCTACTGTCCCCTCTACATTTATTAGGCAGTAAAGTGTGGATTTATTTGGTTCCCGTGAAATACAGTCCTCCTGGGAAGACAGGATGAACGTTCTTTTCCTTCCCTTGAATAATTTTAATAACAGAATATTAGCTTAACTGATGCTTCAAACGGTGGTAGACTGGTCTGTTCTGGATCTCTCTCTTTTTTTTTTTTTCAATTTTGTTTATGAAAGAGAGAGAGAGAGAGAATGAGCTGGAGAGCAACAGAGAGAGAGAGAATCCCAAGCAGGCGCTGACGTTGGGCTCGAACTCACAAACCCTGAGATCACAACCTGAGCCAAAATCAAGAGTCAGTTGCTTAACTGACTGAGCACCAAGGTGCCCCAGATCTTTCTTTCTCTCTCTCTCTCCTTCTCTCTCTTTTTGAGCGATCTGTATGGCCTCATGGATTTTCATTGATTCACTGTGTTTCAACTCAGTGCAATCCTTACTCTCCATCGTGCTGAAATGGACGGCTTTGGCCACCAGTAGCTCCTCATACTTGCTTCTGGTCCTTTTGACACAACCCCATCAGTCCTTGAAAATTTTATTACATTTTTCCAGTAGTTTCGACGTTTTGTAATTTATTTTCATATAATTTCAAACTGACAGAAACTTTGCAAGAATAGTAAAAGGAACGTGTATGGTCTTCACCCAGACTCAGGAATAGTTTCCATCTTGCCCCATTTGCTTTAGAGAGAGTGAAAGAGAAAGAATGCTATGTGTGTGTATAAGCTTTTACATGTGGTTCCGTAGTCCCCTTTATCTGCGAACGACACATTCCCAGACCCCTGCACATGCCTGAAACATGGGCATGGGCTCCATACAGACTAGGTTTTCCCTATACATACATACACATAATAAACAGGCACAGGAAGAGATTAGCAACAGTAAGTAATAAATAGCAACACAGAGCAATGATAATATCTGGTAGTGGCAGTTATGTGAATGTGGTCTCTCTCATGGCACTGCACTCCGCCCGCCTGTGATGACGAGAGATAATAAGATGCCCGTGAGCTGAGGTGGGTGACATAGATGTGACCTAGTGTTAGGCTACTGTTGACCTACGGATGACACGTCATCTGCTTCCAGATGATGGCTGACTTCCGACACAAAATGAACAAAACTTTTAATTTTTTAAAGTTTACTTATTTTGAGAGAGAGCGCGCGTGCACAAGTGGGTGAGGGGAAGTGAGGAGAGACAGAACCCCGAGCAGCTTCCGCATCGTCAACACAGCCTGACGCAGGGCTTGAACTCACGGATCGAGAGATCATGACCACGACCCGAGCTGAAGTCAGACGCTTAACCGACTGAGCCACCAGGCACCCCTGCCTCTTTGTTTTCTTGACAGAGCCCTGGATGAGCAGAACATTGAGGGCAGGTGACTCTACCCGGGCAGATGTGCCCACAGCTCCTGGATTCCCCGCTCACTTTCCAGGACGTCCAACTGGATGGGACCCGAGGTCACTGTGCAGCTGCCGCGGCTGCGGGCTGAAGCCACATGGACAGAAGTCACCCTTACCAGCTTTTCCTGCCGCTGTTGCCTCTCTTCTAGACGCTGCCTGCTTTTTGTTCACTCTCCACGGGTACCGGGGCCTTGTTTCGTAACCTCCACGGAGCGCATAGCTGTTGTCCCCAGGTGGTGGGGCTGGGTCCCGTGGGAGCTTGCCAGGAATGGAGCTTGGTGCGTGTGACACTGGGCAGAGGATGGCGGTGTTCACCAAACGTCTCCATCACAAGTGGAACGATTGCGACGCTCTTCTTGACCTCAGGATGGAAACGGTTCCCATTTCAGGTTTTCTAACGCCAGGCTGTCCCCCGCCTCCGCCACCTGACGGCTTCATCCCTGCTGGAGCCGTCCTGGGGTCTGCGTCCTGCCCCACAGGGTTGCCCTCCTGGGTGGTGCTCATGGGGCCCATCTCAGAGAAGCTCCTGCACCTGCCCCTTCTCCCTGCCGGCCCCGAGGGACGGCCTGGACGCTGGCCACCCTGCTCCTCTCGCACGCGCGTGGGGGCGCCAGCCTCCCAGGGCTCTCCTGACAGGTGCACGCACACCTGTTTTTGCTCACTTGGTTTGGTCTCGGTTTTGGAGGGGCAGGTAAGGTCTTCCTGGTGACCAGCCTCCACCTGGGAGCCATCCTCAGCCACCTCGTTCGAGCAAGAGATGCTCTGAACACCCAGGAAATTCCAAGGGATTTAGGAGCTCAGTGTCAGGAACCGGGGTCAAACGCCAAATGTCTCTCATCACCCAAGAAATTGGAAGGGTTTTAGGATTTTAAAGAACAAGAACTCAACCAAGTCACTTTATTTATTTATTTATTTATTTATTTATTTAAAATTTATTTTATTTTATTTTAGAGAGAGAGAGAGTGCACAAGCAGGGGAGAGGGGCAGAGTGAGAGAGAGAGAGAGAGAGAGGGAGGGGGAGAATCTAAAGCGCGCTCCACACTCAGTGCAGAGCCTGATGCTGGGAATGATCTCGTGAGCCATGAGATCACGACCTGAGCCAAAATCAAGAGTCGGACGCTTAACCGACTGAGCCACGGAAATGTAAAGACCTGATTGGTTTTACTGGAGGGTTTGTGAACGAACAGCATCCCAGCTGCAAACGGAAGGGAGCTCCGGGGAGTTGTACGGAACGGAAGGCTTTCGGAGGCGGAAATGGGCGGGACGAGGAAGTTATTAGCGGAAGGTACACACTAATTTGAGGCAAGGCCACCTCCCCTTGGGAAGGCAGGGCGTCTCATCAGGCAGGCCACCCGGAGTGCTGATCAGAAATCCCAGGCTCACGTGCACGGTCCCGCCGAGGGGGACAGCTACAACTCTGCTCAGGTGGGTCTTACGTCCTGGTGGCACACAGCCACAATTTTGCACGATTCGCCTCTTGGTAAATACGAGGTAAAGGTAACGTATGTTCATAATTTTTTGTTCATCAAGACAGAGTCGAATCAAACCTGCGCTTCCACAAATAGTGAGATGAGAACTTTGGGTTCTGTTTGACCAGGACTGTCTTGGGGTGACTTCTTCTCGGTGCCCTTATCTTCGGTTGAGGACAGCTTCCTGACGTATTTATTTTTACAACGGCCTCGGTAGCGACCGCCGCCGCAGTGGAATGGAGGACCCTGTCCTCTGAGATGGGGATCCCAGCAGGAAGCAGATGACACTCTCCAAACAGGGTAATTCAAGGGAGCTCTTAGTAAAGGGAGGGCCTCTCTAGAGAGGCGTGAACTGGGTGCAGAAAACTGGCTTAGGTCTGGGAACTGGGAAGCGTCACCAGCCAGCTCCCTGCTTGGCAGGCCATGGCTTCTCATACTCAGACACATCATGCAGCACTTTGTAGGGTATCTCCTTCGTGTCCAGGGACACCGTGGGCAGGGAGCCAGCCCCACGCGGGCCAGTGAGTCTGCCCTCTGGAGGCCTCCAGGCCCGCCTGGTCCCTAGGGCTCGATGCTACTCCCACTCTGGGATCCCATTATGCCCACTGCCATCGGAGGTCAGTGCAGGGGCCGTGCCCCCAGCATCCCCTCCAGGCTGCAGAGGACAGCCCGAGGCTCCGTCAGGACTCCACGAAACCTGCCTGTCCTCCACAGACGGGAGGCCACGATGACGCTTGGCTGACTCCCTTGCAGAGAACAGATCCATTTCTCCACTTCTGCATCCCTGAGTCTTTGACCTCCGTCCTGTGCAGCCGCCCAGGACCTCAAACAGTCTGAGCTCACGAAATCCACACCATCCTTGTTCAGGCTTCAGGTAGTCAACATGGTAACTCATTAACTGCATCTTCAGGACTTGCGCCAACACGTAAATCCCAGACGAGGACGTTTATGTCAAACATTCCAGCGAATCTCGACGCATTCCACCCCGTTTGGTCTGGCACTTGCTCCTGGGTTCCTGCTGGCATGCTGGGGGTCCCCGAGGTCTTCCCTGTGTGGGCAGCCCCCTCCTGGAAAGGTCTGTGCCTCCCGCCCCAACCCAGGCTCTGTTGGTCTCACCTCTTCTCTGGGGCCAGAGCGATGAGAGGCGTAGGGGGTCCTGAGAACTGACAGCAGATCTGAGGCAGCTTCCCCAGAAGCTGTGGAAAAGGCTTTTATAGCAAAGAAAAGTTGGTTTCCTTCCCTGGGGGAGGGCAGGGCGGAGGAGTGGAGGGGAAAGGGAAGAGGGAGAGGAGGGGAGAGAAGAAGGGGAAGAGAGGGGGAAGGGAGGGGGAAGGGAGGGGATGTTTCTCTAGGGACAGTGGGGCTTCAGGGGAATGTGAGAACCCAAATCTTCAGCCTCTCATCCATTTCTGCCCAAATGTCTCCGCTACATGTCTCCACGTCCCACTCCCTCCTTCTAGCACCTTCTCCTGGAAGAGATCGGAAAGGGTCGAGCATTTAATTGGCCCTCAGCTCTTTGCCACCCGCCCGTGCAGTCTGTGTTATTCATTGCTATGGTGACAGAGAGCCGCAGCTATGGATGGCCCCGTCCCTTGCCATCGGCAGTGCTAATGTGAGCAGTAGGGACGCTACTGCACACCGTGGGGGACTTACGCCCTGTCCCAGCCAGCGATGAGGTGACCACGTCTTGGTCATTGGTGTGGAATCTGATAATGGGAGAAGCTGTCTCTTGAGCCACTCCGGCACCGAGGACTTTATTGGTCAAGGCGGCAGCAGGAGCGAATGCACGAAGCCGAGGGTAGTCTGACGGAAACCCGGCGAGGGGGTGAGCTGTGGAAATAGATACCCCGCCCCCGCCCTCCTTCCTCAGGGTCCCCATGGCCCCGAGGACACAGGAGCCGGTGATGTGTCCACACAGGTCAGCCTGGGGACAGAGGGGCAGTTGGAAGACATGTAGCTCACTGCCTACCTAGCCCGTGGCGCAAGGCCTGGCACACGTGGACCCCAGCAACGAGTGCCGCAGGTGTGCTGCTGGGGGTGGGGGGTCTGGGAAGGACCTGACCCTCCCTGTGCGTGTTGCACCGCTCGGACCCGGCCCCCAGCCACGCTGTGCATGCGCTCAGGGCACTTCTGTCCTCTGGTCCTCTGCCCCAGCCATCTGGAGGAGGAGAAGAAAATGACCATTGGGTGAAACACTGTCCACGCCTCCAGATCCCCTGTGGTTCAGATTTTACCGGCAGGTAAACCAGAGAGAGTAAAGTGGTCTGCTCGAGACCCCACCCGGGGCGGCCCCACCTGCCGATGTGGCCCCAGGAGTCCCGTCCGGGAAGCCAGCCACCGAGACCTCGCCACATATCCATCCCCGTCCTGTGAAAGCAGAGCCGGCCACCGAGGGCTCAGGGGCACACCCAGCACTGCTGTCGAAGCTCCCATATTGCCTGTGGGGGGAATTACGTGGTTTTCTCCCACCGCTGGGTTTTGGCAGAAGGAACTTCGACTCAGGGCTCATAGTGAGCCTCTGGGCAAAGCCCCAAATACCCAGCAGCCCTCACTGAGGATGGCGTCCCAGGGACTGCTGTGGGGACCGCATGTGAATCTGTGCAGTAAAAAGCCTGCTATTCTTTGTGAAAACTATACGAAGGGAACAATCCACATGTAGACACACAAGCGCACGAATGCACACATGTATGGGTCTAGATGGTTACAAAGTCAGGGGACCATCTTCCCGTCACACAGGGGTCTTGTCTGAGCAAAGCTGCCTTGAACACCTGGTCACCAACTTCAAGCGGCTCTTCGTTGTAAGGGATTTGCAGTGGGATTCCTTTACGGAGCAAGTTCCCTACAGCTGGGCTCTCAGACCAGCGCGCACCAGACCCCCCAGAGGGCTGGTTAAAACCCAGGTTCCTGGGCTCGACCCTGAGTTTCTGATTCAGTGAGCCTGGGGCGGGACCTCAGGGGGTGCATTGGTAACAAGCTCCCAGGGGGTCTGGGGAACCCACTTTGAGAATCACCTGCTTAGAGCCCTTTTGATGTGCCTCAGGGTCACAGCGGTCAGGACCCGCGAGTAGATGCGTCCAGGTGCCGGGATCTGGGCACCGGCCTCGCAGCCAGCCGGCCTCATGCCGCCTTGCATGGCACGTGACTTCTTCATCCTGGATCTGAGGGTTGCCTTGGGGAGTCCGTGAGATGATGCAGGAATGTACTTATCACAACACCTCCAAGGGCTAAACCTTTGCCTGGCAGTTGCTGCCACCGTCCAACTCAGTCCACTCAAGTCCCTTTTATACAGGGATGCGTGACCCAGAACAGAGCTGCCGAATGAGACCGATGTGAAAACGGTTGCCTGGAATTCGGATTGTTAAGAGTACGTAAAACAGATCACACGCTATTATTGGGTGTCATTGCCTTTTGCAGATGCAATTTAGATGCCTTTCGTCACGCCACGAAGTTAGGAGCTCCGGCGCGTCGCAGGCTGCGTTAATCTCATAAAGAGTATTAGGACGGGGCTCCAGTAGGTTTATTACCACAATGAAAACAACTACGGAAATAAATTATGAGCCATTATACTCAGGGGGTTCCTTTCGATGCTGCTCCTCCTAGGACCCAGTAGGGCAAAAGGACCAGGTCGGATTTACAAGGAGGGGCCCGGTCTGGTCTGAACGAGGAAGAGTTGGTGCAGTTTCCTCCGTCGGTAACCCCGGGCGGCACCCACCACGCTCAGCTCACCGGGGTTCAGTCTGGGGGCCGCCGGTCTGAGGCTGGTCTGATCTGGGGCTCATACGAGGCGGTGAGTGATTTTGCTCAGGACTCCTCGTTGCTTTGTCCTGCCCAGGCTCCTGCCTTCTTGGTGGGGCTGGGCTGTGGCGTCAGAGTACACGCCTGGGGTGGCATTCACGGCATGGTGACAGGGGCTGGGCTGGGCCAGGCGGGCACGCCCCCCCCTCTGTCTCCCAGATCACGGTCCCTCCCACCTGCCTGGAGAGCCGCCTGTGCGGTTCTGTCCCCAGGACCTCGTGGTGGGCTGTCTGGGAAGACACCCCGTGATCACCTCACACGAGCTGCGTGGCTTCCTAGGAGGCCTTGAAGGGTGAGGACAGCTTTCCCTCTGGCAGTAAGAATACGAGTTCATTTATCTCACAGAATAAACGAAGCAAGAGGAAGACTTAGGGAGATGTTCAAGTGACGGGCTGTGACCGCAGAGGGTCAGGACCTGGGGGACAGTAGCGGATTTCTCTAATAAGACAGTGTCTCTCACTGTCACTGTGTCCCCGCTTTATCCCTCTTCATCTCCTTACGGTGCATCACGCCATATACGCTTCGAGGCAAACAGCCCAGCTCCTCGGTGGCGGCACACAGACCCCCCGGGGACGGTGCTAACTGCAGCTTCTGGTCCAGCAGGCTGGCAGGGGGCCTGAGCCTCTGCATTTCTTTTTTATTTTTTAAGTTTATTTATTTTGAGAGACAGAGACAGCGTGAGCGGGGGAGGGGCAGAGAGAAGGAGAGAGAGAATCCCAAGCAGGCTCCGCACCGTCACCCCAGAGCCCGATGAGAGGCTCGAACTCACGAAACTGTGAGGTCACGACCTGAGCTGAAACCAAGTCAGACACGCTCAACCGACTGAACCCCCGGGGGCCCCTGCGCCTGTGCGTTTCTAACCAGCTCCCAGGTGATGCCAGGACCACATGCTTGAGAAGCAAGATAGTCAGTGACTTCCTGGCTGGTTCCACTTCTCCGGATACTGTGCTCCGGGAGCCGCCGGGTTTGGATCATGTCCAAGTGAACCAGGGCACAGAGTCTGCCCATTCTAGCTGCGTCCAGACCCAGGAGAGCAAAGTGGTCCAGGGCCCCCGGGGGGCAAATAGAATGTGCGTTTTCCAAAACTAAGCCCTGAAATAAACCGCGCTGCCTTTCCGGGAGGCGTTGGTGGGGGGAGTCTGCCCGCGGGCGGCTGTTCCCAGACCTTTCCCTGGGATTTATGTTCATTTTGTGCTGTAGCTTCTTCGGAAAATACTTCGGTTTATTGTACTAATGGGTCTTTACCTCATTATGGGTGGCACACAATTAAAGATAATGAGTTAATAGTTGAAAGAAATACACTTCTGGAGCGAGAAGGAGAGATCTGACGTTTCCAGATCATTTATTGGCCGAACGACTTCTTAGAGAACTTGCTTGCAGCTTCCACCAAGATGGGTGTGTGCGTGTGTGTGTGTGTCTGTGCGTGTGTGTGTGCACATGTGCGTGCGTGTGTGCGCGATTCTTAGCTTATTTTTGTGGGCTCCAGTTTTAGGAGCAAATGGCCCTCGACAGCTGGAAGTGGCATCTACTTGGAACCAAGTGGGGATGAAAAGTTCTGGAAACGTTCTGCGGCAGCAGCTTCTCACACCCCTGTTGGCACAACCGGCTTCTGGTTACGCTCTGCGCTCTGTGCTCTGTGCTGGAGCATTCGTAAAAGCCCCCTCGTCTTCTACAAATCCAGTCCGACGTCACAGTCCAATGCCCGCCTGCGAATTTTAACTCTCAGCAATATATGATGTGCTGGCTTTGTCTTGCCTTGGCGGAAGCGTGTGGCTTCCTGGCGTGGCTGAGCCAATGCGGCCAGGAGAGGCAGAGGCATCCAGTTAGACAGGGAGGGTGGGGAGGCAAGGAGTGGGGTCCCTGCAGGCTTGGTCCAGGCCCCAGAGTCGCTGGCTGGGTGGGGAGCTCGGAGGACGAGTAGCCTTGGAGGTGATCCCAGGGCCCAGGCGAGCAGCCCGTGGCCTTTTCCGCCCACTCTCTCCCCCAGCACTGCTTCCTTCCCAGACCCAGTGTCCCTGTTTCCCCTCTGCTGGCCCTGCCCAAGACCAGATCGCGGCCCCTCTTCCCCCCTTCCCCATTGGGGAGACTGTTCACTTCCTTGGCAGGAAGTGGGCGGAGCCTGAAGCACCGGCTGTGATGGACATCCCAAGTCCCAAGTCCCAAGTCCCCGGTGGGCCTGTCCCTGCCCAAGCACCTTCTCGCTAAAGCTGACCTCTCGCCACAGAGCAATGTTCATGCCTGCTGTCAGCGGTGGGCTGAAGCCGGCTCACACCCGCTCACGAGAGTTGATTCCTGCATTTTCTGGCATCTTCTAAACGAGCTGGTAAAACATGGGCGGCTCAGAATCAGTCACAGTGGGAGGATGGGCACCATGGGGACCAGCAGACACCACACGCACCCCAGATCGGGCCACCACTGCCCACTGCTTGGAAGGTTCTTCCAGAACAGAGGATAGGAGGCTGTGACCCGTCGGCCTGCTGCTAGCCTGTAGCTAAGGTCATACGGAGATGGGGCCGCCTAAGGTCACAAGGGGCGAGGGACAGAATGGGGGCACGAGCTCAGGTCTCCAGAATCCCAGTGTAAGTCCTCCGCTGTGGTTCATGCTCATTTATGTTGACTGAGTAGTGTCTCCTTCATTCGTGGAAATGGTTTCTTGCAATTCCTCGAATCCCTGGGCCCACACCATCTGCGTGTGGGGAGGGGCGCGGGATGGGGCTGACAAGACTCTGTCGTAGCATCTGCTGCGCTGGGATCGTGCCCCCCGCCCGAGGGCTCGGCAGCCTCTCGCTGTTCCTGGCACTTTCAAGATCTAGAATTTGGGTGGAGGGCTTGGTCAGATGGACTGAAATGCCACAAATTGGGCTCTGCTGTCATCGGAATGCAGTCACGGTGGCGGAGCAGCCCCCTTCCCAAACTTGCCGGTGCTGTTCTTGGTGGCCCTGGCACGGTGTCCCACCCAGGCTCACGTCTTCACCCCCACGCCTCCGAAACCCTGGCTCGTGCCTGCACATCCTCTGTCTTCATTTCCCGGAACCCTGCCCTTTGGAGCATCACAAGCTGCTCGACGCAAGATATGGACATATTTTGGGGCACCTGGGGGCTCAGTCGGTTAAGTGTCGAACTCAGCTCAGGTCATGATCTCACAATTCATGGGTTCAAGCCCCACGTCGGACTCTGCACTGACAGCTCGGAGCCTGGAGCTGCTTCGGATTCTGTGTCTCCCTCTCTCTCTGACCCTCCCCTGCTCGCGCTCTGTCTCTCTCTCTCTCAAAAATAAATAGACATTAAAAAAAAAGATACAGACATATTTTTTTTTGACTTTTGTCTCCGTGATAGTCTGTATACTCAGCAAGGGTGTGAAATAGTTATTCCAGGCTCCCCTGCACACCTGTGCTGTCATGTGTGTGCCCCAGGGCCTTGACACACCACCTGGGACCAGGGCTCTCGGCACCTCTATGAAGGGGACACGTCAGGGGCTTCCAACGGGGGACGATTTTGCTCCCCAGGGACATTTTTGGTTAGTGTAACCATCAAGGGGGTGGGTCCTACCGGTGTCTCCCTGGGCCAGGACACGGGTGCTGCTAAACACCCCATGACACACAGGACAGTCTCCCGCACCAGAGCCATCATCCCCAGAAGGCAGCGGTGCTGAGGCGTCGGGACCCTGGACGCACAACGTTGAAGGCGAGCTGCGAGCACAGGGGCCCCGTGGTCACTTTGTGGACCAGCACAGAGAGATGCCACATTCACGGCATCGCATCTTCCTGCGAAGGAATGCGCCGCACCTGCCCAACCAGTGGGCCTTCTTCCGCGCCGCGCGGTGGCACGTTCATGTTCTCAGGTGTTCCTGCAAGTGTGTTCCTGGGCCTCCTGCGTTCTGTTGTCGCTGCCGTGCCAATTTCTGCCGTATCTCCCGGTGACGTCGGCACGACATCTACCAGCGTCTGGGCTTCGTCGCTGAGCTCAGGCCCTTCCTGAGATCTCTTCTTGTGGCACTAGGATTTCGGTTGATTTTCTTGGGGTTCCAGGTCTGTGGCCCTGGCATCTGCAAATACACATGGCTTGCCTTCAGCGTGCAGGCTGGAGGGAGGGGGCTCCGGTGGGTGGCGAGCGGAGCCTCTGCTGCCCCCCGCCGTCCACCCGGCTCCTTTCACCGATCTGGGGCTCTGAAGGATGCAGCGAGGCCGTCTGTAGGATGTTGTGAGCCCCTGAGACCAGTCAGAATGAGAAGACCGCTCCCTCCAGCCTGGCTCTGCAGAGGGGGCACTAGAGGTTCTGGGAGCACTGAGTGGTTCTCCCAGGTGGGCTCCTGGCCTTCCTCCCGATGGGCAGGCTGGCCTCTCGAGCAGGGGGGCTGGGAAGGGCCGTGGGCTCTGCGAGGAAACTTGGGGGCTGTGTCACACAGACTCCTTCCTCAGCACCCGCAAGTCCCCTGGGGGTCCCGGAGTACGTGGAGGGGGGGACAGAAGAGCTCAAGGAGCATGGCAGCAAGGCTCTTCCCCAAGGCCGGAAGTGGGAGGCCACGGGGGTGACCCGTGTTCTTGCCTTCACACACTGACCTAACCCGCCCACGAGGGGTCATACTCTTACGTTTAATGCTGAAAAATAAGTACAAAAAGAAAAAAGCAAAGGTTGGGAGAGGTGGTGCCTGGAGGTGGGCATTTAACAGAATGGGGTGATGCTGCCGTTTCCTACGCGCCCTGTGCTGAGCTGTGCCACGTGGCCTGTACCCAGCTGTTCAGAGGTTTATATTTTTTGATGTTTATACCGATATTTTTTATGTACTGCCTTGTCCCAGGGCTGTGGTGACAAAGTGCCACAGACTAGGTCTGCCTCATCCGGACACCAGCCAGATTGCATCAGGGCCACCGTAGTGACCACGCTTTACCTTGATCACCTCTTTAAAGACCTGACCTCCAAATAAGGCTACCTTTTGGGGTGCTGGGGCGAGGTTGTCAACTTCTGAATTGGGGGGGCACACAATTTAGCCTGTAAAATTCACCAACATGACTCATATAAAAGGAAAAAATCTCAAATTTGGTTCTAAAGTAAGACTTGTTCCAGGGGGGAGATCACAATGGCTGTTTCTTCTCAATTAACACAGGGTGGGGGGGTGTTTGCCAGGGGACGGTGGCCCCAGACCTGTCACCATGCACATGTCTCTTGGAGGCACCAGGTGCCCCATCAGACCAGGCTCAGGCTCCTGGATCCTTTGCTGCCTGGCGGAGTCTATTGCCCCTCCCCCCTGCCCCGCCGGCTTCCATCTTCCGAAACAGCCCATGGTGGGGCCGAGGGAGGCTTCGGTCACTGTGCACAAATTAACATCCGCCACGTCTCAGGGGCGGCGGACACGTGGGGAGCTCTTTCCAGGTGTGTTTTCCCAGCCCACAGCTGAGGAAACCAGAGATGACTGTGGGAGGGGCCGGTGGGGGTCCGCGGTGACAGGGAGCGCCTTTCCAGAGGATGTCACAGGTGTTGCTCTAGGCTCACAAACGCGTGGGTGTGGGACAGAACCTCCAAGTGCTTAGGGGATCTTTCTGGGTTTCTGGGCTTCTTGCTCGAAGAATTGAAAACTTGTACCAACTAATGATAAACTTCCATTCCTGCCCTTCTGCAGGGCAGCTCTGTTCTCAGGGCCCCGTCCTTACCACAAGGTTCGTCTGGAAGCCAAAAAGTGACAGAACTGGGTGTTCCTGTGATTGGGTCAGAATGAGGGGCTAGTGGACCAGAATTCTAGAATAGAAAGAAAAAGGCATTTCTTGCAATTTTTGTTAGATTTTTTTTAATGTTTATTTTTGAGAGAGAGAGAGGGGGGTGGAGCAGAAAGAGAGGGTGACACAGGATCCAAAGCAGGCTCCAGGCTCCGAGCTATCAGCACAGAGGCCAATGAGGGGCTTGAACCCACGAACCGTGAAATCATGACCTGAGCCGAAGTCCGATGCTTAACCGATTGAGCCACCCAGGCGCCCCGCATTTCTTGCACTTCTGACCGTGGAATCTTAGATTCAAACCCATTTCCGCGTCCCTTGCCCACCACCCCCCCAGCAGCCCAGCAAGGAGGAAAGTCCTTACCTGGCCGTCACAACCCAGGGGCTTGTGACCTAGAAGCCTCACCCCAGAAAGTGTAAATCCAGACACCTTAGGGCTGCCGCAAAGAAGGGGCCACTATTTAAGTTCCATTTGCTTGATTTGTAAGGCTTCTAATCATCATGATCAGTAGTGTCCGGGTGGCCCCAGGGGGTATCCGGGAGAGAAAACAAGGCAATACTTCTGCTCCGAGGCAGGCACGGACTGTAGGAGGCGCCGTGCTCCCCAGCCCCAGGGCACCCATGGGCTTTCTGGTCAGCTCCTGTTGGGGTGCTTGCAGGCTCGTTTCCCTGAGACTGTGTTGTGCTGTCGACCAGACATGGGAGCGCCAGCGAGCGGGGCTGCCCTTGCTCTCTGTTCTGTGTCAACCTTAAACTCCTCTCTGTTTGGAGACAGAAAAATGATGTCAGGAGTAAGTAAAACAAGGGACCAACGCTTGTATCTTCCTCTGCGGAGGCACAGGTCGACTCCAAAGCCTGTGTGTTTCTTGTGACGTGGTCGCTTTCCGTCCGGGTTCCGGGGCCCACACTGTCTGCTCCTCAAGAGCTCCATGGACTGCGTGCCCCCAGCCTTGCCTGGGAGACAGCCGGGGAGAGCTGGGGACAGGCACGGGTCAGCCACGGTCCCACGTCGCGACGATGAAATGTCAGAACGGGAGCGCGCTGGGAGAGCAGGACGTCCCGTCGGGCTCACTGTGCCGGGGTGGGATTTTGTGTGGGGCACTGACTGGGTTGGCCGTGGGGTCCGGTGTGACCAGCGGGTGGTGGGGGAGAGGGTGCCACGGGAGAGACTCCTGTCAGCCACCGGGACCTGCCGCTTCAGAGCCAGAGGCACCCCTGGATTTGCAGCATCCTGGAAGGTGTCACCATGCTGGTGGACATTTCCTGTGAGTCAGGGCAGGACGCACTCCCCCCATTGGCAAAGCCACCTCCCCCTCCATGTGACCAAGAGGGAGAAAAGGAGAAGCTGGGCAGGCCGGCACTGAGGGAGCTGTCTCCCGTCCTCAACCCGGGGGCCCCTGTACAAGTGCCCAATGTGCACAGTGTGGGGGATGACGATTGTCCCCAAAGACATCCACATCCCAATCCCAGACCTGCAACTGTGTTCCTTACAGGGCAAAAGGGACCATGCAGATGGGGTTAAGTTGAGATCTTGAGATGGAAGGCCATCCTGGACTATCGGGTGGACCCCCTGTAATCGCAAGAGACCTTACCAGAGGGGGACGGGGGTCTGAGCCAAAGGGCCACATGGCCCTGGGAATGGAAGGCAGGGAGAGACCTGAAGACACTGTGTGTGTGGATGGAGGTGGGGAGGGCAGGGGTCTCTGCCGCTGGGAAAGGCCAGGACCCCCCGGAGCCCACTGACCTGTCTCAGAAATACTGACCTCCAGAGCTAATTTTTTGTGTGCGTGTTTGAAAATTTGTGTTGTCCCTGACTGCCCCTCCATGGTGACCAGTACCCAGGGAGTGGACGTCGAGTTGCAGGTCTCCCATTTCCAGCTGGTGGCTGGTTTCTTGTGAGATTTTATTGAATACTGTGCCCCTTTTGGCCTGTGTGGACGTAGCCAAAAGGGGGTTGAAACAGAACCGGGAGAATGATGGGGAACGAGACTCATCAGAACCCGTGAGCCACGGTGGGTACGTCCTTCTGTCCTTTGTGATGGGTCACAGTGGCTGGTTTCCCTCTGGGCCACGCGGCACATCCACACCTTACCAGATCTGAGCTCGCAGGACAGAGGACCACCGGTGGTGGCTACAAAGGTGGCAGCGGGTAGGTGAACATCCTGGGATGTGAAAGTGCATCTTGTGTGTCTACAAATCGCACTGAGGGGGTGTAGGACACCCTCAAGTGCCAGCATTGCCCGGACCCCGCAAAGAGCTTTGCCTCCTTGGTGCAGAGCCGCGCAGAGCACGAGCGAGTCTCTTAGCTGCCCGGGATCCAGTTCCTCCAGTTAAATGCAGAGTTTGAGCCATGGGTCAGCGTCTTCACAGGAGGGCTCACCAACTCCCATTTCCCTTCCTCTTTATTTTCTTCGCAGAAGCACATACCCAGAGAAGGAATCTAGGACAGAGTTTTCAATGGCTTATTAATATTTTATACGAGGTCAGTCGATCTTACAGTCACTCTAAAGCCAACAGACGGGCCCTGCTGGGCCGGGGAGGTGGGCACAAAGGGCCCTCACTGGCGCCCCTGCCTTAAACATGATGCTGGCATCTCACACAGCCATGCCCAGCGGGGATCGTGCCCCTCGCTCCCACAGAGCAGGGCAATGTCTGTGGACGTTATCGCTGGTCGCACCGGGGGTGCTGTTGGCACCTAACGGGCAGTGGCCAGGGACGCTGCTAACAGTGCCCAGTCCTACAGTGCCCAGGACTCCCCGCAGCACAGAAGTACCCGGCCCGAGGCTCAACAGTGCCCAGGCTGAGAAGCCCAGGCTACGGCTTGGAGAGGGACTTACATTCTCAACTTTGGCATCACAAAAAGATACAGGCATTGTTTTCAGAGCCCAGAAAAAGGACACAAAGTGAGACTTTAGACCTTAGTCTCTTCATCTGTAAGATGAATGTGTTTGTATAGATCTTTGTGTTTAAGGCTTTTCGGTTGTTTGTGTGCATGTTTTGCTTTGCTGTTTTTCCTCTCTCTTTTGATGTCCGGAAACTTTTTGGTGAGACAGAATTTGCAGAAACTGCACCGTGCAGGGGCGTCCACGTGGAGGATGGTGCTGACTCAGGACGACTCTCTCCTGCTTAGAGACCCGTGCGTGTGTGTGCACGTGCGTGCGCACCTCTATGCGCATGTTTATGTGTAGGTATACGGGCATGCATGTGTGTATACACACGTGTGTGTATGTGTGTATGTGTGTATGCATGTGCATGTGTACACATGTGTGTGCAGACATGTGTGCCTGTATAAGTGTACACCCGTGTGCATGCATGTGCATATGTGTGAGTGTATGTGTGTATGCATGTGTGTGTGCACGGGGAGGCAATATGATGGGGTGGGCAAGGGGAAGGTCATGAACGATCTGTTTCCATCTGCCCTTGATTTGAAGGCCGTGGCTCCACAGAGCCCCTCGCTGAATTCCTGTTGTGCACAGGCAAGTCCAGCTTCTTTGGGGATGGGGTGGGGTGGACACCACACTGTCAGGATAAGAAAGTCGTGGGAATTTGGAAGTTCAAGGCTGGCCAAGGGTCAGGGGAGTGGGTGGGAATTTGGCTGCAAAGACTAATAGGGTTTTGGAACAGCCTCAACATGCAACTGTCAGCACCTGGCAGGTGCGGCGTGGCCATCGTGGGGATGACCTGGAGCCCCAGGAGTGGGGGAAGGGTGTGGGGTCAAGACCGTGCAGCACGGAGCACACGGGAGGTGGACAGGGCCTTCTGCAGGGGGGAGGGGTGCAGGGCCAGGCGCGTGCAGCACGAAGCACACGGGAAGCGGACAGGGCCTTCTGCAGGAGCTAGAGCAACAGTGGGGAGCAGATGTGTGGGGGATGGCCAGGAAAACCCCCAGAAAAATCCATTCTCATCCCGAGTGGCCTTGAGCCCTGTATCCAGAGAGAGGTCAGTCGGTGGCCCAGGACCCACAAGGGCTGGGGAACATCTGGGTCACAGGTGGGAAACCCCACCTTGGGGACCCTCTGGGGGGCTTCCACTCAGGTCCAGAGGAAAGTGAACGGGAAGAGAGAGGGTGCACGCAGGTAGCGCTCTCTGACTCGCCCCTCACGTGAGGGAGGACCCGGCTTTCTCTGGCCTGCAGGGCGCGGCTCCGAACGCCCAGACCTTTCCATAGGCACAGAGCCCGTGTTGGCTGGGCGGGGCACGGGTCTGCTCCTCTGCAAATGAGCTGTGGCCGGTCATGGTCCTGTGATGATTTTGCACAAAGGAACCAGCTCAGGGACCCATCTCCCATCATAGGTGTTGTCTATACCACTGTACTCCCGGCCTCAAGATCACTGGCCAATTAGTTTGATAAACAGGCCAAGGATTGGTCTAAGTGTGGCCCTGAGTAGATTTTCAGGGCAGAAGCAGGGGGTGTGTCTGGGGCCCCAGTTTGCCTGCCTTGAGTCATTTCACTGGGTGACGGTCAACAGGTCAGTGCAAACCACTTGCTACCCCTCTCTACATGTCTGTCACCTGTTAGCTTTTCCTGTGAGTGTTTGCAGAGCCCCAGCCCAGTCCCAGACATGGTGGCCATGACCGCAAGTGCTTATGTGTTCCATGGCGGGCTGACTCCAAGGGCAAGAGGGTGGGGCTCCTTTCTGTCCTCCAGGCCTCCGCCCCGGGGTCCCCAGAGCAAGTCAGCCCCACAGTTGCCCTTTCTCCTTGGGTCCATGTGGCTTACTCCTCACTGGACTGTCTGATCAACTACGGGGGCTGCCGTGTCTTATTTTTCATATGATCTGGGCAGCAAATGGCCAAAGTTGCCATAATGGTGATAAAGATGAGAAGACGCTCCCGTGAGCCCCCTGCCCAAGGATGCCCTTTGCGTAAGAGCTGGTACGCACGTTCTCAGGGGACGGGGTGGGAGAGGTGGGGGGTGTCCCTGCTGCCCTGGGTTGTCTGGACACCTGCTTTCCTTCTGACAAGGGAGTGTGATGACCCTGTGCACTCGGGGGAGCTTGCTCATGGCCAGAAGAGAAGGGAGGGGCAGGCACATACCTTCCTCACGAGCTGGGCGAAGTCCCCGCTGTCCCGGGGGGGCAGCCCCAGGAGCGGGCGGGTGCAGGAGTCCAGCGCTGAGCCGTGGCCCACAATCAGGATGACGCCCACTGCACAGAAAAGGACACCGCGGGGTCAGAGCAGGCGCGTGGGAACGAGGGTCCCCAAAGTTGGCGGGCGGAACCTCCCCATTGGTGCACAGAACACCTGGAGAGAGGCGGGGCAGGAAGCCGTGCGGGGTGTGGCAGGTAACCCCAGATTACAGCTCCCCCGTGGGTGTGCGCAGTCACTGGGGCATCCCGTCCTTGTGCTCCGTCTGGGGGCTGCGGCGCCTGCCGCCAGCTTCGGGGATGGGACTGCGCCGTGATCCAAGCTGCCACCTCTTGCAGGGTGTGGTGGCCGCCACCCAGGCCGGGTCCCTCAGCCTGAGTCAACAGCCAGGTGGCGGCCACGTGTCCGCTGATGCCTCTTGCTTCAATAACGACGTCCCGAGTCCACGGGTGGAGCAAGCCTCCCACTGGGGGGCGTGACTGCCTCGGGGACCAGACACAGCTGGGGGGAGCTGGCCCAGCCCAGTGGGTCCACGAGGAGCTGCGGCCGGGTCCATGGGATCCACCGGGAGGAGGGAGTCGGGTGGCGAGCTCCCCCGAAGGCTCTGACACAGAGCAACCCGTCGTGCTGCCTCCCGACACTGTAACTTGTCCCACACGACCGGAGCCCTGATGACCTCGTCCTGGGCTATTTCCTCTTAATTCCACGCTCGCCTCTCTGGCCTCTGACGTCACGGTGCAGGGCTGGCCGGGGTGCCGACTGGGAGGCCTGTGCTCTCTGTGCTCTGGGGCCGTGGGCATGCGGGCTTCCGTCCTCTGGGCTTCAGGGTCACGAGGTGGCGTGGAGGTGACGCCAGGCTGCCCAGGACGGTGAGCAGTTCACAGATGACGTCTGCCTGGGGGCCAGGAGGGGTTGGCTCTTACCCTCCAGCCCGCCCGGAGTTTTCATTCCTCTGTGACTGCGGGCCACACCTGTCACGCTCCCGCCTGCCTCACGCCATCCTCTCTCGGGCACCACTCACCTTCCAAACCCGACTTGTCCTGCCCCTTAAGTGCTGCATCCTGACAGCCTCTGCCTCATGTGCGGCACCGGGGACAGGAGGGCTGTGCCCCAGGCAGAGGGCAGCACAAGACGGCCCCTTCAGTGGGCGCTGGAGCCGAGAGAGCAGATGCCCTTCGCGTCCCGGAAGACCTCACCCCTGTAACGGGGCTGGGGGAGGTGTTCTCAGAAGGGCGGAGCATCCCATGGACACCGATATTCAGCTCAGGACGGAGGCTTGAACTGGAACAGCTGGACGGCGGTCTGAGGACGGGCCCCGTTACACAGTGAAAGGCTCTAATGTCATGTTCCGTCCTGGGGTGCAGGTATGGTTTCCGGAGGCACATTTCCCAGGGTGCCAACCGGTCAAAACAGGCCGTTTGTACAGCAGCCTCGTGGCTGGCTGTGTTTGGGGGAGCTGGGTCTCTTCCTACAGGACGTGTGCGAGCGCGGCCCCCTGGAGCGTCGGGACTGTCCGGGGAGGCCAGGTGCTCGGCTCTTCCCTGAGAGCTGAGACGGTCCTCCCGTCAGCTACGGTCCTGCCCCGAGTCAGCGGAACGAGGGACAGGAAGAGCCCGGCGGGGAAGGAGCCTGTGGTCTCTCACCGCCCCGGAGACTGTTCCTCGTACTATTCCAGATTCCTAAGATTCCGGATGCCACGCCTCTTTCCCCAACGATATCCAAACCCTCTGAGGGTAGGGAGCGTGCCGTCTCCACGTGGATTTTCCCCACGACGTTTTATTTGGTCTCTGACGCATCGCTGATGTTCAGTGTACACGTGCTAACTTGAAATTCTAAAGGGTTTTACTATGGGTGTTTTCAAATATACCCAACAGGCCCGCAGGTGGGCCTAGCGCATCCCGGGGCCGTGATGGTGTGACGTTTGCACATCGTGCACCATCCGTGAGCTACCCCCGCCCCTGCCCCACTACCCCACCGTCCCGCCATTTCACAGAACAAACCGCAGTCTGTCCCCCTCCACTTCCCACCCCGCCACACCCAGCCTGCCACCGTCACACCTAAGAGAATTCACAGCTTCTCAGGCGTTTCCACATTCAGGTTTCTCTAACGGTCTCAACCGTCTACATGTACAGACGCTTTGTTCGAATGTGACCTGACATCTGGCTGCCCCACTGTCTCTCTTGTTTCCTAGACGATGTGAATGGTTTGTGTTGGCCCTGCTGTCCCGGATCCCATGGGCGCTCAGTGACAGAGTCGGGACCCCCAGGGCGGTGGCAGGTGTCTGTCGTGCACCCTGTTAGTGCAGAGGCCTCTGTGTGACGCTGTTAGTCAGGGAGGCGGGCGGACGAGGTTGGGGCTTTCCTAGACTCCAGAAATCCGCCAGTTTCCACCCTGGAGGTGAGACCCCCCCTCCCCAGGGGGCTGGCATCCCCAGGGCCGGGGGCGGGGGGCAGGGAGGCCCTTACCGTCCCGTGGGCAGGTGCTGGTGATCCATCCGATGCTCACTGCACACCTGTTCACATACTCGTCATAGCTCTCGGCCGGCAGGAGGGAGGCGAGGGGAAACGCAGGCCTGGGGGGAAGCGGGTGATGGCTGCCACGCCGGCCTGCTTGCCGTGTGCCCAGCCGGAGAAGGAGAGGCCGTCCCAGGAGGGCAGGGCTCGAGGCCCACAGGGACACTCCGCTGCGGGCCCCAAACTGGCCGAGGGCTGGCCTTGCATCTCCAGCAAGTGCTCTCACTGAACGCCAGGAGGGCCTGTGATGGCAACATTGGCTGTGGCAGAGAGTGACAAACCGTGTCTCCCGGACCACACCCTACCAGGCTCCTCAAGCCCGCATCTCACGAGGCCGATCATGGGCTTCAGGGTCCAACTGTGTAGCGTCTGTTTTAGCAAAACCCCTGCCGACGCAGGGAAGCCGGATCCCCACCCTTGGTATCTGCTCCCGATGGAATCCCGAGCAAACCCCGCCTCCCTGTCCCCGCAGGTGAGGCCGGCTCTGGCCTGTCTCCGCGAGGCTGCTGCTCTGGTGGCTCACGGAGAACTGCCCCACCCTCCCAGTAATGTCCCCCCACCCCCAACCCCGAGCCTCTGCTAAGAACTCTCACTTGTCCTCATTACGTTCAGAGCCGAGTCCAGTCCTGGGCCCCAGTCACCGCCCCCTACCCCCAGCGCAGTGGTCCCCGGAATACCGTCTTCCTTACCGTCTTTAACACGGTCGTGAATGGTTCTTCTTGAGCAAGAGCTGGGAAGGCACCCCACCCCCGGCAGCTAGGGAGGGGGTGGCCTACCTATAATCCATGCTGATGTTGAAATCTGCCTCCCTCAGCTCGTCCAGGGTCATGAGGGTCGGGGTGGTTTTGCCAGACTCCCATTTTGTCCATTCGAAGATGCCGGGTTCCACTCTTATCTTAATTTTTTTCTCCAGTTTGAGCTCTGGATCCAACAGAACACAGGCGTTTGTAATCATCAGTGTGCATTTTGGTTTTATGTAACTGAGTCTGTTCTTACACTTAAACGATACTCTTTTTAAAATGTGGGGTTTTTTTTTCTTGGCAAATATTGTTCTGTGATTACTTGCAGCTGTGCTTTTTCTTTCTTTTTTTAAGTTTGTTTATTTATTTTGAGAGAGAGGGAGAAAGAGACAGGCAGAGAGAGGGAGAGAGAGAACCCCAAGCAGGCTCCGAGCTGTCAGCGCAGAGCATGACTTGGGGCTCGAACTCACAAACCACGAGATCATGACCTGAGCTGAAACCAAGAGCCAGACACTTGACTGCCTGAGCCACCCACATGCCCCTGCTGGGTTATTTCTGAGACAGAACCCACCAGATGTTGAAAGGCATCTGAGGAGTGGTGACGTCTGTCCACAAGGAAGAGGACAGGCTGCCTGGGCTGCGAGATGCCATCATGGGTGGGCTCACCCCGGTGCTCACCCTGATGGTCCCATATAACTCTGCAGTCACGTCAGCCCTGGGCCTCATCCTTGGTCAAGAGAGAAATTGCACCATGTTGACCAACCCAGTGATCCACAGAAAAGACTCGGCCAATCGAGGAGCACCCTAGTCACACTGAGTCACCATCCTGACGGACATGCAGACTGAGGAGAAGGTGAAGGGTGGAGGGAGCCGTCTCTCGGAACACCCAGACTTCCTCCAGCTACCCTTCCCAAGCATTTCGTACCGCGACTAAGAGAACACCTGTAGCGTAAGGCCATCTCTGAGTGGGGGAAAGAAGACCTGACTGCTTTTATCCGAAATGGAGAAAATGTCATTAAGCTCCAATGTTGGAAATGAAATCAGTTCCCAAAACGTATTCCAGGTCCATGAAACTAGTTCCTTTGCCAAAGCACATTCACGAAAGGGAGTCACACGGTCTAACCAGGCTCCCGAGTCTCCCCAGCCTGTGGAGGGCCCGTGTCCAGTGCGAATAGGTCACTTGAGGGAACAGTTGGAGAGGTTCCCAAATGGGGGTGGCCGTTCCTTCTGTGGTGCCATCTTGCATTTGTTCTGCGGGTCACACCTGGGGACATTTCCATACAGACAGGCCCTGACACGACAGTGAAATTAACGGTAGCATGTGAGCCTCTCAGACGTCAGTCTGAAAACAGGTCAGTCCTGTTCCAGGACCCGTACAGAAGGCTGAGTGCCTTCATTCTCCTGAACGACACAGGATTTATAAACTTGGACTTTGACAGCATCGTGACAATTAATAAGGATGTTCTGCATATAGCCCAAAAGTCCACGAGAGATCGTATTAGAGACACTGATGTTCTCATCACCAGAGAACATTTTTCTGAGAAGTTTTAATTTCACTTGTCAAGCCCGCCCGTCATTAGGTCCGCTCTCCACCTGCTCCTCGGTGTCTGCACCTGCGGGAAGGCCCCAGGCCCAGTCGTGGCTGGGTCTCCACGTAAAGTCATGCTCACTGACCTCCGTGGGCTCCTCCCCCTGCCCAGCGGCCATCCTCCAGCTCCCTGATAGGCATGCCATGCCTTCCGTGAGCCCCAAACCTCCAGAAGGCCTTCCCTTTCTCACTTCCCGCTGGTGGCTTGACCCCCGCTGCCTCTGAGAAGGTGGAGGCAAGCCCCCTCCTCCACATTTGCACACCTGCTATGTCTGTGTCCACGTCCTCTGCCCTCTGTGGGGCTTTGGCCCGTGCCTCTCACTGCCGACTACATCATGTCCCCCCTGTCCCCCAAAGAGGGCAGGGCAGGGGCCCAGCAGCAGATGCAAGAGGCCCCCAGGCTGCACTTGTCTGGAAGGAACTCTCTTTTTCCTGCAGGCAGAAGCTGCAAGAGATGGTCTGGGGGCTTCCTGCGGGGCATCGGCGGGTGGGGGTGCTGGACAGCTCCCCGCAGCCGCACCCCCTCGCCCTGGCAAGAGCCCTGAGCTTTGCCCTCAGGAGGAACCACAGCTGTTCCCAGCTCTCTGGGCTTTTGAAACCCTCCTCAGATGTTTTAAAAACAACACAAGGCCAGGGAGCATGGGGACTCTGTCAGCTAAGTGTCCAACTTAGGCTCAGGTCATGATCTCACAGCTCAGGGTTCGAGCCCGTGCGGGGCTCTGCCGTGACTGTTCGGAGCCTGCCTGGGATCCTCTCTCTCTCTCCCTTTCTCTCTGCCCCTCCCCTGCTCCCTCTCTCTTTTTTTAAATAAACGTTTAAAAAAAACCACATGGCAGACACAGGCAGACGGAGGTGTACAGTGTGATGACAGCCTCGTGGCACTCCAGTTCAGACCTGGCATTCCAGAAATGTCGATGGGCTCAGTGCCTGCTAATAGCTCTTGGAGAGCCGGTCCATAACTGTCTTGCGACTTATGTGCCCATTCATCCGATTCTTACCCCCGTTTACTTCCCTCCCGTCTTTGGAGAATAACCATAGGTCAAGGCCACCCGAGATGCTCACTGCCGTTCTCACCGACCTTCCAGGATGTGTCTGGCTGTCTGCACACAGCGGAGGGCTGGGGAGGTGAAGACGGAGGTGATTCTGATGCCACTGTCCAGTAGTGCTTCCCCTGGAAAACAGCAGGTTGAAAACGCCTCTTCATAATCGCAGCCTCCCCTGGGGGAGGCTCTGATGGGCTGGCTCACTACCTTGGGTAGACAGGATCTTAAATGGCCCCGAGATTTCTAGCCCCCAGTGCACACACTCGTATGGTTCCCGTGAGTGGGTGGAGGCTGTGAGTGTGAGTGTGTTGTGTCACGTGACAGAAGTGACATAATTGCAGGTAAGCCCCACCCACCCAGGTGAGCCCATTAAAAGCAGACATTTATCTCTGGCCGTCACAGAAAAAAAGTCAGAGAGATTCAAAGGTAAGGGGATTCCACATGCAAGACACTCCCTATCTCTGGTCAGAGATGGAGGGGACCGTGTGACAAGGAGCGTGGGGGCACTGGGAGCTGAGAAACGCCTTTGGTGACGGCCAGCAAGGGACCCAGGATTTCAGTCCTAAGACCGCAGGGAACAGAATTCCCCCAACAGCCTTTTGGGAGAAACTGGAACTGCTTCCAAGAGGCTCCGGATGGGAGCTCAGCCCAGGTGACAGCTGGATTTCAGGCTGTGAGACCCCCAGCAGAGAGGGACGCACCTGGAGCTCACATTTCCTCTCGCAAAATTAGAGGGCCTGGCCCCTGGGAAAGAAGGGGACCTTTTTAGGAAATGCAGGTGCCAAAGCTGGTGAGGCTGTCGAGGAGGCTGTCACGGGCTGGACCGTATCCCCCAAATTCGTCTGCGGGCATCCTCACCCTCTGTCCCTCAGAGTGTGACCTACTTTGGGCATGGTGTCTTTATAATGGCAGCCAGGTTACCACGTGCTCACTGAGGGGCTCTAGTCCAATCTGACCGGCGTCCTTCTCAAAGGGGTGAGTTTGGACACAGACATGGCGGGCACAGAGGGAGGAGACGTGAAGACCCAGGGAGAAGGTGACGTCTCTATGCCCAGGAGAGGGGCCCGGAGCAGACGCCCTCATGGCCTCAGGAGGAACTCAGACTCCTGGCTTCCAGAAGCGCGAGAGAACCCCTCTCTGCCGATGAAGCCACTCCACCTGTGGAACCTTGTTGGGGGGTCCCCGGAAACGAGCGCACAGGCCACCAGCTGCCCGCGTGGACGCCTGCTCACAGATCCTGGGCTCCCCCCGGCAACCAGCTCTGCGCGGGCCCACACACCTCCCTCGTTCTTGATTCCAGTTTCTTAATTCATAGAATGAAGACCAGATGAATCCACTGGCTTCTTTTGCTCCCCAAAGTCAATCATGCGGAACCAGAACCCCAGACGTAAAACGTAAGCCCAGACCGACAGACTTTGAAATAAAATCAAAGAGGATATGTTCTTTTTTTTCATTTTTAGTGTACACAGCAGTCGTTGATTTTTCCTCCCCTCTCTTGTATCTTTCATTCCCTCCGACTTCCCCAACTATCCATCCCGGGTCACACCCCTGCACTTGCACTTACTCGCTGTGTGAACTTAGGCAACGTACTTAACCTCTCTGTGCCTCAGCCGCCTCCTCAGCAGAAGCACGGACCTCAGCGGGCAGGTGGCAAGGGCTCAGGATGCGTTCGTGATCATCATTGCTGTGATTATTGTTACTATTCCTGCTAGAATGGTCCCCGAACATACCTGCCATTCGGGACTGGAAAATTCCACACGATGATAATGGCGGATCATTTTCAAAGTCTTTGATACCATTGTTCCTTCTGGGCAGACTGCAGGGGAAGTTCAAGTCTGGCCGGTAGTATTTCCCTAAAGCATAAATAAGCACCAGGCATTCAGGTCCATCAACTTAGTGGATGTTTAAACCCCCCACAATCAAGACCCACATAGGAAGCAGGGTTATCATTTAAATTGTTGTCATCTGTGTTTTTTCTTAGAGGTGCTCTGTGATGTGGATTCAACTGGAGAGATATTTTGCTCTGCTGTGCACACATCTCTTCAAATGCAGAAGACACAGGTGTTAGCCCCAAGACCCATGAGACCCTCTTTGTCCCCTGACAGCCCCTCAAGAAGATTCACTCATACAATTTTCCTGATTAAGCACGGAGTGCCTCCGTTACTGATTGAGCTTAACTTGATAGACATCTCAAGTTGGCATTAATTACGGAGGTGAAATTCTACCCATCTCCGTAGCTGGCAGTGTGTTGTGTCGTCTCTGGGGACGGAGTGCACATGGCCGGAATGCTCCTTCATTACTCATTATTCAGTCGGTTGCTGAGATGTGCCTGGACATCAGGTGGATCTGCGGGGCCTCCCCCTCAACCTTCCAACCAGAGGCTGCAAAAGGCCTACTTTGACTTTGACCTTGAGCTCTATGACCTGACAGTCTGGTGCAAATCCTGGCACCACCAGTTACTAGTTGCGTGATTAGAGGCAACTGACTTACTCTCTTATCAGGGAAAGGGGGACATGATAGAGCTGTTGCAATGAATCAGTGTGGTAATGCCCGGATCCCAGCGTCTGGCTCAGGGGAAGTGGTTGATAAGTGGTAGGCTTGACCTCGTATTGGATGATCGGTTATCCCCGCAGAGGACACCATGCCACGCCAAGCCCTCACATCCCCCCAAGCAACCCCAAACCTCCCGGCTGCTGGTGTTTCTAGAGGCCCAGCCTCCTTTCCTGAGACCTGCTGCATGTCCTGGGGTGGGGCCTGTCACTGGCCCTGCCCGAGCACGCCAGCCCAGCCTTCCACATGGCCTCCCAGCGCTTCATGAACACAGGGAGGCAGCTCGATACTTTGAATGTCTTGCTTCCATGCAGGATTATCCCGAAAGCTCCCTCTTTGGCATTTCCATTGGCAGAGACTGTTTGAAGAAAGGTCTTCATTAAATGCCAAAACCTATCTTGTGTTTGCTGGGGAAAGTGGTATTTGTTTTCTTCCGAGAGAAGGTCCATCGACGGTGTTGTGTTCTCAAAAAGTTTGACCTGCCCCCCGTAGGTCTTTTGTTCTCGTTGATGCTTTGTCTGTGAGAGGCAGAGAGCAGAGCTCAGAGGCAGTTGAGGATCTGGGGCAAAGTTAGGGTCTGGTGGTGTAGAGATGGGGAGGTCACCTGGCCAACACCACTGAGAAATGAGGGGCCATGTGAGGAGTGCGTAGCTGGGCCAGAAGTGAGCAGAAACGAGGAGGAAAGCTGGGTCCTCGGAGAGGCTGGCAGCACCCCCTGAACACACCATTGTAATGGATTAAACCATGTAATACGCAAAGTTCGGACACATTAGACTGTCCATATTTGCTTTATCAAGGACTCCTCTGCCTTGTGGAAAGAGCCACCAGGAGCCTCCTTCCAGCTGGGAGCATCCAGCGTCTTTAAAGTACTTCCCCCTGTAGGTGACTCAGTCTTTTGTCTGGATGATCAATATTCTTCCTCTTTCCATGGCGTCCAATGACTGTTTTTGGTGTCGGTTGTTTTGTGTCGGTTCTCGCACCGCCACGACCACACGCACACTGACGTGGTGTGCCATTTCAGTCTGTGGTTTCAATAATCGTTGTATTACGGGGAAGTTTCTTCTCATTGCATGTCTGAATGTCAATTTGTCCTCATAGCCATGTATTGTCCTGTTGTTTCTTTCCTGAGCCTTTGTGTCTGTGATTGATCTTGTTTTATAGAGACAAGCATAGCATCACTTCCGCGGGGGTCTTGTAGATATGTTTGGCCATGATGTAATCCGTTCAGAATTTTCCTGGTGCACCCTGGTCATCTGCCAGTGGTTTTCCCTACTCATTTCCCCCTTTTCTCATCTTGCTGGGCTCCCAGGGGAATTCTGAGAGAGCTTAGCTAGCGCAGTGACCATGAATGGATTTTATCACTACGTTCATTCAGTGTCTTCAGTTATACAATCATTGTGGCATGCTGGGCTTTCCGTTCAGGGATGTGCATTGGTATGGATGTGCATCATTGTGGGTGGGCTGTATTTGCAAGCACTGTCCTTCATTCCTGGCATCCAGCGGGGTGAACTTGGGGTAAGCAAGACTCACGTTCAAAATATGTCCATCAACATTGCAGGGAAATGACCACAGCAGCAAAGATTATCTCAGAGCGATACAGTAATGAGACTGAGATAGGGCTGTGCCGGCGGCTGAGGGTTCAGAGACCGCAGGTCACGTTGACATGCTGTCAAGCCACTGCCGCACTCACTAACCAACTGCCATGTGTGTGTGTCCAGAATAAAGACGACTGTCCATGGGTCACACCAGCTGATTGCTTACTGTTGATAGCCCATCCCCCATCTTCCACAAAGCATTTGAGATAAGACACTTACAGACCGCGTACACGCTCGCTGTACATGTAGAACATCTCTGGAGGAAGCTGTAGCATGTACCCCTCCCACATACACTATTTATACACCGTGACTCTGAAGAATGCTGCCAGAGGGGACCGGGCTCAGGAAGTGGAGAAGTGATGTCATTCACTAGATCTACCTACTTTCTGGGTTTAGGCTCTGCCAGGACGTTACCTACCATCGGGAGTGGAACACTGCTGCAGCCACGACTTCCCGAAGATTTGATCCACTCTCTCCCCATGGCGTGCTACCAACACACTCTTCCTCGCTATTGTGGCCTGAGGCGGAGGAGGAAAGACATGGGAAGTTAACATCCCCATTCTTAGACTTCCTCAATGGGCACCTCCCTTTGTCATCCAACAGGTGGCCTAGAAATGGAGTCTTGTCCTTCCCTTCTCAGGGACTACACCCTATTTCACCGAAGTCATTGAAATGAAAGAAGATTGGGAATTGAAGGTGGAAATCTCTTTAATTTCTGGTCACTTTCTATTTCCTGGGCATTATGACATTATCAAAGGAAAGAAGACCAATAGGAATAACCTATACCATACATAGCACATCAACGTGTCTACCTTTCTGTTCTTCCAAGTCCTTACCCCTTGCCCCTATGGGCTGCTGTAACGGAACACCACAGGCTGGGAGCTCGTAAGCAAGAGACGCTTATTTCCTACAGTTCTGAAGGCTGGAAATCTGAGATCAGGGTGCCTGATGACCTTCTGGGCTGACTTCTTGCTGAGTCCTCACGTGGGCAAAGGGGCAAGGGATCTCTGCGGGGTCTCTTGTATCAGGGCACTGATCCAATCAGGAAGGCTCCACCTCCCCTTATCTAATCGAGTCCAAGAGGCCCCACGTCCTAATTCTAGTACATTGACAATTAGGATTTCAACATACGAATTTTGGGGGGACACCAATGTTCAGACCAGAACACCCCTCCATGGTGACTTCTTAGGACATTTTCTGTATCTATACATACATATTATCATATAATAGATATTGTGTATTTTCTCTATATATAGATACTGCTATCAGTATCCCTGGGGCCTAACATATTGGGAGCATGAATGTCAGAGGCTAGGACACAGGCTTCAGTTCACAGATACCCCACCTAGGGACCTTTGGATCTCATTGGGGCCATGGGACAAACATGGAAAGCTGAGTCACAGAAGAAGATGAGAGGCAGAGTTGACAGTGCCTGCCATAGCAGGGGGGCTGGGGGGACTTCAGGTAGGACATGGAACTTGCTCATGCCTGGAGCCAAGGTCACCGGGGATGGAGGGCCAAGGTCACTGGGGATGGGTGGGCCAAAGTCACCAGGATGGACCGGCCAAACTCACCAGGGATGGACTGGCCAAGCTCACCAGCGATGGCCAGAACGGGAAGGACTTCTGAGCAGGCAGCTCTCACTGGTGGTCAGCTTGTCCTTGCCCAGTTCCTTTTCTGCTGACGGACCCTTTCCTCCCGCTCCCCATCTTTGGCCTCATAGCAGTTTGAGGCTGGGCTTGGTGGTGAAAATGAAGGAGCTGATATTGTGTGTGTTTGTGCTGCTGAGCAGGGGAAGGGAAGGGAGGTGCGAGATGTGGCATGGCCCTCCTCAGCATGGAGCCCCATTACCAGCTCCCAGTCCCGCTCTGGGGTGGGATCCTAGAATGGAAAACGCAGATACCCTGGACACCCGGCACCCTGGGGAGACAACGACACATCTGTACCCCAGCCAATGCTACTGACCATTCCCTTTGGGATTTGATTCTGCAAACAGAGTGGAGCCTGGAAGGTCTGCAGCAGCCAGCTGCCTGCTTTCTCAGCACTTCTCTGAGCTTGTTGGCAGGGTAAAGTGGCACCGCGTGTCGGGACATGCTGAGAAGGAGGTGGGGGGCACACGTCACCTGCCTCACAGCGTCCTTGGGGCCAGTACCACGGACAGCTTCTGCCAGACCCTCTAGTCCCTCATGCAGTCCACGGCCATGCAGTCTCCAGAGGCTTAACCCGCCGGCCATTCTCGGCCGGTCTGGCTACATTCTGATGCGTGCGTGAAATGTGGGGCTTGTGAGCCGGTGGAACATTCCATGTCTCCATGCACAGTTTCTCAGGGCCTCCGGGCCCATTCTCCAAAGTGGACATATGGTCAAAGCAAAGCCAATATTATGGTGGTCCCTTAATACAGGGTGCAGATGTTCGGTTCTGGAGGGAAACGCCCACCTTCTCGGGCAGAGCGCCAAAGGGAAGTTTGTCCTGTGGAGTATGGTTGATGCCTAGTTGCACCAGGATGCCTTTCCCCAGGAGAATGAATATTAAAATATCTCACCCCCTGCCCCCTGTCAAGGGCTGGTCTGCAAGCAGATTGCAAGACACACAGGGCTCCCACTGTCGATGCTTCGGGCTGGGGTTTTGGATTTGGAGCATTTGAACCTTGAAATGCAGAGCTTTGCAACAGGTACATTAAGAAAAAGTGCAAGGTCCACAGGGAGTGGAATGACCTTGCTTCGGGGGTCCGGGGGACACCAGGGCCATGCTGCCTCTTTAGACATGAGGCCCCCCGGTGGAGGTCCAGTGTACCACCATCTGGGGGGAGGCTAGAATTCTGGAATCACAGTGTCAGCAGGGCTGCGCCTCCTCTGAGGTTCTGGGGGTGATCCTTTCTGGTTTTCTCATCTCCCGGGGCCCCCGCAATCTCTGGCTTTGGCTGAGACCCTTCAGTCTCTGCCCCGACGCTCACACGGCCTCCTCCTCTGTGTTATCTGGGTGCTGTCTTCTTCCCTGTGGGTCAGATCCCCTGTTTCTCTCCTAGCTGCTGCTGGGATTAGATTTAGGGCCCCCAGAACACTCCTTATCAAGACCCTTAGCTCAGCCCCATATGCAAAGATGCTTCGTCCTTATAAGAGAACATTTGCAGGTTCCAGGGATTAGGACCCTGTTTCTTTGGGGCCATTCCTCAGTCTACTAGCATCCATTTACCAAAGGTGGTGCCACTGTTTTCTTTTCTTACCACGGAGGGGGGACCTCAGACCAGGTGAGGAGGATCCGGCCGTGCTGTGAGCTGACCCTCCTATTCCATCTTCTCCCGCCCTCCATCTGGAAACAGGGGCACGGCCTCAGGGAGCCCCACCCCAGTCCGTGCCGCTCCCCTGCACCTCACCAAGGGGGTCAAGTCCAGCCTCCGCTGTGCCTTCCGGAGTCTGGGCAGTAAGGGTAAGGGAGCCCCGTTTTTGTCTGTCTCTGGCTCCCAACCAGTGGCCACTCTGCCTGGGCCGCTCCCAGACTGAAGATCTGTCTACAGGGGACGCCCCACAGCCGCCCCGGGGCCCAGCGTCCTGTGCTCAGCGCTTGTCTGGACCAAGCCCACCCCAGCCTGGAGGCAGCCTCTGAGGGGCTGGTGGCTTCTTGGGGAAGGAGGGCGAGTTTGGATTTAGGGCGATTCAATGAAGAGTCCCGATCACGGTCTTTGTTTGATCATTGCATGATTCATTGGATGAGATTTACGAACAAGGCCCTGAGCCAGGTGCCGAGGACACAGGGATGAGCCAGACAGCCCAGCCTACTCTCTGCGGAGGGCCTGGCCTGCGGTGGGCACCTCGTTTCACGTGAGCCTCTAAAACAACCAAGTTCAGGGGCGCTCAGGTGCCTGAGTGACCCCCACAAGCTGCCTACCCTCCATAAGTCTCAGTCTTCACATCTGTAAAATGGGGACTAGCAACTCCCATGCTGGCTGGAGGTGGCTAGAATGAAATCCTCATGGGGGCACAGGAGACAGGGCGTGGAGGGACCACGATGGAAACCCCACGGGTCAGAGAGACACCCCCACTGAAGTGGGGAGTGGTCAAGGGCTGGTTCACGTGCTGGACTGCCCCCTCGGGGTTCCTGGGAAAGGAACCAGAGGGCCAGCCTGCTCACCGCCCCGAAAGCATCAGGGACACCACATCACTTGTGTGCTTTGGGGGAGGGGCTGCCTGCTCTGAGGAGGCCCTGTGGGTAGCCTTCACCCCTGCACGTGCCCCATGCAGGTGGCAGGGCTCCTGCACCCCTGCTGTGCCCCAGCACCTGGCCCTGCGGGGCTGGCCCTCCCAATTACCGAGCGCCAGCCTTCTCTCTCCCAGTCCTGACTCGAAAGCTCAGAACCTCCAACTTTTGGGGCCTCAGGGGAGGTGACTTCTTCAGGGTCACACAACTGGCTGATGAGATAATTGGTGTGAGTCCGGGATTCTGGGCAGGGCTGTGTCCCTGTGTTTTCCCTGCCCCATGTCCTGGCGTCATGATGGACCGAGAGGCCAGGAACATACTGAGTGTTCTTGAAACACCCAGCAGGCTGCCATTAGGGGCTCACAGCCCGGCTCACAGCTGTGGGGCGTCCACCCCTCTGCCCCCCAGGCGGCTGGATGGAGCGGCGCAGCCACCCGGGTCTGTAGCCATACCTGAGGGGCCGAGTCTCCCAGAGAGTTAACATAAAGTATGGTTTCCCTTTGTTCACCTCGTAAAACAGGGAATTCCATCACCTGTAACGCCTGGATGCTGCTAATGTCCCTCGGCGTCTGTGGAGGGTGGAGTTCTCCATTCCGCCGGCTGCTGGCTTCCCCGTCCTTTCTGGAGACCAGATCCATGGCCAAGCTGAAGGTGTATGTCCTGTGGAGGAAGGAATAAGTGTGCTCTTGTCATGAAGACATTGGGAAGCAAATCCCAATTGGGAGAAAAAATCCTGAGTAAATCCCGGTTGGCTGTCATCATTATCGCCACCAGTTATGGGCTGAGCCGTGTCCCCTCGACATTTGGAGTCCTGACCCTCAGCACCTCAGAGCGTGACTTTACCAGGAACAGGGTCTTTAAAGAGGCAATTAAGGTAAAATGAGGTCAGTAGTGTGGCCCAATTGTATCTTACAAGAAGAAGAGATGAGGAAGTACAAAGAAACACACGGATGCTGGCACAGGGGAAAGACCATGAAGAGGCATCAGGAAGGTGGCCGTCTACACGCCAAGGAGAGGGGCCCCTGGAGAAACCAGGCCTGCCGACACCCTGAACTTGGACTTGCAGCCTGTGACCCTGACAGAATAGATGTGGGTTGTTTCGGCCCCGGGTCTGTTGTGCGGTAGGGCGGCCCAGGCAAACTAGTACCATGTTCTCATAGATTTCACCTTCTAAAAGAGCCAGCAGTGGGAGTAGATGTGGCTGGGATACAAGAACGAATGAGCAGCGAAGAGACACATTAAGATCTAGGGAAACACAGAAGAAAGGGGTGGGACAGTGGGTGAAGTGGCAACCAATGGGTTGCACGCAGTGAGGAAATCGCTACTTGTCCACCTGACCAAGAGAGATGCTGTGAGGTGGGCGCTCATCCAGGTCACCTTGAGGGCGGGGGGATGGCAGGAAAAGGTCACAGCTAACTAGAGTAGTGTGAACTCCACAACACGAGAGCGGTCATGGTAGGTGCCCCAAGTGGGTGCGTCTGGAAGGAACAGGGAGAGCGTCCAGAGAAAGAGTGAAGGGGCCCGTACATGCTCCAAGAACAAGAAAATGGCCAAGTTCCCTACAGGAAATTCATTTTATAGAAGGAGAAATCATCTTTATAAATTCTATGTTAAAATAATCTACAGTCGGGGCACCTGGGTGGCTCAGTCGGTGAGCCTCTGACTCTTGATTTTAGCTTGGGTCATGATCTCATGGTTTTTGAGTTCAAGCCCTGGGTCGGGGTCTATGCAGACAGTGTAGAGTCTGCATGGGGAGTCTCTCTCTCTCTCTCTTTTTCTCTCTTTGCCCCTCCCATGCACATGCTCTCTCTCTCAAAATAAAAATAATAAACTTAAAACAAATAAATATAAAAATAATCTATAGTCAACAACCAAACCAAAAATCCAACTAAAAATGGGCAGACGACATGAACAGACTCTTCTCCAAGGGAGACATCCAGATGGCCAACAGACACATGAAAAGATGCTCATCATCACTCATCATCAGGGAACTGCAAACCAAAACCACAGTGAGCTACCACCTCACACCTGTCAGAATGGCTAACATTGACAACGCAAGAAATAAGAGGTGTTGGCGAGGATGCGGAGAAAGGGGAACCCTCGTGCACGGTTGGTGGGAATGCAAACTGGTGCAGCCGCTCTGGAAAACAGTACGGAAGTTCCCCAGAAAGTTAAAAATAGAACTACCCTATGATCCAGTAATTGCATTAGTGGGTATTTACCTCTCAAACACAAAAACACGAATTCAAAGGGATATGTGCACCCCTATGTTTACAGCAGCATTATTCACAGTAGCCAAATTTTGGAGAGAGCCCAAGTGTCCACCAACTGAAGAATGGATGAAGAAGAGGTGGTGTATATATATATAAAATGGCGTATTTCTCAGACATAAAAAAGAATGAAATCGCGCCATTTGCAACGACGTGGATGGAGCTAGAGAGTATTATGTTGAGTGAAATCAATCAGTCAGAGAAAGCCAAATACCATATGACCTCACTCATGTGGAATTTAAGAAACAAAACACACGAGCAAAGGGGGAAGAGAGAGAGAGAGAAATCAAGAAACAGACTCCACCAAAGAGAGCAAACTGATGGTCACTAGAGGGGAGGTGGGTGGGGGTGGGTTAATAGATGATGGGGATTAAAGAGCATACTTGTCATGATGAAATTAATTAATTAATTAATTAAATTTAAAAATCTACAATCTGAGTGGAGAAAAGGAGCGGCAGCTAGCCAGGGAAATAAGAAAAAAGGGCTTGTGGTTGAGTTTGTTTTTAAGATAGCGGCATGTTTGTTTGCTGGTGGGGATGACGCGGGAGAGTCTCGGGAATGGCAGATGATGTGGGCGCGGGGCCCTCAGAGGGCGTGGGGTGCCTGGGGGGACGGGGTGCGAGGCACCGTGGGCCCCCGGGCAGGAGTTCCGAATGCGCAGCGCTGTCTGTGCGGGAGAAGGACACGGGGGCCGAGGCTCCAGGTGGGTGGGTGGCCTGGTGGCCAGAGCTGGGGGACTCTCTTCTGACTGCTCACCTGTCACAGTGGACAGGGGTGAAGAATGCAGTCGGTGGCCTCGTGGTGAAGTGAAAACGTCAGACACGAATCATCTGGAGGGCAGACGCCCGGGCCACAGTCGGTGCGGTCACGGAGGAAGGGAAGGGGAGGTAACGCGCTCACGGGGATGACAGGTCAGGACGCGTGGCCCTCATTACTGTGCCCTGCAGAGCACCGCTCTCCTCCTGCCCTTCCCCCTTCCAACTTTGCTTCATGGTTCCTAACTCCCCAAACCCTTAAACTCCAAGCCTTTAACAGCTGCTATTAAAGACAATCTGCTAGGTCTCTGATTAAGACTCCTTCCGGGGCTCCTGCGTGGCGCAGTCGGTTGAGCACCTCCAACTTCAGCTCAGGTCACGATCTCACGGTTCATGAGTTCGAGCCCCACACGGGGGTCTCTGCGGTCAGTGCAGAACCTGCTTCAGATGCTCTGTCGCCCTCTCTCTCTGCCCCTCCCCTGCTTGTGCTTTTTCAAAAATACATAAACACGCACAAAAAAGACTCCTTCCACTGTTTCCATGCTTTCAAAGCTCCCCTCAGTCCAGAAATCAGAAATACATCAATTTAATGTATGTATTTCTAATGTACATCAGACTTCTACTTTGTATGATTTTCTGCCTTCGTTCAATTCTCGGCTTTGTCAGGAATGGAGTTCTGTGTATGAGGTGAGGTCCCACAAAATACCATTTATTTTGTGCCCGTTTCTTTCTCTGTTTCTGATGTGTCCAGCAGGGGTAAACTTCCCGATGGGCCAGGGCCCCGACTCCCGCATCTGTTTTGCGCCACTGATCTGGTTTTCTCTTCCCTCAATCCAGGACCATATATAGTCGGGTTTTTAAATATCTACAGGGTAACTCTCTCTTCTCATTATTTTTATTTTTCACGGTTTTCTCAGTTCTTCTCCTGTTCATTCTTCCAAATAAACTTTTGAACCATTCAGTGAAGTTCCGGCAAACGATCCTGTTGGGATTTTTCCTGCAATTTCATTAAACCTGGAGGTGAATCTGAGAGGAATCGGATACATTCACAATTCTTCTTCCTTGGTCACGAACATGTGTGTGTTCATTCCTCGGCCCATGGGTGAACACTTGCATTGCTCCCAGACAGACGTCGTGTCCCCTATTCTCCCACAGTCACTGCTAGCCTCCATGAGTCCGTGCTGAGACCTGACCAAGGCCAGATTCAGGGGTGCCCCAGGAGCACTCCCCCTGCACCCCAGGTTCTGGACGCCGGCCTCCCATCCCCACTGCCACGCTGCCATGGTCACTGCCTTGTACCCTGGACCATTCCAGGTGTTCTGATTTGGTGAGTACACTTCTCAAAAGGTCTGCAAGTAGCACCTTCTCATTTTAGGTTGTTTTCCCACCTTGTGCTGGAAACTCCCACTGGCGGGATCCAAGTCTTGTAGATTTTCTCTGCTCACAGATTCTCCTGTGCCAAGTGCAGTCTTTCGTTGGCCGTAAGCGGACTATGAACGCTGGGATCCACGTCCAAATCGTTGACATTCTCCTCCTCCAGTAGCAGAGGCCCCATTCACAGTCTCCTACTGACAAAGGAAACGTCGTCGGTTTCCTCTTCCTGGGGGTGGGGGTGGGGCCCTCGCCCTGCTCGTGCTCACCTCACAGACAGCAGAGCCTCCTTATCTATAAATAACATCTGTGAAGCCTACAGTCGGAGAGAAAACCAAATTGTTTTTTGCTTGTCTTTCAAATGAACTTTTTTT
The DNA here is from genome assembly GCA_028646485.1 of Cryptoprocta ferox. Classification (NCBI taxonomy): domain Eukaryota; kingdom Metazoa; phylum Chordata; class Mammalia; order Carnivora; family Eupleridae; genus Cryptoprocta; species Cryptoprocta ferox. The sequence continues at coordinate 3,249,265 of CM053573.1, forward strand.
TTCAGAGTAGATTTCATACCCAGTGCAGAGCCCAACGTGGGACTTGAACTCACGGCCCTGAGATCAAGACTTGAGCTGAGATCAAGAGTCAAATGCTTAACCGACTAAACCACACAGGTGCCCCAACAAATGAGATATAATCAAGATCGCAATGAGAGGAGAAAGGAAGAATGGCCAACATATACCACAGGAGTAGATGGGTTTAAATTCTCCGTGGCTTTTCAAAGGGGTGTAGCTGCAGGCTGTGGGGTTGTATGGACCACGGCCTCATATTAGATTCCTGGGGCATCTGTAACAAGGCACCACAGATCAGGTGGCTGAAACAACATTTACTGTCTCAGGGCTGGAGTTCAAGGCGCAAGATCTAGGCGTGGGCTGGGCTGGCTCTTCCCGAGGCCTCTCTCCTGGATGTGTGGATGCCGTCCTCCCCGTGTCCTCACGTGGTCATCCCTCTGCATTTGTCCGTGTCCTCATCCCCTCTTCTACAGGGACACCGGTCAGATTGGGTCAGGACCACCCTGGTGACCTCATTCTACCTTAATCACCTCGGTGAAGACCCCATCTTTACAGTCACATTCTGGGGTGCCAGGGACCGGGACTTCAACATAGAAATTTGAGGCAGACCATTCAGCCCAGGAAAGCACCTTTATTACGTCTGAGATATTTGCTACCAACTCGCGCTGTGGTTTTGGAAATTACTGGACAGGTGTGGCTTCAGTATTGAAAATCTCACCATGGCCAGAGGACAAACTGTTCTCCAGGCTCTAGCATTCACAGCCTCTTTGTTCTTCGTTCTAGATTATGCTATGCCCATTCTTCTGTGGGGAGCATTGAAAACCACTATGACCCAGGAAGACCCTCCCTCATCCTATCATGCTGGTCTCCTGTTATCTCCTTCTTCAAGGTCATGGACAGATTTTGGGGGGCGATTTTGTGGTCCAGTGAATCCAAAGACCCCTAGAACTGTTGCAAAAACACTGACATTGTATCGGTGGTGGGTGACTGATGCCTCAGTCGCCAAGAAATGAACATACCTAGATGCGCATGGGTAGAACATGTCTATGCAAACTCATACCTACAGAGGTGTCTGCTCTGGCAGGTCGGGGCTGCTCCCGGCGCACGTGCACATCGTCCTTGGGCGCTGTAAGGCCAGTGGGTTGCACATGCCAAGCGGGGGTCATGCAAACTCCCAGCGAGGATGGAAGTCCTTCCAAAACATGGCCAATGAGACACTCCATTGCCGAACTTACTACTTACTTTTCTCTCTTTTTGCTTCAGTTTTTCTTACTATTTATTAATTCATAAGGAAAACATGTCTTTAGGAAGAATAGTCCCAGAAACGTCAGGCATAAAGGCTACAGTGGCTACGTCGGTCACAGGTGGCTGACGGATTAATTGTGAAGCAAAAAATGTAACAGCCACAAACTCGTCTTCTACAGAGTCTTCATGTAGTTTTAGAAATATCCGGGTTTGCCAATTTCCTGGTGGCAGGGAAGCTCTCCCACCCTGAGCTGGGAGTGGAGGACCTGCCTCACCCTTCCTGGAACTGAGACGGTCAGTCAGGGTATTGCCAGCATCTCCTGATTTCTTAAACAGTTAATTGGCCTGGATGATGGATGGAGTTGGTTCTCAAAGGAAACAAGTGCTTCCTTAATTGTGTGACATCATCCAGCCTCCCCACCTCCCTGGGCCTGAGTGTCCTCAGCTCTCCAGGACAGGGGGCTGTATTGGATTATCTCTGCAGTCCCTTGTGGCGCCAATGGCCCGTGACTTTGTGGTAGCCCACAGGAGCCATGGCCATGTCTGCCCTCACCCAGTGGTGTTTCTCCCAGACAACTGGTCTACTGCATCTTGGATGGCTGTGATCATTCTGTGGAAACTGTATCCCTTTTGTATCAGGTGTCGGAAGGCAGGGATCTCAAGCCTACACTCTGCGTGCAACCTAGCCCTGGATTTGTTTCACTTCTCCCCCTTTATTCTCTCTTTGTCCCAATGTCCTTATATTCTTTTCCTCAAATTTAAAATGGATGAATTTATATTTTGAATAAGTAATGCATATATATGGTTCAAATATTTACAAATCATGGACGGTAGGGAGTGAAGTCCCTTCCCCAAGTCCTCTTCTCTTCCCCAGCCCTCCCCACTCTCCAATTCCTGGGGGACCACTGTTGGAAGTTTCTAGAGATTCTCTTTTCTGGGGAACTTTTAGGCACAGGCATGCATATAAATACACATCATGCACATATACGTACAGACAGTCGTGTTTTACTTTACCCTTCCGCACCGAGAGTTCTGTGCTATATACCGCATTCTGCAACCTGTCCCAGAATTTTTCATGTCAGCACATAAAATACTTTCTTGTGACCCTTTGTAAAGACTGCAGGTATTGTATTGCATGGATATATCCTCCTTTATTTCACTAATACGTTGTTTCATGATGGAATGATCTCTTGTACGGGAAGTTTGGGTGGTGGTGGGACAGTACGCACACCTCTTCCTGGCTGACCAACCAAACAGTAAGCCAGGTGCTGCTATGCAGAGATTTCACAGATGCTATTAAAGTCCCTGGTCAGCAGACTTTAAGTTAATTGAGAGGGAGATTATCCAGGGTGGGCCTGACTTCTTCCATTGGAAGGTCTTTGAAAAAGGCTTAGGGCTTCCTTGAGCTCAGCGATTCCAAATAGCAGCTGTGTCTGCAATCTTCTCCCACCTGCCTGCCTGGGGGGGGGGGTCCTCCCCGATTGTCAGAGGCAGAAAGTGCTTCCATCAGCCATGGCTTCCAATGTCTGTGGTCCCTTCCCTCCCTTCTTGCCTGCCTGCCCTTGCTTAGCTAGCCCCAACCGTCACACACGGCAATTCCTGACATGTATAGTTATGTGTGTAGTGGGTAACATGGACATATATTATAATATAAATAATATGATGTAAATAGAAACTATTATATTATTAATAATTTTTGTATATGAAATATGATATATTTTATAAATGCATTTCTATTGTATATGTGTCTAAATTACTGCTTCTCTAGGTAAACCTTAACTGATCCTACGTTTGGTATCGGGAATGGGGTGCTGCTGTGACAAAAATATAGGAGCAGCTCTGAGACTGAGCCGTGGGTGGAGGTGGGGAGAACTTGGAGACACACGAGAAAAAATTGACTTTGGACAGACTGTTCATGGTAATAGGGATGCTGGGGAGAGTCAGAAAGGACTCAGATACACGGTCCAGGAAACTGGAGGAAGCGGGTCCTTACCATGTAGTGGCAGAAAGTTGAGTGAAGTTGGTTGCATTGCTAAGAATATTTCCAAGCACAGCATTAAAGGCTAAGAATATTTCCAAGCACCGATTTCCTCTTGTTGCTCACAATGACACATGTGAGGAAAGAGATAAATGGAGGGAAGCAACCTCAGCCTCTCCAGACGAGGCTAAAAGTGCTTAAATAAAGAGATTCTTCAGCTGAACATGGAGGAGCAAGCCACCAAGGCTTCTAGGAGACGCGTTCTGCCAACACCACGAGAGCTTGGGAGGGGACCCTGAGCTTCAGGTAAGACCCCAGCCCTGGCCTTTCGGGACCCCGAGCTAAGCCGTGCCCAGACGCCTGATGCAGGAAAAGTATGACATAATAAACGTGCATTGCTTTCGCTGGTGAGTTCATGGTCATCTGCTACAGAGCAGTAGAGAACTAGTACTGAACCTTCGGGCTTTACAATTGACAGTCTGAGCAAAAGGCCGGATAAAGCCAAGTTCAGGCTCTGATTATAATCCGTTAGGTCCATAAGAAGGAAGTGGTTTTTACAGTTGTTTTGGGATTATGATCTCAGAAGCCACATAGAGTAATTCATGCTTTCTGAACATTAGCTGCAGAAAACCATGGATCAACTGAGATATTTACCCTGTACCTCCAGGGATAATGGCGCCAGCACGGAGAAGGCAATTTTTTCCAATGATGGAACGGTCTCGAAGCACACGAACACGGCAACCACTGTTTTCCAAGGGACGTTCTTGGACGCTAATTAGCGAGATGTTTGGGCTAGAGGAGCACTCACCTGTGCTTAACCCAGGTGTCAGACTCGTTGGCTTGCTCCGTGTAGTTCTCGGGCAAGAAGCCGCGGCAGCCGGTCCGATGGGAGGTCCCAATCACCCAGCCCTCGCTGGCTTCCTCCTGCTGGGTGGGGTCCACGAAGATGTAGTCGCCGGGACTTAGTGTCAGCTCGTCCTCGTTCTGGGGTTTGTACTGGAATAGGGCCCTTAGGGTCTGGAAAAGAGACGAGGGTTTTCATGTCTCAAGCAAGGACTTGGGCTGGGGAAGAGGGCGGCAGGAGGTGGATGGCAGCTGCCCTCTGCTTCCAGGCTCCCCACATGTGCTCTGTGACTCCAGGGCCTGTCCAGGCTTGTGTCTGGTGACAGATAGTAGCGGAAGACAGCACAGAAAATTCTTTGGATAGGTTTGGAAATGAATTCTGGTACCTACTTGTCTATTATCTATCTATCTATCTATCTATCTATCTATAATCTACCTATTAAATCTATTGATTATCTATCTATCCATTTATCTTATCTATTATCTGTATTTCCATCCATCCATCCATCCATCCATTTATCTATGTACGTATCTAATGTATCTATCTACCTGTCCATCTCTCTCTCTATATCTATCATCTGTCTATCATCTCTTATCACTACTTATTTCCAATATGGAAGATCCTAGAGCATGATTAGACTTTCACATCCACCTTCCTTGGCAAGAGGTTATCTATAGCCTCTCCTACAACACGGAGCCCGGTGGATTCACCCATGCTCCTTCCATAGGTCTGAAAGGAGCCCTGCACGCTTTCCATTTAAACCATGCATCTGGGGGGAGGAAGTCTTGCAATGAGGCTTCACGGAAATCATCATTTAAACAGATTAATAGCAACACAATGTATTCATAAATTTTTGCAATAGTCCACTTTTTATTGCCAGAAATGCTACCATTGTTTTTCTTCCATTTTTTGTGTGTCTGCAACTCATATATAAAAGAATACCAGTTCCACATTTGCACAAAAAAAGGAAATGATTTTTTAGAAACAATGGAAGGACTTCCTTCCCCTGAAATACCTCCAGAGGAGGCCTCCTGGGGGTGAGCACTCTGTCTATCTATCCGGTGGGCCGCCATTTATACCCCTGGGGAGGGTCCAGTCCAACCGCCCAGGCAGGGCCGCTCGGGCTGCGGCTCCCGGCCTGGGTTCGCTCACCTGGTAGTGCACGAAGCGCATGTCTCGGGAGTACAGCGCGGCAGTCCACGGGCAGCCGTGGCCTGGGTGGATGGCTCTGGCCAACTGCTCCAGCGTCCTCTGGTGGTGGGGGTAGAACTTGTGGGCCAGGGTCAGGTGCAGCTGCTTGGTGCAAGGCTTCACGGTGCAGTCTGTGGGATCAGGTACACGCGAGGATGATGGGCACTTTTACCCGCACCGCTGGTGCCGCGTGTATGGGACTGCCACCCGCCCACGATGGCTACACACCCAGGTGTCCGCGTGGTGCCTCCTGCCTCTGCCCCCTCTGCCCCCACCCCCGGCACTGCGTCTTTCTTGGTAAGGCAAGGACTCCCCCAGACTGTGCCATTTCACAGAGTTCAGCTTAAAATTTTTTAACATTTATTCATGTTTGAGAGAGAGAGAGAGAGAGAGAGAGAGAAGGGGAGGGGCAGAGAGAGAGAGAAGGAGACACAGAATCCGAAGCAACTCCAGGCTCCAAGCTGTCAGCACAGAGCCTGACGCAGGGCCCAAACTCGAAAACGCTTTCGTTCAGACATCGGCAGCTTGAGGACAGCGAGAGCAGCCCGCTGAGGCTGCTCCAAAACCAGCCTCTCGGTTGTAAGTCCGGGAGTCTCTTCGTAAATACTGGTTACCAACCACCTCTCCCCCAGGTGGCACATACCAGACAGGCCCTGTTCTCCCAGGAACATAGCACGGATGTTGCAGTTGCTCCCTGGACTCAGACCTGTGGCCCCGCAATGTCCCCCATCCCCTATGTGCACCTTCAGCAGCAAACGAGAAGCTGCCAAGGTGAGAAGCTCAAATCGAGAGCACGTGTGGGTGGCGGGGAAATTCTTTTCTCAGGTGTTTGGGCAGTGGGCGGAGGACACATTGCCACTTGAGTCAGCGTGGCCTGGGGAGGACCCATGCAAGTCGTCACCGGAGTCATCAGAGCGCCACACATGGCTTCTGCGTGGGCCCTTGTCTTGTCTGCTCTCCCCAGCTCCTGCCTCTGGGGGCGTGTCGCTGGGGGCAGACACACGTGCCCTGATGGGGACCCAGGACACGCTGAAGCTGACTGGCCCCTCCCAACCCTTTGGGCTCAGGCCAGGGTATAGGCGTGGAGGACAGGGCAGGAGCCGTGGAATTGAAGCCACTTGGGCAGAGCCCAGGGCTGGTCAGCGTGAACCCAGGTGGGCCAAGCAAGACCGAGCTGGCCTGAGGTTCCCGCTCTGACCCTCTGCTTAGGGGACTCTGTTACTTCCCTGGGGCTCTTGTCACAAATGGTCACAAACTAGGGAGCTTAAAGCCACAGAAAGGTGCACTCTCACAGTCTGGAGGCCAGAGTCTGCAGGGCCTTGCTCACTCTGAGGCTCTGGGGAGGCTCCTCCTAGCTGTGTCCAGCTCCTCGGGCTCCTGGTGGCCCCTGGCTTGTGGCCGCATCCCTGCATCCCTGTCTCCTCCTCATACGGGCTCCTCCCCTGCGTCTCTGTGCTCTCTCCTCCCTTACAAGGCCACCAGTCACTGAATTTAGAGCCCACCCCTCCAGTCTGGCTTCATTTTAACTAATTGTGTCTGCAGAGACCCTATTTACAAATAAAGTGCACTTTGAAGGTTCTGGGTGGACAGGAATTTTAGGGGACATTATTCCCCCATAACAATGACCTTGGATAGGAACGTTCCCCTTCACAGGCTTCAGTGTCTTCATTTTTAAAATGGGGCCAGTGAGACCCATTTGGGGGATGCAATTCATAAGGGGGGTGCTGTGCCTGCCTTGGGGTGAGGGGCTGACACGGCAGTGCAGGACGAGACCACGTTGGCCTTTGGAGGCAAGGAGATTAAAGAGCCATCACTTGACTCTTGTTTCTATAAAGGACGCCAATCCGCAAAGACACAGGGTAAGCAGATCATCTCTAGCAAATAGGACCTCGGAGCCCAGCCTCCAAGTGGAAATCCAGGATTCAGTGACCTCCTGGCTTGGCCAGATCAGAACGGGGCCTCTGGAACACGCGTTGGGAGGAGGGTGGCGTCTCCCCACCAGGGCGCAGGGAGTCACAACACTGAGCACCTTCTGTGTGCCAGGACCGATGGGGGGACTCCACAGAAACGGGCTGCGTTGTTCGAAGGGCCCGAGCCCCCGCCAATTTGCAGAGAAAGAGCGACTCGTGGGGCTGCTATGGCTTGTTGAAGGCCCAGCGCTAACCAGAGATGCGGGAGAGACTCTCATCTTCAGAGGTCAAGTCCAGAGTCCCTCCCGTGAACTTCAGCCCGAGCCCATCTCCAGACCAGCGCAGGTGATGGGGAAAAAGGGAGGCTTGCAGATTCTCAAAGTGAGTCTGGACGATCCTTCCCCAAGAGGCCAAGGAGAAAACACTAGGCTCCTCCCTAAAACGTTAACAAAAACCAACTAGGACTTGGGTTTTCTACAGAGCGCCGACCCCGGGAGGGGATCTGCCCAAGGTGGGCATGGGGCTGGGGATGCGTCCGATCTCCCTGTGCGGGAACCACCTGTAATCCACCGTCATCAACGTGACCACTCGCCGTCCCCCTCCTGGGACAGTTTTCCAGGCAGCTGGAATGCGCCCAGTGTTCTGAAAAACCGTACCGACGCCAACAGAGGTATTCCCACTTGGAGAAAAGGCGACCTTTGCTTTCAGAGTCTGCATTCCTTCTGAGGACATCCTGGCTCATTCAGGATGTCCTCGCTGTTCAACCCCAGAGCAAGGCCACGTTGGACAAGCTGGCAGCAAAGGGAGAGGCGGGGATGGAAAGGTCCGGGGCCAGCGTGCGTGTGTCCCCAGAGCCCAGCGCAGCCAGCGGCGTCAAGGGGCAGCCTGCAGCCCGCTCCCCTGCGGCCGGCCCCCTGCACCTGAGAAGCAGGCACGGCCCCAGACACAGGGCGGTCCCTCCCTGGTAACGCGCCCTTCGTGTGCCACTGGCCAGGGCTGCCTACCTGCCAGGACGGCCACTTCCATAGCGAATGTGGTGGCGAATTCCCGGATGACGTCCGCGGGGCTGTCGCTCACGAAGAAGCCCAGATAGCTGATGGAAGAGTGGAGAGCCAGAGGGATGGCCGAGGGGAAGGACGCCCGGACCCTGTCCCCAGCTCTTTTCAGAGCCTCGTACAGACACTCCACCTTGTGATCTTCGCACTAAGGGGGAAGAGACAAAGGATGTACTTTCTCACCTCTTGTCGGAAGGGCAGCTATTAGCTTAGTTAATTCAAACCGGGCGGCCAAGTGAGCCTATGTGCGGTGGCGATGCTGGAACGTAACTGTCTCGCCCCTGCCTCTGGGGCTGTGGGTTTACTCCGCACCCCTCCTCAGCTGCTTAGAGATGTCAGGTAAAATTCCTTTTGGAATGGAATGTCCTTCAAGTGCCCGGGTTGGAAATGCCTGTCACCCTGACTGCCTCTCGTCCCTGTAGGTCACCTTGGCGCAACCCACGGCAGTGCTCAGCTGTTTGGTTCTGGAGATTTCCTGAAGACTCCGAGGCAGCCGTGGGCGTGCACCGCTCCGAGCCCAGGGCTCAGCCTGAGCACCAGGCAGTGGGCGCCGGCCAGACCCTCCCCGCTATTCTCCACTCACACCTCGCCCTCCTGGCTCCTGGGCTCAACTCTGTGCAAGCACTTCCGGGGCTTGAAGACCTTCCTCCATGTGGAAGACTCACCTGGCCACGTGGGACCACGGTGAGGCCATGGTGAGACGTAGACCCGTGCCCTGCCCCCCAGCAGGAAGTCAGCCCAGCCCTGTTCTTCCTGGCAGCCAGCTTCCCCCGTGAGTTTCCCACAGCACCTTTCATTCTTGGACGAATCAACTGCACTGTAGTTTTAAGATGTCTTTTTATGTCTCCTCTGGGCAGCGGATCGCTAAACTCGTCCTTGCGTGTGGCGTCTTTGCGGCCCTCGGGGGGCCTGGGAAAGCGCATGATGCATGGACGGCCTAACCCTGAATTAATGACTGTCTGTCCACATCGTGTCTCTCAGCCTCAGGTCAGTCGTCTGGGAGCACAGGGTCGTATATGAGCAGAGCCGCAACGGACATCCGCCCGTGGAGACGGTACGTTTTCCTTTCATGGCATCAAAGGCAGAGCCTCAATCCCCCTGCCGCTCGTCTGCTGGGGGGTGGTGGGCGGCCGACCAAGAAAAGGGAGGGGTGCATGTGTGCGTGCGTGTGTCACATGGCGCGTGTGTGTCTGTGTGGACATGAGCGTGGGAAGAGGACCTGAAAGCCCAGGGGGCCCCCTCGCTGGTGCAATGAAACACGCCCATTTCGAGGGTTATTTTCATCACAGGCTCTGGTCGCTTCCTTTCCCTGATGAGCTCCTAAGTACGAGCTGGAAAACAGCCTGACCGTCACAAATGCCATTGCCGGCAAAGTAGGGTGACCACCACACCCCGGTGTGCCCAGGGATTTTCTGGTTTTAGCACTGAGGGTTCTGTGCCTTGGGACTCCCTCCCCTCGGCCCCTGGCAAACTGGGGTGACTGTCAAAGGCTCCAGGGGAATCGGCTGGAAACGTTCCCGGCAGAGGCTCGCAGCCCCCTTCCCATGCGCGCGTGGGGCCTGGAACGGAGCGCTCCGTGGGCCCTGGTGGGACCCCTGAAATGAGTGGGCCCCTTAGAGCCTGCTGACAGCAGGGGCGGCCGGCCAGGGCGTGTCCTCTCCAGGTTTGTCTGGCGCGGAGCCACAGAGGAAGGGGCTGTCTGCCCCTCCCTCTCTCTCACGCCTGCCGCTTCTCTCCTGAGCGGCCCAGATCCTTCTCACCTTCCCAGGACCCCTGTGAAGCTGCCTGCTGGACCGTTTTCCAAACCAGGGCTGGTCCCCAAAGAAGCAGGGAACAGCCCCGCATTTGCGACGGGCCGGCAGCAACCATTCGTCAGTTAATCCTTCCCGCATTTCCGAAACACCCGCTCTGAGGCACCGTGCTGGTCTCGGGGCACAAAGGTGAGTGAGGCATCAGCTTGCTGTGATTTGGCCTCGAGAGAGCTGCAGGGCTGCACCGGACACATGGACGGTGCCATGAGAGATGCAAACCGAAAGATGATGGGAGCACAAAGGGCGGCAGCCTCTGCCCAGGGAGCTGGGAAGACTTAACACAGGGAGGGGATAAGTGAGCGGGGTTTCGAGGATTGCATAGGAGTTGGCCAGATGAGGCTGAGGAGGAAAGTAAAGGGTATCCCGCACCAAGAGGACGGCTGATACTACAGCTGTGGGAAGTAGGTCGTTCTCTCCAACATCGCTGGGTTATCTCAGGGAAATGACTCCAGCGGCCGTGGTAATGAGCGTTAAAGGTGCGCTGGGGCCGACTCACCGTGAAGAAGTCACAGAGCGTTATGTGAGGGAAGACCTCGTGGGCTCGGTTCTTCGTGCACTGGCGCTTGCTCTCCCTCCAGAACTCTTGAAGTTGTTCCAGCAGGGGCCCCGTGGGGCAAAGGAACAGGGCGTACTCCTGGGGGATGGGATCGTCCAGAGAAGGGTCATTGCGGTGACAACGTAACCTGTAACAGAGAGCAGGCTGCTGTCACCAGGAGCCAGGACAAAGGGACAGCAACTTTGTCCCCATGGAGGGGGACAACTCAGAGGGACCCATGGGGCACACTCGCCCCCGGCCCCTCTCGGGCGGGACTCAAAGGGCCCAGGGCTGGTGTGGCCGTGGAGCCGCTCAGGGGCCGCCGGAGACTCGGACCCGTCTTAGTGTGATTCCCAGGACAAAGGCGGAGACAATGAGAAGGTGACAGACGACCTCAGCACCTGGTCTTCAAACCGTCTTTGGGGTCCAGCCATCTGCTTAGTGTTAAAACAATTGGCAGAAAAAACTCACATTTTGATTTTAGCAGACGTCAAATTGAGTGTAAAATTTTGAACTACAAAAAATAGATGAAATTTAGGTGGCTGTTATGTATTTTCTTTGTATTCAGAAAGTTATTTTAAGGACAAGGAGACACGAGACACAGCCCCCAATTCAAGTTCATTCTCACTAACAACGAAAACACGGATGGAGACAGCCCCAAAGCGCTAGTTTTCTCCTCTGTCAAACTAACAGAATGTCTTTGAAAGGATAAAAGTTCCGCTCAATGGTGTCAAACGGGCAGCAAATTTGTGCAACTTTTGTGTTTCCGTCAACAAATTGCCAGCAGGCACCAAAAGCCTTCAAATACCCATTTCATTTGAGTGAACAATTCTACTTCCAGAAATTTCTCCAAAGGAGAAAGCAAATGCTACAGATAAAACAGCACGTCTGAAGTATTTTATTGTATTGTTATGGTCACAGGAAGGAAACACGAGATAAAGAATGGTAAGTGTATTTATCAGGTGTTCGTCAAGAGTCACGGTTTTGAAGAATTTCTAATGACTCAGAGACGTGCCCGAGACGTAATAGTAAGTTTAGCGGGCAGTGTGCCGCGACTTGAAGAAACACTACTTATGCACAAATATAGTCTCCTTTTTAAAAAAAAATTTTTTTTAAACATTTATTTATTTTTGAGGGACAGAGAGAAACAAAGCACGAGCAGGGGAGGGGCAGAGAGAGAGGGAGACACAGAATCTGAAGCAGCTCCAGGCTCTGAGCTGTCAGCACAGAGCCCGATGCGGGGCTCGAACTCACGAACTTTGAGATCATGACCAGAGTCAAAGTCAGATGCTTGACCGACTGAGCCCGCGGACGCCCCAGTTCTCCTTAAGAGTAAAGCCAAACACCGACAGAGGGCGCTCTGACCCTTCATCCTGGCTCACTTCCTCCCTCGCACACGTGTCCTCTATTGTTAATTTGCTTTTTTCTTCTAGAAACCTAAGTAACAGACGCATAGGTAACACTCGTGTGTGTTTCATGTAAATCACAAGCTACTGCTCAAATCATTCTGCAGTTCACATCGTTTTCGTCAGCCACGGTTCCCTGCTTTATTCGCTCTGACACGCGTGCGTCCGGTTAAGTGTGTCAGAGTGACCCCTCTGAGGGCTAGGGTGACCACCACCCTCGCGGGTGACATCTCACTCGTCCACCCCACTGCTGGACACTTCAGTTGGTTTCTTTCTGAAAAATGTCGTGGTGCTGTAATCCAGATCTTGGTACATGGATTTTTTAGGCTCTTTGTTTGTTTCCACGGCATGTACTTGGACGTGGACCTGGGTGCTGGGCAGTGACTGCCACCGGGATGCTGAGAGACCGCGCGTGGGCACGTGAAGCTGCCTGCTGCTTTTAAGGGCCCCTGAACTTGCACTTCCCTGACTAGCCAAGGTCGGCCCACTCCTGGTTGAGCCTAGGGGACCCCACTGCCTCCCCGTGGCTCGGTGGGACTCGTGGTCTGGCTGACCTGCTGTAACCAGGAGGAGGGAACTGTGGCCCTCGAAACAGTGGGTTTTGTTTGAAATTCGAATTTGGCAACTGACTTTAGAGTTCGCCTCGCCCAGAGGGTTCTGGGTGTTTCCCTTTGTCTGGTAGACAGGTTGCGTGGTTCGTCCTTGGCCTAGAGGTGCTGTGGGAAGAACGAGGCCCCCGGTGAGGACACGCTGGCCACTCGAGATCCACGGTCCGCATTTGCCATCCTGCTCGGGGGCGGGCACCGCAGCTGGGTGGGACCCGGTTTTTAGTGTCTGATTGTCACTGTGGCTTCTCAGAGCAGAGTGTGGGTGGACATCCCCCTGGGGGCAGAGTGAGGGCATCGTGGCACATTCCGGCGGGACTGTGTGGCGGATTGGTGGCAGAGCCTCCTGGAAGCCTGAGCTCCTCACCCCGCCCCCCCCCCCCACGGGGCACCCTTAAGGTGCAATGCCTTAGGGGCCATTCAGGGCCACCGGCGAATTCTCTCCCCATCAGAGGGAGCCTGGGAGAGTAGTGACCGGTATTTTATATCAGAAGAAACAGCTCTTCCCTCTTTACTCAACAATTCACATGGATTTCTTTCTTCTTTGACAGTTACATGTGGATGAACTCGGATTTTTAAGTGAAGAAAGGCTTGTTCAAATTTCAGTCTCTCGGGGCGCCTGGGTGGCTCAGTCGGCTGAGCGACCGACTTCGGCTCAGGTCATGATCTTGCAGTTCTTGGGTTCGAGCCCCGCATTGGGCTCGGTGCTGACAGCTCAGAGCCCGGAGCTGCTTCGGATTCTGTGTCTCCTTCTCTCTCTGCCCCTCCCCCGCTCGTGCTCTGTCGCTTAATAATAAATAAATGTAAAAAAAAAATTTAAAAAAAGAAATGCTTGAAACTTTAGGGAAAAAAAAGTTCAGTCTCTCTCATTCTTTTTCCTTTTTAAATATGTTTATTTATTTTTGAGAGAGACAGGGAGACAGAGTACGTGCGTGAGTGAGCGAGTGGGGAAGGGGCAGAGAGAGAGAGGGGGACAGAGGGGCTCGAACTCATGACCCGTGAGATCATGACCTGAGGCGAAGTTGGACGATTCGTCCACTGAGCCACCCAGGTGTCCCTGTTTTCCATTTTAAACACGGGCTCTTTATTCCCTTCCCGGGGTGCTGGGCAGGCCGCAGGGGCCACCTCCCTGCCTGCCCAGGGTGTGTGGGGCCCTCCCCAAACTCGCCCCGTGGAGTCCTCGAGCCCCGAGCAGTTCAAGCCGAACGCCCTCCACACCTGCAGGGGGAGCCGCACTCACCAGTCCGATGCCTCTTCCGCTGTCTTTCTTCCAGTGGCCGCCAGCGCCTTCAGCCTACGGGAGAGCAGACGGGGAGGGGCATTCAGACCCTGCCTTCCCTCCTTCAGGGAGGCATGGGCGAGGCACGGCTGTAGCCCGGTGGCACATGGGGACCTGGGTGTGGGAGGCAATGCCCAGGCCTCGGCCCTCCGTGTGGCCTCGCTGTGGTTTCTGAAAAGCAGACCTGCTCACACACACACACACACACACACACCCGGCCCCCCTGCTCATTTTCCTTCAGGGGCTCCCACCTCCAGCCCTGGGCATGGGGCCCACCCACGCCCACCTCCCACCCCCTGCAGCAAAGCAAGGTGAACCCACTCTTGGATCTCAGGTTGGCCATGAAGGACCGAATGGGCCTCCTTGTCCAAGAGAGCACGGCCTTAGAGAAACGGCCCCCGTTCCTCCAAGCTTGCCTCAGGCGTCCCTCCTCCAGGAAACTTTCCCCAAACCTCCCATCCTGTATGCCCCCCTCCTCCCTACATATGGCCTCCCTGCTTCTTCTATGAGCTCATGTCTGTTTGCCTCCCCTAGTGGCCTGCAGGGTCCCTGAGGCCCAGCCGTGTCCCACTCATCGTCAAAACCCGGGACCTACACACACGGGGTTAACTGAACGGGACCAACCTGAGCAGGATGGAATGTGGCTGAGGTAACTCACTCAGGAATCTGGCCGGAAATGGTGGGGGGGTGGTGAGCAGACCAACATGGCGCTGCCCAGAGCCGCTATTTGGTGACTCCAGACGGGGGTGACCTTAGTTTAAATCACAAGGCATTCTGAGCCTGAGTCCACGTCCAGCATCCATAGTGTCGTAGAGGGTGGGCTTTAGAGGTGCCAGGAATAGGGCCCCGCCCCACCACCGCCTGCGTTCTCTGGCCTCAGTACCCCTGGCTGCACCCGAGGGAGGGTGCCCGGCGAGGGGCCTAGCACACGGTTCCACTGCCCATTTCGAAGACCCCCGGTTTACTATCAGAATAAAGGTGACCGAGTTCTGATCTGGGTTAGAAAAGAAAGGGTGAAGCTTCAAAGTGATAGCAGCTAGTGTGCTCGGGGCTTTGTTATAACGTTTAAGGAACCCTTGGTCCCCAGCCCGAGGAATGACTAAGTCTGAAAAATCAGTACCCGATGTCCCAACCTCGGCCCATTGCCTCTGGGGACTTCGTCTCTCTCTCTGACAGGGTGTGTCCCAAGATTAACGTTTTCTGTCCGGGCACCTTTTCCTTGGATAAGCAGGATCGATCAGCACTGTTCTGGAAGTTTCTTACCCATCTCTTTTCACCACCAGACATTGAAGAGATTGTCCCTACAGGCGAGTGGCCCCCCACACCGCATATATCAGGAATATATTCTTGTTGGCCGTGCCCTCAGCCTGCCGTCTGAAATGCCTCGCAGTGTCATCTCGGTCCCTGAACCACAAACAGGCTGCCCAAACTCCTCCAAATCCCGAAAAATGGGGGGAGGCAGGAACACATGGCTCCCGACTTTCACAAATTTTAGGGTCCCTCCACCAGCCAGCCAGCACAGTTTGAGTCTAAAGGGCAAAGCTCATGTCATTTATAAAAAGCAGAGAAGGGCCATATTTTGAGAGCGTATCTCGCTCGGCGAGGTGCACCCCTGCGGCAGGAAGTCAGTGCCCTGAGCTGCCTGCAGTTCTGGGGCAGGGGCAGAAGCGTTGCCGGGCCAGGAGCCCATGCCCAGCGGCCAGCAGGACAGTACTCACGCGGTGTGTACCGGGAAGCCCATTCCCAGAAGGGGCTCCAGGATCGAGGGCGTGCCGCGGACCTTGAGCTTGTTGGAGACCTTTGCATAGAGCGGCGTCTCCCCCGCTGCCATCTCTTCCTGCCTGTGGACAGAAATGAATAGATAAAGCCAGAGAGAGACACACAGGCAAGGCTGAGGGTGTGAAGAAAAACCTCAAGGCCTCTTTGATCTCTCTGACAAAAGCTAATATCCTGTTTGCATGAGATGTTGGTTTTCAGAATTCTCTCTGCAGGGTGCTGGGGCTCAGCATCCACCAGCTCTGTTTCCACACGGGGTTCGAGGGCCGGAGGTCCAGCCGAGACCCTGCGCGCGATTAGCCCCTGACGCGGTTCTCCACTGGTGATGCCAGCCACGGATGCGGGGCAACCCCGAGCCTCCTCGCCTGCAAACAAGACGTTAAACTACACTCCATCGACTGTCCCTGTGAGCTCTGACACGTTTGGCTCTTTTAATTATTCATTGACTCTTTTTTTGATTTTAGAATCTTTTGAAGTTTAATGTGCGTGCCGAAAAGTGGACAAATCCTACGTACAAGTCAGTGAACCTCCATCCAGGGAGTACACATACCTAACTCCCTCGGGACCAACAATAAAACCCAACCTGGGGGATTTGGTTGAGGGTCCTCAACCTGGGGGATTTGGGCCCTGTCCCCAGGGACCACTGGCAACGTCTATATATGCCTCTGGGGGTCCCCGTTGGAGGAGGGGATGTTGGCTACTGGCATCTATCACGTCGAGGACGGGAATGTAGCAGGCGCACCCCAGAGCAAAGAGGGACCTGGCCCCAAATATCAAGAGGGCCAAGGTTGAGAACATGTTCTCTGGACCACAACCAGGGCACCCCTCCCCCAAGTACCCCTCCCCCCTCCCGACTCCTAGTTATTTCCTCCCTCCCCCGAAGAAGGTAACTGCTGTGCTCACGTGTACATTAATTTTGGCTATTTTTGAATCTTACGTTAATAGAACTACAGAGCACCTACCTCTTTGTATGTGATTTCTTTTGTCCCAAACTATGTGTGTGAAAATGTACCCACATGATTGCTGGTAACCATACTTCGTTCGCCACATTGCTGTGGATTATTTTTCTATCCAATAAATGAACGTAGTTATTTCTCCACTTCTCCGTTGGTATATTGTTTGGGTGGTTTTCAGGTGTTTTGCTGCGGTGGACATTCTTGTGTATATGCCTGATTTATGTTATTGATGTTAGGTACGCATCTAGGGTTGGGGTTTTTAGGTTCATAGGATACGTACATACAAATGGTGGTTCCCATTTCCTCTCTTAGCAGTTGGTAAGGGTCCGGTTCACCGACATCCTTCTACTCTCCGTCTTTTTAGTCGTAGCCAATCTGGGGGTGTGGAGTGGTGTCTCGCTGTGGTTCTAATTTGCATTTCCCCAAATGGCAATGACGTTGAGCACCGTGAGACAGGCTCTTGGCCGTTTGAATAACCTCTTTGGGGAAGGGCCCACTTAAATCTTCTGCCTTTAAAAAATTGGATTGTTGGGTTTTTCTTATCAATTTGTGGGAACTTTGGAGATAATAAGTCTTTCGTTGGATGTGCTTAATGGTAATGACTTCTTTTAGGCTGTGGTTTGCCTTGTTAATCTCTTAATGTTTTTGGGTGAAACAAAATCTCCTAATTTGAATGAAAAGTAATTTATCATTTTTTCAATAGTTAGAGCTTTCTGCATCCTGTTCAAGATATCATTGTTAACCCAACATTGATGAAGATATTCCCGTGTTTTCTTCTTGAAGTTTACTATTTTCACTGTTAATATTTAGCTGTTTGATCCGTTTGAATTCATTCTGTGTGTGGTGTGAGGTAGGGGTAAGTGTTCATTTATTTCCCTACACCTGTTTTCATTGAAGGATCATCCATTGTCTGGTGCATCACCGTGGATGTTTCTTGTAAATCAGGTGACTGAATATATATTAGTCTGTTTCTTATTCTCTTCCTTTCTCTTGTTTAATTTGCTCATTTTTGTGCTGGTTTTCATTACTATGGTGATAATTCCTCTGATTTTGCCTTCTTCAAGATTGTCTCCATTCCTCTAGGCCCGTTGGTTTTTCATATAAATTTAAAAATTAGATTGCCATTGGAGACTGTGGAAACATATGTGGTCATTTAATTTTCAACAAAAGGACCAATGTAATTCAGTAAAGGAAAGGAAAATATTCTCAACAAATGAGGCTGGAAAACTGCATATTGTTATAGGAAAACATGAACCTCAATGCTGACTTCACATCATGCCCACAAGTTAGCTCAAAATTATGATGGACCTAAATGTAAAAGCTAAAACTACAAAAATTCTAAAAGAACACCTTGGAGAAAACTCTTTGCTATGTTGGGGTTCACAAAGCTTCATAAAAGACTTGTAGGGGGCGCCTGAGTGGCTCAGTCAGTTAAGCGTCCGACTTTGGCTCAGGTCATGATCTCACGGGTTTGTGGGTTCGAGCCCCGCATCAGACTCTGTGGTGACAGCTAGCTAAAAGCCTGGAGCCTGTCTTTAGATTCTGTGTCTCCCTCTCTCTCTGACCTTCCCCTGCTCATGCTGTCTCTCTCTCTCTCTCTCTCTCAAAAATAAATAAAACATTAAATTTTTTAAAATAAAAATAAATAAAAGAGAAGAAAATCGGTAAGTTGGGTTTCAACAAAATTGAAGACTTCTGGGGCACCTGGGTGGCTCTGTTGTTTGGGCATCTGACTCTTGGTTTGGCCCTGGTCATGATCTCATGATTTTGTGGGTTCGAGTCCCGTGTCGGGCTCTGCGCTCACAGAGTAGAAACAGCTTGAAAGTCTCTCTCCCTCTCTCTCTGCCCCTCCCCTGCTCATGCTCTCTCTGTCTCTCAAAATAAATAAATGAACTTTAAAAAAAATGGAAAACTTCTGCTCTTTGGAAGACACTGTAAAGAAAATTAAAATGTAGATCTGGGAGAAAATATCACCATATGTATCTGACAAAGGGCTTGTATCCAGAATTTATAGAACATAACATAATTGTGTATATGTATATTCTTTTAATCAACAATAAAAAAACAAAAAATCCAACTTAAAATGGGCAAAAGATCTAAATGGGACACTTAACAAAGGGAGACACATGAATGGCTAATGAGGACATGAAAAGATATTTAACTTCATTATTCATCAGGGAAATATAAATTAAAACTCCAATGTGATACCACAACACATTTATCAGAGGAGCAAAAATGGACAAGATTGACAATACTAAATTTTGACCATGCTTTGGGATATTTGGAACTTTTATTTATTGTTTTTTAAATTTTTTTTGTATTTTTGTATTTTTTTGTGTTTTTGTTTTTTTGTATTTTTTATTTTATTTTGTTTATTTTTTATTTATTTATTGTTTGACCATTTTGGAAAATATTCTGATGGTTTCTTCTATAGTTCAACATACGTTTGCTCTATGACAAATTTACTCTTAGCTGTCTACCAAGGAGAAATGAAAATGTGTGACTAAAAAAGACTTGTGTGTGAATGTCCTTGATGGCTGTATTCACAGTAGACCCCAACTAGAAAGAACCCAAATCTCCATCAACTGGTGTATGTGTACATAAATTATGGTATATTCAATCAATTATGGTATATTCAAATTATGGTATACTTCAAAATTATGATATATTCAACAGTTTCAATATTTGTAAACTTTATTTCCCCTCCTTGCTATATCGTTCTGGCAAAGACCTCCAGTGCCATGCTGAATAAAAGGGGCTCTTAGGATAGGTACCCTTTATCAGATTAAATGAATTTTTTTCACTCCTAGTTTACTGAGGTATTAAAAAAATTCATTTACAGATACTGAATTTTATCAAAGGCTTTTTCTGCATCTGTTAAGATGATCATACTGTTTTCCTTCTTTGTTCAGTGAATGAGGTAGCTTGCGGCAGTTGACTTTTGAATATTAACTCAACCTTGTGTTTCTAAAATACAACCTTGATTGTGTTGTGTTATCCTTTGTATATATTGCTGGATTCCTTTAGTTAATAGCTTGATTAGAATTTTTTTGCATCAGTGTTTGTGAATTAGCTTGGCCTGTTGTTTTTCTTTCTTACAATTTCCTTCTCCTGTGTTGGTGTCAGTAGGGTGATCAGCTCATTCTGATGTTCTTGAGACTTCCTGGTCATAGCACTGAATGTCCCCACTCAAGAAACCCCCTCAGTCCCACGCAGACGAGGACACTAGGTCACCCGAAATGTCAGTGTTATAATGGCCTCATAAATGAGTTGGGAAATGGGGCGCCTGGGTGGCTCAGTCAGTTGAGTGTCTGACTTCGGCTCAGGTCATGATCTCTCCGTCCATGAGTGGGTTCGAGCCCTGTGTCAGGCTCTTGCTGACAGCTCAGAGCCTGGAGCCTGCTTCAGATTCTGTGTCTCCCTCTCTCACTGCTCCTCCCCCGCTCATGCTCTATCTCTCTCTGTCTCTCAAAAATAAATAAATTTTAAATTTTAAATTAATGAGTTGGGAAATATTTCCTCTTTTCCAATTCTCTGAGTTTCTTTTAAAGATGGTATAACTTCTTTCTTAAATGTTTGAAAAGATTTACCAGCAAAGTCATCTGGGCCTAGAATTTCCTTGGAAAGTTTTAAATTATGGATTTAATTGATTTAACAGATACAGGAGTATTCTTCTTGTATCAGTTTCATTAAGTTTTTTTTCAAGGAATTTGATCATTTTATCTAGGTTGTCAAATTTCCTGGCATAGTTGGCCAGATTTTTAAAAATGTCTTTCAATTTTGTTGCATAATTTTCTGTGTAGAGGTCTTACAGTATTTATTAGATTATTCTTAGGTATTTGATCATTTTGATGCCACTGTAAATTATCATTTTATTTATTTTTAAATGGTTTTATATATTTTTGAGAGAGACAGAGCATGAGCAGAGGAGGGGCAGAGAGAGAAGGAGACAGAATCCAAAGCAGGCTCCAGGCTCTGAGCTGTCAGCACAGATCCCAACACGGGGCTCGAACCCATGGGCCATGAGACCATGACCCGAGCCGGAGTTGGACGCTCAACTGACTGAGCCACCCAGGTGCCCCTAAATTATCTTTTTAAATTTTCATGTTCATACTCTTTCTTGCTGGTAAATCAAAATATTGCTTTTTACATTATTTTACATTGAACTTATATGTGATTTTATGTCTTGCTTGACTTCCTTATTAATTCTAATAATCTCTAGAATTTTAAAAACATTATATGTACAAAAATAATTGTGAATAATGATATTTTTATTTCTTTCTTACTTTCTTACTTCTTACTTTCTTACATATTCTTTACTTTAAAATTTTCTTTTTTATTTCTCTTTTTTCTTTTCTTCTTTTTTTCTCTTCCTCCTCCTTCTCTTCTTCCTCCTTCTTTCTTCTTCTCTCTATTTCTCTTCTTTTTCTTCTTTTACTGAACTGGAGTGAACTCCAAATGTTGAATAGATGTGGTATACATCAATATAATTCACCTCCCTGTATTGTTCCCCATTTTGGAGGAAAAGGTTTCAATATTTCACAAGTAAGTTTCTACTTATATTGTTAAATATCTTTTTGCTTTGAGGAATCCAAAAGATAAAATATTTTCATAATTAAATGAGCTAAATATCTTAAATGTAAAAGCCTCAAGGTAGATGAAGCTTGTTATCCAGAAGAAAGAAAAAGCAGATTTGGGGTCTGAAATAGAGCCTCTACTCAAATATATTTTTCTTTTCTTAATAGGAAACCACATTTTGAGCAATTGTGCTTATATTCTATTAAAATATAAATTTCTCTTAAAAAATCTTATTTGTGTAAGCCAGGATAGCCCCTCTCAAGCCTAATCTCTTTCTCTTACCTTGAAAAGTTATCTTTCAACACCAACAGTGAAAAGACAAAACCTTCTTGATGGACCTTTTTCCTGTCCTTGCCCTCAAAGCCACCCTTCTCTCACTAACAGCATCCAGGTGGAGACTGAGACCACACCTGGACCTCAAGCTGTGTACAAATGGTTACAAAAGCTTCATAGCTCATAGGGGACTCCTCGGGGTAGGGTGCACCTTCTCAGATCTCCTAACCAAGACCAGCAAAACACGGCCTGGGTGAATATCAGATGCCAGCCATTGGGATGATGATTTCTATGTCCTCTAATTCTATTTTGAGTTTGATGGAATTGATTTGCAGGTAAACTTCCTGAGGGGCTACTGTATGTATGGTGGTAGAATTGAAGGGAAAGTCTGCCGTAAGATGGCCGACAGGGCGAATAGGAAACAGCTGTCCTTGATTAATGAGGAATGCGGAAGTAACTGGCTGTAAACTGTTCCCTGGGCTAATGCTCTGGGCTCAGACCTCTGGAGTTCAATCTCCTCTGAGCCCACTGGTGTAAAATAAACCTCCTCCCTTCCAAGATCTCCGAGTGCCACTTGGTTCTTCCGCCGGGTGATCCAGACCAGATTCTGCAACAGAAGTTCAGCCACCATCATGGGTCATCTCCCTGCTACACCTTGGCAAACTGACTTTGTTTAACACACATGCCAAGATGTCAACATGTTAATATATTAATGTGACATATGTGAGCTCATGATTGCTTTTGGTTTTCTATGTGTCTGCTACTGACCTAGATCCACCACCTAGTTTATGATCATCTCATCCGTGTACATGGAGCCCCATCACACACTGATCATTGTGCCCGGTGCCATGAGAGTACATTCTAGACTCTGTCCTCCAAGAGTTTTGTTCCACAGGAGCACCATCTACAGCAACTCAGGTAAAAACAAAGAAAGAATTAAGTTCTACATTTCCTGTCCCTGACTTTGAGGGCAAATGTTTGTTCAAGGACTAGAGACAGTAGTTAGAAAAGATGTAAAAGGAGGGAAGGGTGAGCTTGAAGATTTCCCAGTCTTAAATCCAAAAACATTGAGAGGTGTGGGCAGGAAAACAAGACTGAATTAAACCACGATTGGCTGAATATATTTCTTTGGCTTTGTGGCCAGTGGCAAATCCTGGCAATGATACCTTTAAAATCAATCCCAAATCCAGCCTCTGCACTACCAGCATCCTGGTCCAAGTCACGGCCATGGTGACCCAGGTTTTCAGTAGCTTCATCCTGGCTTTCTGTGAATCCCCCTCTGACTCTATACTTCTTGCACATGCGTAGAACCTGACTTTGCCCTGCTCAGCTCTTTGGTGGTTTTCCATCTCACAGAAACCAAACCCGAGTCCTTCCAATGGCCCAGGCCTTCCGTGATCTGCCAATCTCCAGCACATAGGTTTTCTTGCAGTTCTTCAAACATCCGCAGCTCATCTCTCCAGGCCTTTGGAGTTGACAGTCCCATGCTTGGAATAATCTCAGCTCACAAGACCAACTTTATCCCATCACTGAGGTCTTGACTAAAATACCACTTCTTCCTAGAAGTCTTCCTCCACCACCCTGCCTAAGCCTCTCCCAGCCTCATCTCGTTCAAGCATTTGTCATCACCTGGAACCACAGGTGAGTGCTTTGTCCCCTCTGCCATCTGCTCTGAGTCTAGATGCCTGGCTCATGGCAGATGGCCCGTAAATATTAGGTGAATAAATGAATGCTCGATTCACACCCAGCTCTACTCCACTAGACTTCCAAAGGGGCTCCGTCCCCTGCCCGCAGCGGCAGGGCTATGTTCTCTCCTGATAAAGCATCTTAAAGCTGTATTCTGTGCAGAAAACCCCTTGGGATTTAGAGGCCCCCACAGAAGAGAGTGTGAAGTGTCTCTATAGAGTGCTGTATGAGAACACGCTCAGTCTCCCTCTCTTTTGTCTGCAGAGCAGCTGTGAGTCTAAACTCAGACTCAGTCACATGGAAGAAATAGAAACTCCCACCAAGGGAGTTGGGCAGGACCTATCTGTTATTTTATAAAAGGAGTGTCTGTGTTCTGAAGACTCTCTTATGTGAAGTTTCTGAAAAGGTTTGCTTACCTTACTTACTAATTAAAGGCAAGTCACATTTTTCCCCTCCCTGGTCTCTGCAGTCATACCACCAATGGCCATTTGATAGCCACAGCCAGATTGGGTTACACAGATGCCTGCGATAATGCCATTTGCTGTGATGATTGAGTCGACAAGGCTGGGTGACTTGGTGGAAGGAAGTATTTCCCGATTGGACTAACCTGTTGGCAGCCTGCTCACCGTCACGCTTGCTTTTATAATGAAAAAGGAAAATATTTCTGCTCTTAATGATGGCGGGTCCAGAAATGGTGAGTGAAGTGGGTGGGTGAGGGTGGGGAAGGAAGTCTCTTCTGAAAGAGGATTTCTCAACATTTCTCAGTGTTTTGAAACTGACTGATGATGGCCTGTTTGGGAAAGGACTTCTGTGCCCATGTTCAAGATTTCATAGGCATTTTACGTTTGTTCTGACTCTGATCATAAAGTTAAGCTGTGTAATTTGCCACGTGCTGATGGTGCGTAGCAAGTAACAGCAAGAATCAAAGGCAAAAATGCTGGATGTGAATTTATTAGTTTTCTATGGTAGTCTTCAAAGCCACTCTTGAGATGGAAACGAAATCAGTGTTTTTGGCGCGTAACTCCTGCTAAGATTTTCCCAAGACGACGTGAAACAGCATGAAGACAAAGTGCGTTAAAACGCTTCATAGTTTCTTTTTGAACTCAAATCTTGCCACCAGTGAACAAAAGAAAATAAAAATGGGTGATTTAAGTGTCTACAATTATATGCATTGTTGGAACCTCTTTTGAGGAAGCAGGTTCCCAGAGAACTCACGCCTGACTGATACCTGGGAGGGTGAGCTGAGAGTTAGTTGGGAACATGCCGCCATTTTCTTGCTCACTCCGCCCCTCTTAGAGTTGCGGGAATGACTTCCAGAGGCTTCCGACCTCTCTGGCTTTGTGATAGGTGCAACTCTCTTGGAGGAAACAGAGCCCCAGTGTGGCTCTGGTGCCAGCCAGCGGTCCTCAGCCACTCCTCTCTTTGCTGGGTGGGGAACTGCGCATCCAGAGACCGTGGATACTTTCGTCCTTAACTAGGTCATGTCCACGTGAGCTGGGGAAGGGCTGTGTTTACAGGAAACTACAAATACGGTAGGTGAGTGTCCCCTCCCCAGTGCCATCTACATTTTTGGGGCACGGACATTATGTGAGTATAAAAAACTTGTTATGTTTATGCTAGGTGTCCCACAGGCGCTGGCAAAGGGTTGAGTTTACATGGGACAAAGAACAAAGACAAGAGAAGGAAAGTGCTTTGAAAGTGATTTACCTCCTGAAAAATACTGGTGCAGTAATTTCTAAACCGTAAAAGGGCATATCTCTAAAGGTGGCTAGTCGATAGCTTTTAAGATCGGTCGAATACGTGATGAGAAAGTCAGTCATTATTTTAGCGGAATTAAGTTCATAGTTTTTCACGAACTCTGGAAGTTTCTCTGTTACCGGCTGCGGCTGAGAAAAAAAAATGCGTTCTCACTGGACAAATAGTTTTGATTAATCAGTACTGAATGCGCTTTATGTGGACTGTTAGATTTCAAAGATTTAACTTCTCAAAGATGCGTTTGATGCTAAAACTATAAACGGGGAAGCAAATGCTTTTCGTTCTTCCTGGCGTAGGAGGTGGAGGCGGACGTGGAGCCAGATCTCAGAGGTCCTGAAATAGTCACCATGGGGGAAAATGACCCACCCGCGGCTGAGGCCCCCTTCTCCTTCAGATCGCTTTTTGGACTTGACGATTTGAAAATAAGCCCTGTTGCACCAGGTAGGTGGAACCAGGTGTGATTTCTGGGGAAGTGTCCCCAGAGCGTCCCTCTGGGGACATACCCCACCAGGATTTCTCACTCCCACAAGCTGGATGCTTGTGTTTCCTTGCGGTTACAGAACCCTGGAGAGGGGGGCATTAGAGAGGGCGTCACCTTGTTCGGCCCCTTCCCAACTCCTGGAGAGAGACGTTTGCATTCTCTGGATGGAGGTTTTCAGAAATTGAGGCTCTAGTTGCCCCTGGGGGTTGGGGGTCAAATCCTGCCGGGAAATCTCTGAGCATCTCACCCTCCCCCCGCCGAAAGTCCTGAGAACCAAGGCTTACCAGCTCTTCCGAGAAACTTAAAATAAGCTGAGCATTGTTGAAGTATTCGATGCCCAGATAAAAATCCAACTGCAGGAGACAGGAGCCACTCTGAGCAACAAGGAAGGAGAGCTGGTTTCGTAAAGAGGTCACAAATGCAGGACTTGTCACGGTGAGCCGCGGCTCGCTGGTCCTGGGTGCTGTCAGGGGTTCTGACCTCTGGGACCCGAAAGGGGGACACCTGGGGGCTCTGGGTGAGGTTCCAGAAAGCATGGAGTGGTGGCTGCCCTAAGGATTCTTTTTAAACCCTCTGGACAATTGTGGTTTTGGGGGTGGGGGGGTTGTGGTGGAGAAGACAGGTAGGACAGGTTTAAAAATACAGCTCAAAAAGTTAGCAAAAATATAAGTTTAAAAAACACCGTATCACCTGATGCCCCCAGATCTATTATGTTTGCCTTCATTGTCTTCCTGTCCTTGCTGATAAGGACACATTCACGCACAATGTGGGTATAGACAGGCGTTTTTCCATGTGTGACTTGGTTTTTCTAAATGCCTTTTGTTTATAACATCACAACATCCTGTCAAGTAGATGTGTAATTTACGTGTTTTTTTAATCATCATTTGACATACAATTATTTCTAATATTTTTATAGTATGCACAATATGAGCATGAATAACACTATGCATAGTCACCTCTGCTACTTTTGATTACTTCTTCATGATTAATTCCTAGGGATAGGAATTTAGTAGTGCTTTTAAAAAAAATGAGCAATACATTGTTCATTATAGAAATTTAGAAAACACGGTTAATCAAAAAGATTTTTTTTAATTGCCCAAAATTTTACCATTACTCAGAGATAACCCTGTTTGTGTTTTAGTACTGGATTTCTTGCCTTTTTCTGTTCAACATATCAGCATTTTCCTTTGGAAGTGACATATGCAATTTTGAAGGTTTTTTTTTTACCCCCCAAACTAAACAATATTATGTTCTTCTTTCCATGGCATTAAATAACTAAATATTCTTTAGGTGTTGGCAAGCTATGGCCCATGGACCAAATCTGGCCCACTACTTGTTTTTTTTTTTTTAATAAAGTTTTATTGGAACACAGACACATACATTTATTCACCTATTTTCTATGGCTGCCTTCATGCCATAGTAGAGTTGAGTAGTTGTAACAGACACTATATGGCACATAAAGTTTAAAATATTTAGTATCTGGCCCTTGACAGAAGAGGTTTGCCAAGCCCCTTTCCCTATTGTGTAACTAACTCTATACATCTGTCACCAGTCCTTCTGATGGACGTTCAGGCTCTTTCCCGTGCATCAGGATTACACATGCCGCCTCTTCCAGAGTCCGTGTTGGTGGAAATTTGTGTGTGTCAATGATGACATCTTAAGATAAAATCCTGGAGGTGGTTTTACTGTGTCAAAAATTCCATCCATGTTTAAGCCTTTTGGTTCATATTTCCAATTTGAAATCTCAAAAGTTACACAACGTATACTCCTGCAGCCCTAGGAAACAAGCACAGAGGGGAATGGAGTCTGAGTCCCCAAAAAAAGTTTTCCCAGAGAGGATGGGGATGTGTCAAACCTAAACAGGGTTTGGAGGAGGTCCATTTCTTTTCACTTTGGACAGCAGTGGGGATATAATAATAATAATAATAATAATGATAATGATAATAATAGTAATAACAACAGTAATAATAATAAATATTGCAAGGTGGAAATGTAGTTACATTTAATTTGCAGTTTCTCAGATTTCCAGAGAGATCGAAGGTGTTTTTCATGCTTTTTGATCATTTGGATTTCCTCTTTGGGGAGGTGCTATACATTTTGTTTTTTATTCCAAGCGTGCCCTCAAAGACAGAGCAAGGAGGGGGAGCGGGGCCCAGGTACCGCCTGCAGGGCACCATGACAAAGGAAATGTAAAGAGGCAAATGTGGATGGATACAAGGGTTCTAAATGAACAGCAATCTTTGAATCTACAATTCGGACTAATTTCCTAAATCTAACTCTTAGACGCAGAACAATTGGAAGGATAAGGGGTCATTCTTGGGGTTCCTCCTCGTTTTTAAAGTGTAAGTGGAGAGGGGGCTCTCAGTAAGGGGGACTTAGTAATTTGGTGCAGGCTTCTGGGGGTGAGAAGGGGTTGGGGGGAAGTCTGCTCTACTAACTCAAGACGGATTGGTTGCCCTGAAAGGCATGGATCTCCCCTGCGGAGATAAGATAACCTCCATTATCATGACGTCATTCATCCATTCAATTTACTGCCACCGTTGACCCTGGAATAGCACAGGGGTGGGATTAGGTGGCTGACTCCCTGCAGGGTCAAAAATCCATGTATAACTTTTGGCTCCCCCAAGACAACTCCCGATAGCCTCCTGTTGACCAGAAGCCTTACCAATCACATAAACTCCCACTTAACAAGTATTTTGTATGTTACGTGTATTATACACTGTGTTCTTACAATAAAGTAAGCTCGAGAAGAGGAAGTGTGATTTAGGAAAATCATAAGGAAGAGAAAATACACTGAAGGCACCGTCCTATAAAAACTTGATGCGCAGTTCAAACCCGCGTTGTTCAAGGGTTTGCTGTATTGATCAAGGACCGCTGTGTGCCAGGTGTCGGTCTAGGCTCTGAGAGCACAGCTGCAGAGCACAACCACCTGCTCATTGAGGCCAAAACAAAGACCTTGTCCTCTGCCCCCACCCTCCCTGCTCTGTATCCTTCAGGCCACGAAGTGTGTGTCTCTCTTCACTTCCCTCCATCTGTCTTCCTCCCGTTCCTTCTCTTCTTCTCCTCTCCCTCCCCCCTTTCCCACCTCTTTCTCCCCATTTTTGTCTTTAAATTCTTTTTTGAGGAAGCCTAGAATGACATTGACCATTTTACAAGCACGCTCTTTATTGCCAGAGAGTGATGCCGGGAGTTTCCAAAGACAGGCAAGGGGAGATCTTTGTGGCTTTTCCGTGGAAGATCTCTCAGCTCAACGTCTCCAAGACTAGGGAGCGAGAGGAAGGGACTGTCCCGAGTAGCTGTGTGCTGTGCGGAAGGCTGCCTCCCCTTCCTGCACTCACCCCTCCCCCAGTTTAAGTGGGGACCACCTAATACATAGGTGTATTTTCAGGATCGATAAGCTTGTTCGCATGAAGTGTCCTGTTCTCCTCGGAGCAAAGGCACTAGGCACTGATGGAAATCCACCTGGTTGCTCAGAGAGGCTCGCACTTTTGGCATCATTCATGCTTGTAGAGAGCATCGTCTTTTCCATCCAATCTGCCTGGTTCTTTGGGCAAGAACTGGGGCAGTCTGGGGTGTACCCTACTTGCAAGCTAACGAGTCAGGCTGCCCAGTTTTCTGGACGCTGGCAAGAGACAGGAGACTCCCGGGTCAGACACAGAGGACTTTATTACTCCCGGCACACCAGCGCATGCATCCTGTTTGAGTCTGTTACCCTTGCCCACCAAGTCCCATGCAGGTGACATGGAACAGCCCAGATTTACGCCACATGCCTCGGGGTGGGGGGGTCTGCATCACACTAAGAAACCCAGAGCCTTTTTTAAAGGACTTCAAGCAGACCTGCTTTCCCCAGAGGAAGACGTTACGTGTGTTAAGCCTGCTCCTTGCTCTCTGTCTCCTAAGGCCACTTGCTCTGCCAGCATCCTCAAAGAGACGGTCTGGGACAAGGCTGTCAGTGTCTCCACGCACAAGACTAATAGAGAATGGGCCGCTACATCATCTGGTGACCCTCTCAGAGGTCCCAACTCCCCCTGCCTTCAAAGTCCCCTGTTTGGGTTTGACACATCACCGTCCTCTCTGGGGTAACTTCTTTTGGGGACTCGGCTCCATTCCCCTCTGTTTTCGTTTCCTAGGGCTGCAGGGACAAGGCACCACATACCAGGTGGGTTAAAAAGACAGAGGTCTGTGGTCTCACAGTTCTGGAGACCAGAAGTCTGCAGCCAAGGGGCCAGCAGGCATGTGCTGTCTCTGAACCCCATGGGGAAACCTTCCTTGCCTCTTCCCGGCTTCTGTGTTTGCTGGTAATCTTTGGCGCTGCTTGGCTTGTAGGTTCATCACCACAGTGTCTGCCTGGATCTTCCCATGGGGTCCTGCCTGTGCATCTTCACACCATTTCCCTCTGTGCATGTTCTGCCTGTGCATCTTCA
Organism: Cryptoprocta ferox; assembly: GCA_028646485.1. Taxonomy (NCBI): domain Eukaryota; kingdom Metazoa; phylum Chordata; class Mammalia; order Carnivora; family Eupleridae; genus Cryptoprocta; species Cryptoprocta ferox. Next base: position 3,279,068 of record CM053573.1, read on the forward strand.
CACCATTTCCCTCTGTGCATGTCTGCTTCTGTGTTCCAATGTCCCCCTTTAAAAGGACACCAGCCAGATTAGATTAGACCCACACAATGACTTTCATTTTTAAACTTTTTTTAAGTTTATTTATTTTGAGAGAGACAGAGACAGCGTGAGCTGGGGAGGGGCAGAGAGAGAGAGAGAGAGAGAGAGAGAGAGAAAATCCCAAGCAGGCTCCACACTGTCAGCACAGAGCCTGATTCGGGGCTCCAACCCATGAAACCATGAGATCAGGACCTGAGCTAAAACCGAGAGCTGGACGCGTAACCAATTGAGGCCCCCAGTCACCCCGACTTTGTTTTCATTTGACAGCCTCTGTAAAAACTCCATTTCCAAATAAGACGATATTCGGAGGTATTAGGGGTCCAGCTTCAACAGAACCGGGGTTGGGGGGGTGCACAATTCAGCCATAACACTGCCCCCTAACCCAGGATGGACACAACTGGGCCAAGGGTGGAGAGTGTGGGGCCGAGCCTCTGGACAAAGTGTCCCCAGGTAGGTGGCCACTTGCTTCGGGCCAGAACATTCTCCTCTCTCAGGGGAGGGGGAGTAGACAGCTAAATTTTAAGTTTTGTTTTATTGAAACTCTCTGCTCTGTGGCTTCCTGCTCTCGCCCCGCCTTTCGATTTTTCAGACGCAGATGCGGTAGCAGCACAGATACTGTCCCTCCTGCCACTGAAGTTCTTTCCAATCATCGTCATTGGGATCATTGCGTTGATATTAGCGCTGGCCATTGGTCTGGGCAGTGAGTACGATGCATTATTTAGTAGGCTCTCAAATGCCTTTTCGGGCATTTAAACTTTCATGAGTCCCCCGCAGCCCCCCGCCCCCGGCTCATGCCACTCAGCCTTAATTACTGGAGGCAAACGTCCTCTGGGTTTGCTGACTTTGAGTTTTATTTGCCTGCATGAGTGTAAAGCCAGCCTGGGGCCCAGCAGGGGCTGCTGGCCATGCTCGGGGCTTTGTCACCAAGGAGCCTTCCCGGTTAGAGGTGTCGAAAGGCAGCCGATGAAATAGAACCCCGCGGGCAGGAGGGGGTGCGGGGCTGGGGGGAGAAGACAAGGAGGCCATTCACGCCGGGCCAGGCATACCTGCTATTTTTAAAGTCAGGTTCATGTGGCTTTTTGAGAAAGTGAGTCATTTGGATGGGCTCTGATAGGGAACAATATCTCATTCGCTCCTTCAAATCACCGGCCCGCCCGCTCGGCTGTGTGGTCCGCGGTCTCCTCTCTTCTTGCTGGGAGTCAGAGACAACAGGCGGTAGACTGGGGGCGGCGTGGTCCTCCCTGCAGCTCCTTGCTCAGTGGGCTCGGCCCGCCGGCCCGCAGCCAGGCCCTTTCTCTCTTGACCTTGAGCCCCCGTGTTGTGGCTCCAGGCCACATAGTGAGGCTGAGGGGGAGCAGCAGCCCTGCCCTCGGGAATTTGGAACAGAAACTGGGCTGAGGGAAACGGGCTGCGATTTCGATGCGGGTTTCATTACTGATGGCCAAGCTCAAGGCCACGTGGCCGGTGGATGGTCGTCAGTGTTGTGCACTGAAGAAGCCCTTCCCCGACACAGCTGTCTTCTCCTTTCCTCAGTCCACTTCGATTGTTCCGGAAAGTACAGGTGTCGCTCATCTTTCAAGTGTATTGAACTGACAGCTCGGTGTGACGGGGTCTCGGACTGCAGGGACGGGGAGGATGAGTACCGCTGCGGTAAGGCCGCGCTCTTCCCTGTGGAAGTGCCACCCAGTCCTGACCTTTCGCATCTGGGAAGTGAGTCCAGGTCCGAGCCACTGTCGGGTCTCAGCCTTAACTGGGATCCAACTGGCATTCGTCCCCAGGGGTTGATGAGCTGGGACGGGGTGGGGGGGCTGATATCTGGGGCCGAGATGCGGCCGGGGAGACCACAGGAGCAGTAAGAAGAGAGCTGGGGGTCCAGGCATGCCCTCCGGGGGGACGTGCTGTGGGCGGGGGGCAGGGCAGAGGCCGCAGAGGAGGGTGCGAGCCGGCTGCACAGTCTCCGCCCGCGGGCCTAACGGACGGCTCTTCCCGCGCCGGCCAGTGCGTGTGAGCGGCCGCCACGCGGTGCTCCAGGTGTTCACGGCTGCTGCCTGGAGGACCGTGTGCTCCGACGACTGGAGAGGTCACCACGCTAACGTCGCCTGTGCCCAGCTGGGGTTTCCAAGGTAACGGACAGGGCACTGCCAGCTGATGGGTAAAGTGTTTGATGGCGGGGACGGTGGAGGGAGGAAGCTACCTCTCAGTCGGGCGCCTCCGGGGCGCTGTGTCCCCACGGCATCCTCACATCACAGGTGTGCACCGAGGCACCGCACACTCAGTGCCTTGATCACACCGCATACAGGCACACACACATATGTACACACATTCACAGGCACACACCACACACAAACACACATACATACACATGCACACACATAAACACAGATACACACGCACACACATAGGCACACACATTCACACGCACACACCACACACATGCACACATAAATACACACCACACACATATATACACATACATACACACACTGCACACAGGCACACATACCCCCACGCATACACACACACCACACACATACATACACACATGCATACACACTGCACACAGCACACACAGCACATACACATACATATATACACATGCACACACCACACACACCACCCCCTGCACACACGCACACACACACACACACACACACCACCACCACCACCACCGCCACCATTACTGCAAACAGCTGAAAGCCTCCCCGGGCATTTCTGTTCCCTACGCAGTCCTTTCCTGGACTCACAGGGGGCATCCCTTCCCCTTCCCGGCACCCCTGCTTCCCCCTCCTGGATGCCACCCTTTCCCCTGAACCCCATGGCCTCCCTCCGCTGTGCAGAAGGACCCAGAGACTCCTGTCCACCCAGCGGGGGGAGGGGGGGAGTCCTGCCCACCCTCCGCGAGTGCCCCCAGGGGACAGCAGCCAAGGCCATTTTCCCCGGCTGCCCCTCGACGTGGCCCGTTTCCTTCACTACTGTCCTTCCCATTCCCACCGGGGCTTCAGTTCCAAGAAGTACTTCTGTTCCCTTCTAGTTTTTTCTCCCCACTTCCCTCCAGAAGCCCCTCTTCACCCTTCTCTGCTCGGCTATGTCCCGTGTCCGCTGTCTGTGATCAAAGAAACAGGGGGGGACTGTTGAGCCGATCACCTGGGTTCAAATCCCCCGTCCTCCATCCAGTTCCCTGACTCGGGCCTCGGAAATCGGGAGAACAGTCGTGGCCGCTTTTAAGGGTCGTGTCAGGTTCCGGCGGCCCCGGAGCGCATAGGAGCGAGCCTGGCTCACAGCATCGCCCTGGGAGAGCTCGCGGCCTGCGGTCCCCACCACCTGGAGGCCATGCAGGTTATGGGGTCCCCGGTGTGGTCCCCGGGGGCCCCTTGCGTCTCCCGCCCTGCCGTGGCCAGTCCACCCGCATCGGGCTCTCTGTGTTGTCTCGGAGCCCAGGGCCCGGTGCCTGCCCTGTTAGCAGTGGTGCGATGCCGGGGAGGGCCAGCAGCGGCATCGATGGTCCTCAGAACGCCTGCCCCACGGAACCCAGTACTGCACACACACTGCCGCCCCCCGTGGTACCTCTGTGGCCTGATGCGACCCTGTCTGACACTCTGGTGTGTCAGGAAGCGGGGTGAGCCAGCGCTCATGCCACGAGGCGGGGAGGCTGCTGTTCACTTACTACCCTTATCCCATAACTTGATTTTTTTTAAATCGTGCCTTATTACCAGTGCTCCCCAGAAGACCCATTTCCCGACACTTGAAACGTCTGCTGGCTCCTGGGCCTCCGTGAGCCTTTTCCTTCCGTGGTCCTCTCTCTCCGGTGGGAACCCACCCCAGCTCTGGGTTTCGCTCTGCCCACCGTATTGCTCTTGGGGGCTCGGCACCCCCGCTCCTGAGCCCGCCCGGAAAGACCCCACTTAGTTCTGTGCTCCGCTCTCTCTCGGGCTTGCTTCAGGCCAAGCCAAGGATGCGTCCAGGGGGCTACCTGGCTACATGAGGACGCAGTCCTCCCCGCCCAGTGCCTGGAGCCTGCAGGGGGTGGAGGGGCCACGGCGTGGGGGCCAGAAGCGTGCACGGACCCAGGCTATGCAGGGTCTCGAATGCGTTCCCAAGCCAGCAAAGGGAGCTGTGATGGTTTGGTGTTGGGGGGGGGGTGACACCGCCCAGTACGATACTCGTGGCTTTCTGGCTTGAGCACCGGGGAATTTGATGCCGAGAGAATTCACGCGCCGGGTCTGCGTTCCCGATGTGCTTGCAGCTACGTGAGCTCAGACGCCCTCAGGGTGGACCTGCTGGAGGAGCAACTGCAAGAGGACTTCGCCTCCATCAACCACCTCCTGCCCGATGACAAAGTGACCGCTCTACACCACTCGGTGTATGCGAGGTAGGCGGCCAGGCGGCGCCACACCTGCCCCGGGTCGAGACGCCCGCTGGCTTTGTCCAGTTGTGCGGCCCCACGAGGACCCGAGGGACGTGAGAGCGTTTTCCAAACGCAAGGTGGGGGCTTGGCCACCTCGGCTAGACTGGGTGGACCTACCGGCTGGGGCGCAGTACCCACCCGAACCAGGCAAAAATGCCCGGCAGAGGGAGGGCAGTGAGGGGTACGGTGCTGCTCTTTTCATGGGCGCCGGGTGTGCGTGCGGGTCAGGACGGAGGGACAAGGAAACTAGAAAGAAGGAGATTAAGACAGACACGTACCATCTGTCTGCAAAGTACTTAACGCTCCCCTTTTCTATTCCATGTTTCCCCCAGCATCTCGCGGGGAAGGTAAAATGAGATACCCTTAAATGACAGGTGCCCGATGCCCGCGGGTCCCCGCCCAGTCCCCCGCCTCCACGGTCAGGCATCTCCGTATGCTCTTCCGGGCACGTCGGACCCAATCCCAAGAGCGTGTCCCTTGCTCTGGGAAACAGCAGCTGGTCAGCCTGTCATTGCATAATTCACCGTCCCCCCCCCCCCCAGGGACCCACATGCGATTCGTGGGGACAGCTCATCCCTTGTGTCCTAAAACCCCAGTCTGGTGACTCTCCCTTTTCCTGGTGTGATTGCTTGACTGGACTGGGGCTCGAAAAGCAGGGGAAGTCACAAAGGGACGCGGCTGGATGTGTCCCGGCTCCCGCCCATGTGAGGGCAAGCTTGTGTCGTTTCTGGAGCAATCACAGCTGTGTTCTGGGGAGGAGGGTGGTCCAGCTGCAAGGACTTTGTGCCAGGAGAGGCTGCCACGCCGTCCAAAGGGCCCTCGGTGTCCTCCTGGGGCTGGTGAAGGCACCGGGGTCAAATCCACCCGCGCACGATGCCAGCGCACGTTTGTACATATGCTCCTCCGCGTCTCTGATCACCAGCTACAAAGCTTAGAAATGCCCCCTGCCCCGTCGCGTGCACAGTCCTTCACGGCAGCCGCGTGTTTCACGGTGACTGTGTGACCTCACACTCGTGTCGTGGACTAAAATCGAGATCTGTATTCAAGGGGAGGGGAATAGAGTTCATTTTTCTTTTACTCCAAGATTAGGTCTCAGAATACCCAGAGGCTCAGTTCACAGACCTCTGGGTGTTCACCGTGAACCCACTCTTTTCCTCTCAGGGAGGGCTGTGCCTCGGGTCACGTGGTTATCTTGAAGTGCACAGGTAAGAGTTCTCCAACCCCGGAGATGGCTCACAGACTCCTGTCCCCGCTCCCCTCAGGCTGCCCGGCGTCCCCTCTCCTAGGTGCCAGGTGGGAACACTTGGACCCCACCTGATGGAGGAGGAGGGCAGTGTCGGCTCCTGTCACCTGCTGGGGGTGGGGGTGGGAGGCAGCCCAGAGCATCTTCTCAGCAGCGGACGGGGCCACGGCCCACAATGCCCTGTCTCTCCGTGGTGGCTCCAGGAGCCTGACTGACTAACTGCCACTTTCTCCTCCCCACCCCCCTTCCCGCCTTGAGGAAAAGCCTGCATGGCTGCTCAGTGCCCCAGGCTCCTTGCTCCTGCCAGCGGGAGGGTTCCCCCTGCAGGGTGATGTCTGGGGGAGTCAGGCTTGTGCAGGCCGCCCCGCGCTACCGAGCAGAGCACCACAGACGCCTGGCTCCCACGCCCCCAGTGAGCTGTGGTCACACCAGGCTCATGGGTGTCACTGGGGAGGGGTGCCATCAACACCAGCTCTGCCCACCACACCCCCATGTCTCTGGGACTTGCTCCTTCCTCTCCCCTCCCGGCTCTCTCAGCTGTGAGCTCTGCGAGGGCGGCAGGATGTCGGGGGCGGGGGTGGGGGGTGCCTGTGGGATCAACCCCGAGCCCTGTTGTGTCTCTGCAGCCTGCGGCCTGAGAACGGGCTACAGCGCGCGCATCGTGGGTGGAAACATGTCCTCGCTGGCGCAGTGGCCGTGGCAGGCCAGCCTTCAGTTCCAGGGCTACCACTTGTGTGGGGGCTCCGTCATCACACCCGTGTGGGTGGTCACTGCTGCCCACTGCGTCTACGAGTGAGTGTCCCCTGGCTTCCCAGGCATGTCTACGAGTGAGTGTGCCCTGGGCTCCTGGGCATGGGCCTCACTGCCCGCAGCTCCCTGTCCAAACTGGGTAGATTTCAGGGCTCAGCAGCATGTCCAGAAAGCAGGCAAACAGACCAGAGGGTCATAAGTAATGTCCAGGGGAGGGACCCTCGTCACCGTGGAGCCACCACCCCTGTGGCCGTGGGCTGTGACTGGCAACTCGGAGCTCATTCTGAGGTTCTCAGGCCCGCAGCTCTGACAGAGAAGGGAGAAAGCGTCGGAAGGAAGCTCTTGTGCAGGAAGACAGCCGCCAGCCTCCCGGCCTCACTCACAGTGACGCGTGGTGGCCCAGGGGGTGGGAGGCAGTGCAGGCCATGTCTCGGGAGCTTAGGGTGGGGGCAAAGCCGCAGGGATGCTCCCAAACACGGGTTAATTCTCCGATGGCTTGTTTTGTTTTGTTTTGTTTGTCTTTGCCTCACTCTGGTTTGGTTGCTGCTGATGGAAAACGGGCCCCGACAGACCCGGCACAGCCTCAAATGTCCAGAAGTCCCAGAGGTGCGGGCCCCCAGGCCTGCCAAGGAAATGCATGGGGCGCCCCTGCACCTGTGCGGGGCAGGGAGCGCGATCAGAGGCCAAGCATAAGGCAGGAGGTGGCCCGCGTGTGCCACCCACTTGGCCCAGGGTCTCTGACGTTTGAGGTCCACGGGGTCGAGTGTTGGAGATTTTCTCGCCTCCGCTCCCTGACCTCTCATTGCAGCCTGTACGTCCCCAAGTCGTGGACTGTCCAGGTGGGCCTGGTTTCCCTGCTCGACAGTCCGGCCCCTTCCCACCTGGTGGAGAAGATCATCTACCACAGCAAGTACAAGCCCAAGAGGCTGGGCAACGACATCGCGCTCATGAAGCTGGCCGGGCCGCTCACCTTCAGCGGTACGTCCCGTCTCCCTGCGCTCCTGTTGCTCTCGTGTGTTTCCAGATTGTCTGTAATTGTCCGTTGAAGCATTATTACAACAGCTGCCTCGGCATCCGTCCCGGATAATTCCGCTGGCTGATTCGTTGTGTGGCCGGCGTCGGTGTATGATCTGTTCTCACTGGAGTGGTGACTCTCCCGGGTCTTCGTACACCAAGTCCCCTCCAGTAGCATCCCGGACGCTGGGCTATTGCGTTAGGAGACGCTGTGTCCATATCCGCCTTCGGTTTTAGCAGGTGGTGACCCTGTTCAGGGTCACTGTGCATGACATGCCTACCTTGTGGGCTGTGCTTCTGACAGTATTTGATTTTAGAGACTATGTGGTTCTGCTTTGGGCAACTCAGTTCGTCTGGTGTCACTGGGGATCCCCCCAGTGCCACTTTCTTCCCACTGGTGGCACCCGGAGATGAAGGGGCTTCCCCAGGCCAGGCCACCTGGTGCCTCCAGGTGGTGGAAGGGGGTCCTTGGCTCGTGGGGACAAAGGGCTGTTCCCTGTCCTGGAGCTGGTTGGGGTGGGGTCCCTGCCAGGGCCACATTTCTGCCCAGTGCCTCAGTCGCAGACTTCCCAGGTCACCCATGGTTGTAGGGTGACATCCCCGCTGCCATTGTTTTATGAGCCAGAAGATACTGGCACCGTCAGCTCCCGGAGGGACTCAGCTCCCGGAGGGACTCTCTCCCAACCAGAGGCCGCGTTCAGAAGGCCACGTTTCTCCATGGGAAATAGCGAGTCCTGGCCTCTGGAAGGTACCACACTGCCAGAGAAGCCACACAGGACAGAACGCTCAAACATTTGGCAGAGGCGAAGCAAGGATTATGAACCTACTCTGCTCCTGAATAAATCAAAGCCCCTTCCCCTCCCCAGCCTATAGCAGCCTGGGGTGCAGGCAGAGGGACAGTCAACGGGGTCCCTTATGCGTGTGACAGGTCTGACCTGAAGAATCACCAGCGTGCTCATCACACAGCACATCTCATACTCTACGTGCCACTCTCTGAAACAAGCGTTTCTGGGGAAACAAAGAGACATTGTAATGGTGGTGGTTGTCTATTATTACTGGTGACACTTGGTTATAACAGATGAGGTGCCAATGCCCGCACTTTGTTTTTTTAATGTGTTTTTTTCTTTTTGTTTTTTAAGTTTATTTATTTATTTTGAGAAAGAGAGAGAAAGAAAGAGAGAGGGTGTGAGTAGGGGAGGGGCGGAGAGAGGGGGAGAGAGAGAATCCCCAGCAGGCTCTGCGCTGTCAGCTCAGAGCCCAACTCAGGGCCGGAACTCATGAACCGCGGGATCATGACCTGAGCCGACATTGAGAGTCAGACGTTTAACCGACTGAGCCCCCCAGGTGCCCCGACACCTGCACTTTGATAAAAGTTCACGAGTGCCCTTATTATTTCTCTGCCTTCCCACCACCGTCCTATGCAGAGAAAGTCAGAGCGTGTCAGAGCTTATTCACATGACAGCGTCACGGCAGCCGCGGTGTTGTCTCCGATGGACTGCTTATGCGACACAGTCCATGGGGACGGGCAAGCTTCTTGCCTCCAGAAGCGTCCGGAGGGACGGGAACACCAATGGAGGGATGTTCCGTAAGACAACGTGCCTGCAGTCCACACCAGGAGTGGGCAAGCCGGGGCCCGGGGCCAAATCTGACCCCTTTGCCTGTTTTTGTAAGTAAGTTTCAGTGGCACACGACCCGATGCATTTGTGGCAGATTGGAGCAGTTATGGCAGAGACCACGGGGCCACAAAGCCCCACGTATTTACTGTGTGGCCCTTCACAGAAAAGATGCCAACCCCTGGTCTAGACTCACTCACGGTGCCACGGTTTAGGGTTGTTTAAAGGTTTACGGCTCTGGCGGGGGGAGGTTCCAGCTCTCTGAGCTGGTAGCTTTCTTTTTTTTTTAATTTTTTTTTTACACTTATTTATTTTTTGAGAGCTAGAGAGAGACAGAGCATGAGCAGGGAGCATGAGAGAGAAGGAGGCACAGAACCTGAAGCAGGCTTCAGGCTCTGAGCTGTCAGCACAGAGCCCAATGCGGGGCTCGAACCCACAAACCATGAGATCATGACCTGAGCCGAAGCCGGACGCTTAACCGACTGAGCCCCCCCAGGCGCCCCTGAGCTGGTAGCTTTCAAAACGACCCAGGCCTTGACGTCTCTCTGGGAGAGAGTTTGAGCTCCTCGGAGAGGCAGACGCCGGGGAGACTCACTGTTTTCTTGGAGTAGTGCTTCCGTGGAGTTCAAGGTTGTTGTTTCCCCTTGGAACAGAGATGATCCAGCCCGTCTGTCTGCCCAACTCCGAAGAACAGTTCCCCGATGGAAAAATGTGCTGGACATCAGGATGGGGGGCCACAGAGGACGGAGGTTAGTCATTCGGGATCGAGGTTTCTGAGTCCAGGGAGCCCAGAGCTGCGAGGCCGCGGTGGACGCCCACGGCTGCACGCTCCTCCCGTGTCTCAGGTCGGCGTCCCCATGCGAGGCTCACACGTCCCGGGCAGGGGGGTGGGTCGACCGCTGGACACACAATCTCCACAGAGAAGTTGCGGGTCAGAGTCACGGTTCCGTTTGTCTTGGGATGTGAAACTGCAGCCTTTGTCCGGAGAGGAACAAATCAGGAAGGAGAACGGCAGACACCGCTTGTCAGGGAGACCTTCCCCGAACCACCAGGGGTCCCCCCACCCCACCCCTGCTAACTAAGCACACAAGGACCCCGTAGAGAATCCCTCCTGGGGTCTATTCAGAAGACAGGTGTTTGTAACCAGTGAGGACTTGGGAGATGTATTATTTCACTCAAGTGGACAAATGGAACCCCACTGCTATAATCTAACAGAAGTAGTCAACTTAGTAAGGGCAGCGCGTGCCATTGGAACCCACGCCCTCGGTCATTGGGGGGCACACGGGTGCTCGCCACCCCCCCCCCCCCGGAGGTTTTCCACCAATTGCTTTCTTTCTGGTAGGAAGTGTGTGGGTTTCCTGGGGCTGCTGCAGCAAAGCTCTGTAAACCGGGGGCCTTTCCCAGCAGAGTCTCCTTGTTTCTCAGCTCCGGAGTTCTGAGATCCAAGTGGCACAGGGCTGGCTCCTTCTGGGGACTCCAGGGCCGAAGAACCTGTCCCCAGCCTCTCCTCGGGCTTCCGATGAACCCAGCCATCCTTGCCCTCCCCTGGCTTGTGGACACATCCCTCCAGTCTCTGCCCCATCTTCACGTGCCCTCCTGCCCCTGGTCTCAACTCTCTCCCCTTTCTCTGTAAGTCTTTGGGCTTAAAGCCCACCCTAAATCCAGGGTGCTCTCAGTTTGAGATTCTTACCTTAACTACATCGGCAAAGACCCTACTGCGAATAAGGGGACCTTCTAGGGTCACAGGTGAAAGTGTTTTTTTTTTGGGGGGGGTGCAATTCACCCCCATACAGGAAGTTCAGTATTTTCCTCTCGCCGCTTGTTCGTTGAGTCCACACCCTCCTGAATGTCCGAGGCGCACCGGGTCCTCCGCCAGCAGGGTCTCCTCCGTGCGGCTCGCTACTTCCTCTTGCTCATACTAGAAGCTTCTTCCACAGACACGCTGAGCCCCGTTTCACCACGTCACAGGTGCTGAGCCGGATGTCCCTGCGAGGCACTGTCTGCTCCTCCCAGCAGCCCTACAGCGGGGAGTTATTTTTGTGGTCAGCTTGAGGGCGAAGAGACCGGGGCTGAGGGGGAGCTGAGCACCTTGCCTGGGCTCCCACGTCCAGGTGGCGGGAGGTCTGGCGCGTTCACGCTCCCCCAGCACCCCTAGTCGTGTTGTTTCTCATGACTCGCAGCATCAGATTATTTCATTACTTTGCCAGATTCTGTGGGGTGAGCAGGGAGAGGTACCAGTCTCAGCCCAGGCTCCGGCCAGTGGTCCCGATGCAAGTGGCTGTGTGGGTGGATTGGGGAAGCCCGTGCAGAAAATAGGGTATCATTCACACTCAGAGAACACTTACGATGTGGGTTTGAGGAACGCACCCCGCACCGTTCACCTGCTGATACGTGCGGGAATAGAGGTGGGCCCTCTGGTGTAAGCCTGCGAAGCATAAAGATAATGGATTGACCAATGGGTTAAGTAACAGGGCGTCGATCCCTTCGGGTCGGTGGTGGGGCTGGTCCAAGGGCAGACGCATCATTTCCTGTTGCGACAGCAGGAAGCCCAAACCTAGTGACTTTAAACCCACGAGTGTGTTATCTTACATTCCGGGAGGCCAGGAGTCCCAGAGTGTCGCAGGGGCTGGAATCAGTGCGCCGGGAAGGGCTGACCCCTTCTGGGGGCTTTGAAGGAGAGTGTGCTTCCCGGCCTTTTCCAGGATCCGGGACCGCCTGCGCCTTCTGGCTCGTGCCCCCCACCCCCCAGCCGCTGACAGCACCCCATCTCCCTCCTGTGTGACCTCTGCTCCACACCATTGTATCTTCCCCTCTGACCCTTTTAAGGCTCATGGTGACATTTAGAGCTGCCCCCAGGTCGCCCAGGATCATGTCCCCCATCTCAAGGCCCTTTTGCCATGGAAGGTGACATGGACACGGGTTCCTGGGGTTGGGAAGCAGACGTCTTTGGGAGGATGCTCTTCTGCTGGCCGCACCCAGGTTCTGCCCACAGACCATGTGTGAGACCTCCACGGGCCTCAGTTTCCCTTCTGTAACCCGGGTGGCTCTGAGGACTGCATGGGCTGGCATGGGTCGAGTACTTGGCCCGAGATGGACCCTGGGGGGGGCTCCATGCTGGCTACTGCTGCTCCCCACCCTGTACCGGCCATTTTGGGGAAGTGAGTGGCGCTGGTGTGGATCAACGGGGCTGCACGGCCCCCTCATCAGGGAGCTTGCCGCAGCGCACGAGCCGTCCGTCCACCTCCAGGAGCGGCCCCCGCTGCCCCCAGCGTGGTGGCGTGCCCCTCACCCCGTCCGGGCGCATGCAGTCGGATTCCCAGCAGGGCCCCTCACGGTGCGTCCTGCCCTTGCTCCACCCCAGGCGACGCCTCCCCGGTCCTCAACCACGCAGCTGTGCCCTTGATCTCCAACAAGATGTGCAACCACCGAGAGGTGTACGGCGGCATCATCTCCCCCTCCATGCTCTGTGCCGGCTACCTGCAGGGCGGTGTGGACAGCTGCCAGGTAGGGACCCTTGGTCTCCCCCGGGGGGCCACAGCAGCGGGTGAGACTCTGAATGGTGACCCGGCCTGTGGGACAGCCCGCTGTCAGCCTTTCCCCATGACTGACCGAAAAGCAAATTTACAGGGCGTGGGGAAGAAGTTTGCTCAAGATACCACTCCCTTTCCTGGCCACCGGCCGAGTGTGCCCAATGCCCCCCCTCTGCCTGGCTGCCAGCGGTGGGAGGGGTCTCCAGGGTGCTCCTCGCCCCAGCCCTGGCTCTCAGAGTTTGCACAGGGGAGGGGGGGCAGGCAGGCGGGAACCGGTGAATCTGGGCCTCCAAAGCCACAGCAGGTGAGACTCCATCCCTGCTTGAGCCCAGCCCCCACCAGGCAGACCCTCCCTCTGAGCTGCCTTGACCTTCACGGCTCAGCACATCCAGCATCTGGCAGGGAGCCCCCTGGGGAGGACCATCCCCGGGGGGCCGGGGACCCCAAGGTTGGGAATACCAGTGTCATTTCTTGGAGGTTGGGGGCGTAATGTGGAGCCACTGTGAAGCCGAGTTTGCGGTACAAAGTGGGGGATCCTGAGACAAGGGCCGCGCGCGGCAGTGCCTCTCTCCTCGCCATCTAGGGGGACAGCGGGGGACCGCTGGTGTGTCAGGAGAGGAGGGTGTGGAAGTTGGTGGGGGCGACAAGCTTTGGCATTGGCTGTGCTGACATGAACAAGCCCGGTGTCTACACGCGCATCACCTCCTTCCTGGACTGGATTCACGAGCAGATGGAGGTGGGTACAGCTCACGCGGGTCCCGTCCCTGGCCACCAGCGTCCTCTCCTGCGGCCCCAGCACTGCCGTGCAGAGCCAGGGAGCCATCGCCAGGCCGTCTGTATAGCAAGCAGGGCTCTGTGGCCTCTGGGGGTTGGACATGGCTGGTCCCATGGGCAAGGCTCGGTGAGGGCGCAGCCCTGGCGGGGCGGGGACACACGAGGGTGGCCGAGGAGGAAAGGACAAGAACAAACTTCCTCCACCGAGTGGGGGAGAGGGGGCGGGTGGCCGAGGATGAGCCCCTGGGGATGGGGAGGAGGCCAGTGGGCACGTGGGCATGGAGCAGAGTGCGGACAAGGTGCAGACAGCGGGCGCGGGCGTGAATCTGCAGCCCCCAGTGCCCACTGAAGAGTTTGGACCTTGCCGAGAGCCCAGGATGAGCTGGAGACTCTCTGATTTCAGGGCAGAGGTGGGGGGCCCGGGCAGCTTTGCACTTTGGGGTAGCCTTCCTGGAGGTGGGTGCCAGAGGAGGGAGACAGGTCAGTGAGGCCGGCTTGGCAGGACCAGGGTGGGTGGGAGGAGGGAGGAGGAGACAGGAGGGATGTCCGGCCCTGCGGGAGCAGAGGGGAGATGTGGGGGGACCGGGCCATGCAGGGGCCTCAATAGGACAGCCCTCTTTCTACATTGGGGGCACTTGGTAAGTATTTGCGACTTGACCTCCAACTCCGAGCCTGCATCACTCATGCCTTAAAATAGCTTCAAAGAACTTGACATTTTCCTTTCGTTTTTAAAACAAAGGCCAAATTTACATGGCATAAAATTAACCATTTTAAAGTGGACAGTCCAGCAGTATCTAGCCTCTCCGGAGTGTTGTACGGCCAGCACCTCGATGTTCCAAGATCCGGAAGCTTTTCACGCCCTGAACTGAACCTTGTGAGCAGTCACCACTCACCCCCTTCCCCTGCCCTCCTCCCACCCCTCCCCTTCCCCACCAGTCTCTAGCAAGCAGTAATCTGCTTCCGTCCCTAGATGAAAGATCTTTTAAAATGCCCTTTTAATTTGAAACAATTGACTAAGAAAATCATCGAACACCTAATGTGCCTTGGGCATTAATTTCTGCTTCTTCCTCCAGGATTTTTTTTTTACTGTTTGTTTATTTTTGAGAGAGAGAGAGAGAGAGAGCAGGGGAGGGGCAGAGAGAGAGAATCCTGAGAAGTCTCCACACTCAGCACCGAGCCCCACGTGGGGCTCGATCCACCGTGAGATCATGACCTGAGCTGAAACCAAGAGTCGGATACTCACAGAATTCAGCCCAAACCCATCCACCTCTTTGGAAGCAGGAGGACAGATTTTGTTTGCAAGAGCAGTCCCCTGGCCACAGGGGCCTCGATGGCCGGTGACGGGACCCCAGGCTGCAGAGGGCCGTGTGGGTGTGGGGGATGGAGGGCGGGGAAGGGGCAGTCGCCCACAGAGCCACGGAGGCACTCCCTCCACGCAGCTGCACTCAGGGACAGACGGTCCATGTGACGGAGCGAGGAATCAGGAAAGTCAAGGTTGAAACAGGCGCAGGTCCAGGAAGCCCACTCCCGGTCGTCAAGCTGCGGAGGAGGGCTGGCTCCTGGGAGGACAAGATTCCAAAGTGTGGAGCCTTCTAACTGGGGCGCCGGGTGATGTCTGGGCCCGGTCCTCTCAGCACTGTCTTGGTGGCAGGTCCTGGGACCATCCTTATGTTACAGTGAGGGGACCTGGGTAAGGCCCCCGGAGCTAGTGATAGCAGAGTGTGACTCCAGTCCCAGCACACATCCCTGGGACCTCCACTGTGGGGAACGCAAGACTCTCCCTGGCTGTTTGTGCACATTGAGGACCCCCAGGCCCCTTCTCCGGAGGGTCTGATCAGGGGGTGTGGGGTGAGGGCACTGGCGATTTTTATGCGCGGGGTCTTACGGGAAACACTGGTGGGGCCATGCGGCTCCCTGGGAGGGCATTGAGGAGAGCTCCCCACCTCCCTGGCCCCAGGTGAGCAGTTTCACCAGTGATGGCTGGATGGTGGATGGATAGCTCCCTTGAGTTCTGAGACACCTTAGTCACCAGCTGCCTCGGGGCCACTGGGGGACAGTATGTGACACACCCTTTTGCAAGGGTCTTCAGATGTCCTGGGGAGGGTGGAAGATCTAGAAGAGGCTTCCTTCCCCAAGGGAGGCTTTTCAGAGGGTCTGCCTTTTTGGTTGTTTCTTTGAACATGGCGCAGGGGCCTTCCATGACGCACGGAATCGGCCCCTTCATCAGCTGCCAGGTCTGGCCCTGGGTCCTCTTCACTCTTATCCACTGCGTTCTGTCCTTGGGGCATAAATCATAACTGTTCTGACTCAAACCAGGACTCCCGAGCACGATGCCAGGGCCGGGGGAGTCACAGGAAACTAGGGGAAGGACTCAGTCAGGGACAGACGATGCGGAGGCGCGTGTGGGTAGGAGAGCTGTCCCACACGCACCTGGGACCACCTCGCAGAGGCCACCTTGTCCCCATTGATGCTGGGGACCGGCCCATGGGCCAGTCATGGCAAAATGCAGGTGCCCACTCCATCTAGGTGCTGGAAGCCAGCTTCACAGGCTAAAGAAGGTAACAGCTACATGTTCATTTCCAGAGGGACCTGAAAACCTGAAGAGAAGGGAACGGGCTGCCACCTTGTGTCCCCGTCATGATGAAGACACACGTCCTTCCACGGGTCCCTGGGGGGAAACTTGCAGCACGAGCCAGTGCCTCCAGTGCTCTTCCTTCTGCCGCCACCTCAGAGCCCCGAGAAGGAGCATCTTTCTGTCCCCGCAATCTAGAACAGCTTGCTTCTAGCCCTTCTACAAGCTCCTGGGGTGATGGGCTAAAATGGCCCTGAAGCTCCTTTGTGACATGACCTTCACTGAGTTCAGAAGCAGGACCACCTTGGTGGTGTTACCATGTCCCCCCTTGTCCATTTGCTCTCCTCTGCCCTGGGGCATTCACCATGACTGACGAGACAGGCGAATCTCACCACAAGTCACGCCGGCGCCCAGTGAGGACACGCCAGCAGGAGCTGCAAGGGGGCGTCTCGGTAGATGTCACTGTTTGCACGTTTATCCCGGGGCACCGGAACCAAACCAGATCTTTCTACTTCCAAGATTCCTTTTTGCCTGTGAGAACTTAACCCACGAGTGATTATTGTAACGTTTCTTTCTAGTCTTTCCTTGTCGTATTTGGTGCTTGGTGTAGTATTTGTCCCTTCCTTCTGAAGGACGTGTGCTCTCTTAACACATTCGTCAATCACAGCTTGTCTGAATGAATACTGGCCACTCGTGTAAACTGGAATCATAAACTTAACTGGAGAGCCTTGATTACTTTAATCTCCCCTAGATGCGTTGTGGGTTTTGCATTTTTCCGGTGGAACAGGTTTCTTGGCAGATGCAAATTCTATCCAAAGACTCAGAAGCAGAGTGTGACGAGAAGGTACTGGACTATACTTAGTCCACCTAACAGGACCACCTAACCGCACATAGGGGATGCTGAAGGCACAGGGGACAGTCATGCGTCGTCAGGAGGCCAAAGGCTTCCCTGCCTCTCGGCATGGCCCCTGTGGCGTCAGAGACCCCTCCCGGTTCCCCACATGCCCCTTCTGTCACCCACAAGCGCACACATCACGGGGAAGGGGTTGCTTGTAGGCAATTCCCGTCTGGAGGATTTTATCACAGATGAAGGCATCAGATGCGCGTCTGTTGCTTGGCCGTGAGGCATCGGTAGGAAAGATGGGGAGTTTCAAAGAGCAAGCAGGTGCCTGGGGAGGTGGAGGCTTCGGGGAGCCTCCCAGCATGTCCGAGACCCCGGGGGTGGGGGGCTGCCCAAGGAGAGAGAGAGAGCCGAGGCAGACTGGCCGCTTAGCCATGGTGGGCTGCCCGACCAACTCTGACTCGCCACACAGATCTCTTTGTGTCAGACAGTGACAAGACCGTTTTTATTTTGAGGGGTTTTGCCCAGGCCTCTTTGAAGGTAGAGGCACGGCCGCTCTTGCACGGGACATTCAAGCTGTGAAGAGAGGAGGGACGCTGTCTGTGACAACCTCAGTTGGGAGCACTTGACCTTGGGGCCAGCATGCTTGTACTGCTGCCATCGTACTCCATTCTTACTTAATTACTATTGAATTTTGTTAGGAAATATTTGCCATCTTACAATCTTTCAGAAGGTCTTGAGTAATGCTAACGGCAGGCAGTTAATCAGGGTGTGCCATGCGCCTGGCACGGCCCTACCACATTTCCTGTGTGCACTCTTTTATCATCGGAACGACCCAATGAGACAGGGATTATCGTTAGTCCCGTTCCGCAGATAAGGAAGCAGAGGTGTGAGAGGAGTGACTTTCCCAAGCCCGCATGTCGGGCCAGTGGGGCTCTGGGGGTTTGCACCAGGCACATGGTTCCACCCCGAATTACAGCAATTAGCTAACTGCAAAGCCACACGCGTTGGCATTTGAGTCTAAAGAGTTTTGCTCCACCAGTTTGAACCCATCTGAGTGAGACATATTAGCCGTTCAACGTCATGGTCGGCTGCTCCCTCCTCTAGAAATGTTTGGTTTCAATGGAAACCATTGCAGTTTCCATTGAATGGAAACTGGCTCCCGCTGCAGTTTCGGGGTCGGAACTCTTGGCCAGTTTTGTCCTTCTTTGGGAGGTACAGCTTTGCATCTACGTCACGCCTGACAGCCAGGCTGGAGTGGGAGTCGGAGAGAAAGTCATGGCTGTAACCCCACTAACCCACAGCCACAAAACCAGCCAGGAGAATGTGGCACGGCTGAGGAGGGCTGCTTCTTTGGTGGCCTGCACCCGAAGAAGCAAGTGCAGGGCATGCATGTCGGGGTTAGTGAATGAGGGAGCCCGTGCCTGGCCCACATGTCCCGGACGGCGCCACGGGGACAGCTCCTTCTCTTGTAGGTTCTTTTGTGTTTGATATGGCTGGATTTTAACATTTTTAAAAGTATTACAGAAGACCTAACAATATTCCAGAACGTTCGGAACCATGAGTGTTATAAACCGGTTGATGACTTAAATGCCAAGTTGGCCACGAAAACCGTGAACACTTGCCTCCCTTTTCTAAAGGCGGTGGGGTTGTGGGGGGAAGGGGATTCCAGATGCCCACAGAAGTCTGACTTCACCTCTCACGTGGAGAATCTGCCCACAGCGGTGCAGGAGGCACGAGCCAGGGTGGGTGTGCAAACCTCCACCGGGTCACTGGCCCGGGAGGAAGTTCCAGGTACCGGCCTCCGCGTCCAAGGACTGCAAGATGCCCAGGGTGTGCGCGTGTGAGGACCACGCCCTCCAGGCGGACCGATGTGGATTCCTGGTCAGGTCCCCAGGAGCCGGGAGGCACAGGGTCTCACCAGAGACACAGAGATGGAGTGATGGCCAGCAAGCACAGAGTTTCTGCTGCATAATCTTAATTTTTTTTTAACATTTTTTTTTTACTTTTGAGAGATAGAGCACAAGTGGTGGGGGACGGGGGTAGAGAGAGACACACACAGAATCCGAAGCAGGCTCCAGGCTCAGAGCTGCCAGCACAGAGCCTGACGCGGGGCTTGAACCCACGAACCGTGAGATTATGACCTGAGCTGAAGCCGGACGCTGCACGGACTGAGCCCCCCAGGCGCCCCAGAGAGCCTTCTTCAAAGGAGACCTGGAAACTTCCCAGGCCTGACCGCCAGGTGGGGCTCTGAGGAAGGCAACCCACTCATGCCTCCTGGTCACTGGAAAATTCCAGAATCTTTGCGAGAACTGGGGCAGCTGCCTGACCTGGGTGAGACGTCTCACCTTCCTCCTGGCTTTGTCACAGGGCCGCTCGCTGCCAGACCAGCGTCAGAGTGGCGCACCGCAGCCACACCTGCCGGCGCCCTCGGTGACTCAGGGCCAGCCACGGGGCAGGCGTCCAGCAAGATCCCAGCCCCGAGCCCCTTCTGTCCCCCAGGGAGTCAGGCCTGCGGCTGCTCTGAGCCCCTCCGTGGGCCCCTGGAGGGGGCCTGGGGGACCCCATTATCTTCCTGGCAGGGGGCAGGGCTGAGGACTCGGTTTATCCACTCTCGCACCCTCTCACACCCCCAGGACCGGAGCCATGGTGATCACCATGCCAACAGGGTGGTTGAGGAAAATAACCTTCAAAACGGCTTAAAGAAACATTTATTTATATTCTATTTAGTTAACATACAGTGTAGTCCTGGCTTCAGGAGTAGAGCCCAGTGATTCATCTCTTCCGCAGGACACCCAGTGCTCCTCCCAATAGGTGTCCTCCTTAGTGCCCGTCACCCAATTAGCCCATCCCCCACCTCCCCTCCAGCCACCCTCAGTTTGTTCTCTGTGTTTAATTCAAAACGACTTTTTAAAGTTGTCTTTGGTTTGGGCGCCTGGGTGGCTCAATCGGTTAAACGTCCAACTTCGGCTCAGGTCATGATCTCACGGTTCTCGAGTTTGAGCCCCGCGTCGAGCTCCGTGCTGACAGCTCAGAGCCTGCAGCTGCTTCGGATTCTGTGTTTCCCTCTCTCTCTGCCCCTCTCCTGCTCATGCTCTCTCTTTCTTTCTCTAAAAAAGAGCCACAAAGTCGGACACTTAACCGACTGAGCCACCCATGCGCCCTGATCCACTGATTTTATCCAAATTTCTTCAGTCTTTTTTTTAAATGTATTTATTTGTTTTGAGAGAGAGAGAGAGATGGTGGAGGGAGGAGCAGAGAGAGAGAGGAAGAGAGAGACTGAATCCCAAGAAGGCTCTGCGCTGTCAGCACAGAGCCCGATGCGGGACCCGAACCCACGAACCATGAGATCATGACCTGAGCCAAAATCACGAGTCAGATGCTTAACTGATTGAGCCGCCCAGGCGCCCCCAGATTTCTTCAGTCTTATTTATACCATGTGTGTGTGTGTCTGTGTCTCTCCATGTGTGTCTGTGTATATGTGGTATATACGTATGTGTGTGGTGTGTGTGTAAATGTATATATGTGTGTGTCTATACATGTGTGGTGTGTGTGCATCTGTGTGTGGGGCGTGTGTGTGAGTGTATGTGTGCTGTGTGTGTAAACGTATATATTTGTGCATGTGGTGTGAGTGTGTAAGTGTATATGTGTGTGTGGTGTGATGTGTGTGTGGTGTGATGTGTGTGTCTGTGTACATGGTGTGCGTGTGCATGTAGGTCTGTATGCTGTGTAGAGCGTGTGGGGGTTCGAGTGTCCACCACCACAGGGACGGTACTGGGCAGCTCCATAGCCACAAACATCCCCCCCATGTAAGCCACCCCGAGCCCCTCACCAACCCACCTCGCTCGCCCTTGTTCTAAGCCCTGGCAAGCCCCCACCTCCCTTCTGAGGTGCGGTCATGTCACAGCTGTCACATCATGGAACCAAACCGCCCGTGTCTCTCAGGTTTCTGGGCGAGGCCGTGCGTGCACAGTGAGGGTTTTAGGAAGCTTGCGGTGCTCTTTCCCAGGGTGGCCCCAACATTTTACGTCCCCACCGGGAACGTGCGAGGGCTCCAGAATTCCAGCCCTTGTCAGCAGCTGGTGCTGCCACGGCTTTCTGTGTTAGCCATTCTGTTAGGTGGGTAGTGACATCTCGTTATGGTTTTTTTTTAATTTGTTTTTTAGTGTTTATTTATTTTTGAGAGAGAGACAGCATGAGCAGAGGAGAGGCAGAGAGGGAGAGAGAGAGACACACAGAATTGGAAGCAGACTCCAGGCTCTGAGCTGTCAGCACAGAGCCCGATGCGGGGCTCAAACTCAGGAACTGAACTGTGAGATCATGACCTGAGCCAAAGTCAGACGCTTAACCGACTGAGCCCCCCAGGCGCCCCTCATTGTGGTTTGAATCTGCATTTCCCTAGTGGCTGATGATGCTGCACATCTTTTCCTGTGGTCATTTGTCATCTGCATCACCTCTTGGAGGAAGGTCCTCTCATGTGTCTTGTCCATTTCCTAATTGGATTGTTTTATTCTGTTGAGTTCTGAGTGTTCTTTATATATTTTGGAAACAAAATTTTGGGGTTTTATATCTGTCTTTGTTGGAGATGTAATTTGCAAATATTTACTCCCACTCTGAAGCTTGTCTTTTCATCCTCCTCACTGGGGCATTCACAGAGCAAAAAGTTTTACTTTTGGTAAGATTTAATTTACCAATTTCTCTCTTATTCGTGGTAGCAAGTTGAAGAACTCCTAGCCTAGTTCTATGTCCCAAAGCCCTTCATGCTATTTTCCTAAAGGATTTATAATTTTATTTTTTACTTTGAATTCTAGGAGGAATTTTGAGTTAATTTTTGTGTAAAATGTGAGGTTTTGGTCTCAGTTCTTTTTTCCCTTTTATGGATGTCCAGTTGCTCCAGCACCATTTGTTGAAACAGCTGTCTTTTCTCTGTTGAATTTTGTTTTCACACCTTGCCAAAAATCAGTTGGGCCTATTCATGCGGGTCTATTTCTGGGTCTTCTCTTCTGTTGACCTCTGTGTCTACCCCTCTGATAATACCGCATAGTCTTGGTCACGGCAGCTATATAGTCAGACTTATTATCAGGTAGAGTGATTCCTCCAAATTTATTGGTTTTTTTTTTCAAGATTATTTTAACTATACTAAGGCTTGTGCTTTTCCATACAAATTTTAAAATAAGCTTATCTATGCCTGCAAAAAAATTTGATAGGAATTGCATAAACTATAGATCGTTTGGGGAGAATTGACATCCTTCCTATGTTGAGTCTTCCAATCCATGAACATAGTATGTCGCTTATTAGATCTTCTTTCACTTCTTTCATCAGAATGGTGTCCTTTCCAGCACACAGATCCTAAACATGTTTTGTTAAGTGTATATTTAAGTAGCCCATTTTTGAGTGATTGTAAATGGTATTGTCATTAACTTCAGTTTCTGCATGTTCACTGATAGTATGTAGAAATATAATTGATTTTTGTGGCTGATCGTGTATCCCATGGTTTTGCTGACGTCTTTTATTATTTCTAAGAGTTTAGTTTGTGTGTGAGAGTGTGTGTAGATTCCTTGGGATTTTATATGTAGAGGATCATGCCATCTGCAAACAGATAGTTTCATTTCTTCCCTTTTCATCTGTACGCAATTTATGTTTTTTTCTTCTCTATTTCCATGACTAGAACATCTAGGACTGTATTAACTAAGAGTGGTGAGGGCAGACACCATTGATTTGTTCCCAGTCTTGGGGGAAAGCATTCAGTCTTTATTTTAAGTATGACATCAGCTGTAGGTGTTTTGTAGATGCATTTTTTCAAGTTGAGATAATTTCCACAATTACTAACTTGCTAAGAATTTTTGTCATGAATGGCTTTGAATTTTGTCAAATATTTTTTTCCATATCAGTTGATATAATCATATGGTTTTTCTTCTTTAGCTTGTTGATAAGAGAGGTTACACGATTATTTTCCAATTTTGAACTAGCCTCACATAGCTGGAATAAACCCTATTTGATCATGGTGCATAATTACTTTTTATAAATTGTTGAATTAGGTTTGCTACTATTTCACTGAGAAATTTTGCATCTAAAGTCCTGAGAAATATGGTCCGTAGGGGTGTGTGTGTGTGTGTGTGTGTGTGTGTGTGTGTCTGTGGTCTTTGTTTGGTTTTGGTATCAGGGTAATACCAGCCTCATAAAATGAGTTGAGAAATGTTCATTCCTCTTTCATTTTCTGGAAGAGATTGTATAAATTGGCATTAATTCTTTTAAAACGAGGTTGGAATTTCACTTTTGGGGGGACATTTTAAATTATGAGTTCAAGTTCTCTGATGTTTATAGGGCTATTCTAATCATCTGTTCCATCCTAGTTGAATTTAGTAGTTGGTGGGTTTGGAGGATTTAGTCCATTCCTCTACGTTGTGGCATTTATGAGCATAAAGTTTTGCATGGTGTTCCCTTATTATCCTCAGATGCTTGTAGGGTCTGTAGTGATGTCTGCTTCATTTCTGAGATTACTTATGCCTTCCTGCTTTTAATTGTTCTCACTTTTGCAATAAGTGTGTCAGTTTCTTTGATTTTCCCAAAGAATGAGCTTTTGGTTTCAATGAGTTTTTCTATCGTTTTCCTACTCTCAATTTATTTCAGTGATTTCGATCTTCCTTCTCATTGCTTTGAATTTATTTAGCTCTTATTTTCTAATTGTTTGAGGTAGAAACTCGAGTTTTGATCTGAGAACTTTTCTCATTTCTAGTGTAAGTTAATGTAACAGATTTCCCTCTAAGCACTGCATTAGCCGAGTCCCACACATTTCGATATGTCATTCAGTTTATGACATATTTTCATTTTCATTCAGTGTATGTACTTCTAAATGTCTTTTGAAGACATTGACCTACAAATTATTTAGAAGCGTGTGATTTAACTTCTACATGTTTAGAGATTTTCTTGTCTGCTGTTGATTTTTCATTTGATTCCATTATGGTCAGAGAACATACCTTGTGTGATTTTTTAAAAAAAATATTTTAGATTTGTTGGGATTTGTCTCATGGCCCAGTATATGATCTTTCTTGGTGAATGGACATGGACACTTAGAAAACAGTGTGCACCCTGCTAGTGTTGGGTTGCGTGTCCTGTAAATACCAGCTTGTCCTGTTAGAGGTGTGTGGTTCCAATCCCCTCATCTCTGCTAATATCCTGACTAGTAGTTCTGTCAGTTGCTGGGAGGGCATCTTGGGGTCCGTGATGATAACTGTGGGTAATCTAGTTCCCTCTTCTACTCAATCAGTTTTTGGTTCATCTATTGATGCTCTGTTTCTTAGTAAGAATTAATATTTTTGATGTTTTAAAATGCAAAATAATGTTTTGAAGCTACATAATTGTCATAAAAATGTCAAGAATACACACACCACATTTTTTATTCTGAGCCACTGTCACTTTCCTCTTCTTGCCATCCTCAGTACCGACTTTGGGAGGAGAGCCAGGTCCGTGGGTCTCAAAAACCGATTTTCCCATTTGACATGGTTTTGAAATCTTTTTTCATTATCTCCTTATGTGGGAAGATGTAAAAGGTGAAGGGCAGACTTGGAAGGCAAGTCTAAACTTTCTATTGACATACTTAAGAACCATGATACCCCCTTATTGAAGCAGAGATTTAAAAATAGAATGTCACTAGGGGTGCCTGGGTGGCTCAGTCAGTTAAGCATCTGACTTTTGATTTCAGCTCAGGTCATGATCCTGGGGTCGTTAGATCGAGCCCCATGTTGGGCTCTGTGCTGAGCGTGGAGCCTGCTTAAGATTCTCTGTCCCTCTCTCTCTCCCTCTCTCTTTCTCTTTGCCCCTCTCCCCCACTTGCACTCTCTGTCTCTCTAAAAAAAGAAAAAAAAATAGAATGTCACAGAGGAGCATGTGGACATGAGGCCATTCCCTGCGTCCTGTATTCGGGGTGAGTTTCACACAGGGGACCTGGGCTGAGTTTGGCCCTGAGCTCGATAACTCCACCACCACCTTTCTCGCTATTGAAGAAAGTATCCAAGAATATGAGGGAGAGAGGAAAATACGGGGAGAGTCTTGAATAGCTTCTCAATGATGTTTTAAAAACAAGTCACTCATGTTGACATTGCTGGTGACACCATAGAGAAGGTGGCCAACAGTCCTGCGCTGGCTCACTCTTTATGTGGTTGTGTCTGGGAATGTGACAGGCACCTGACGTCAGCCGGCTTCCGGGCGTGCCCCAGAGGCTGCCACCAGAGCAGTGAGGCCTTGCCCCCTCTCCATCTCTTCCTCTCACCCCCACCCCCAAGCCCTCCCTTATCACCTGCCTGGGCTAAATTTTCGGGTTGTCAGGAAGAGGAAGCAGGCTCCTGGCTGGGGGAGATTATTTCTGTGGTTTGGTTTTGCATAAACTTCTAGTAACAACTGTAATGATGAAAGTGGTAAAACATTTTCGGTTTTGTCTCCAGCAGGTGTGAGGTGTACAGAAGCTGGAAGACTGACAACTAGGTCAGAGGGGTGCCAGACTGTCATCAGGGCCTCGGTGCCCCCCAGGGACACGAGGGCCAGGCTAGGACACAATCAACGAGTTAGGACTTGGTCTACGAATCACAATCCCTTCATAATCCAAGCATCGCCGTGTGATCAGACCTGCCTGAATGGTAGGACCCAGCCTTCTGTAACCATATTTAGAAGAAGCAAATAACCAAGGGAAGATGAATAAAAGGTATAAAATCGAAATAAAGTTTACTAAGGATCTTCAGACCGACCCCAGGGCCTTTGTTCAGTAAAAGAGCCTCCCTGTTGGTCTGTCGAAACTGGAGGACACTCTGGCCCCTTCTATGCCCTGCCTTCATCTCTGGGACTTTTATTATTTTTAATTTTTTAAAATGTTTATATATTTTTGAGAGAGAGAAAGAGAGAGAGAGACAGAGCATGAGCAGGGAGGTGCAGAGAGAGAGGGGCAGACACAGAATCCGAAGCAGGCTCCAGGCTCCGAGCTGTCCGCACAGAGCCCGACATGGGGCTCGAACTCAAGCCGTGAGCTGAACTCATGACCTGAGCCAAAGTTGGACACTCAACTGACTGAGCCACCCAGGCACCCCTGTCTCTGGGACTTTTAAAAAGCATAGCACCGTGGCCTCAGAACAGAGAAGGGACCTGAATTGCCATCGTTGGGAGTTGCCCAATAATAGTAATTCACACGCGATTCCTCTTATTCTGTGCTCAGCAGGAGTGGGGACTGGTCACCAACAGTGCGGCCCAGATAGAAAATCCCCACGTGTGAAATAGAAACTGGACGCACACACCTACATCTGGGGTAGGTATGGTTGAAGCTGACCAAAGGGCTGTATCATGGGGCTCCATCGAGGGCTGGTGGGGGTGATCATGGTGGATAGTGGGAACAGGGGTCTGTGGGCTGGACCAGCCAGCACTCTGGTCAGAGAGGTGGAGCACTGAGCCCCAAGAGGCAGATTCCAGCCAGGTCTGCGGGAGGGAGGAAGGGGTGCCGTCAGCACCACAGGAGGGGTGGGCCGGGCTGCTCGCCACAGGGACAGAGTTGCAGATGAATGGGGGGATGCTCAGAGCCCCCTCTTAGCCCATGTTCCCTGGAACCTGGCAGAGGAATCAGCAGATGAAAACCAGACTCACCTGCTGGGCGGAACAGGGCTTTGTTCAGCCCTGGTTGGCACTGAGTTGCATGTGGGAGGTCCAGCGTGGCAGAGTCGGGAAGGCTGGAAGGGCTGGCTTGCCAGTGACGGACTTGGTATCGGCCCCCTCACCTCTCACTGTTCGTTTTAAATTCCTAGGAAGTCGTGGTTGGAGCCCAATGGTGGCTTTTGGAGACTTGATCCACGGAAGGGGGTGCTGAGCCTTGGGGTTTCATCTCCGAGCGAGCGGCGGGGGGTGACAGGTGAATTGGGGCCACATCAGGGGGTGCCAGTGCTCAAGCCAGTCGCGTTGTCTAATTTTGGTTTTTAATCAGAAGATGCGGCGCTGCTGGCAGTGGGGTGAATGGACACCTCCGTCCAGAGCGAGTGGGAATGAACATCACCTTCGTGGAAGTCAGTGTGGGGCCATGTTTTATGAGCCTTAGGAAGAGCACACTCCCAGACGCAGTGAATGTACTTTGGGGGATGCCCCGAAGAGACCGTTCTAAGCACAGAAAAAATCGTTTTGCTCGAAGATGTTCATGAAAGAAATCCCAGTAATTGTGAACAATCGCAAACAACCCGATGACCCAGGACCTCAAAATCATTAAGGAGCTTGGCTATGGTGGCGTGAGGAACCGTTACAGAACCGTCCGTAGCTTATTGAATGGAATTTGCAATAACGTGGAGAATTTTCTGGTTGAACCAAAAAGAACAAGACAAAGAGGTTGAAGAACAAACAACTCGGTAGGAAAAAGGAGGAGAAGCAGCAGTGGGAATCGCTGGGTGGCACAACGGTGAATCACGTCAGGATTCTGCTTTCCTGGTCACTGGACTGTTTCTGCAGTGACTGCACCCGACTTTATAATCGAAAGTACTGTGTTTGTATGAGGCGAATGTAAAGATTTTGCTCTCCCCCAAAAGAAGGGGAGCGTTCCCCTGACCCGGCAGCCGGGGAGCCAGTCAAGTGAGGGGTGTTGGACCATGTGGGGCTCCCCGTGGGCCACACCCCGATGTGTTTGCCCCGAGACCTGCTTCCTGGCACCTTCCCTGAAGTCAAACACAGATCTGGGGCTGGTGTGAGGCATCTGTTATCTCAGAGATTTCAGCAACCTCATTGAGGGAAGCCACCCATTCCTGCCCCTTGAGTCCTTGTCCCACCCAGAAACCCCAAGGCCATGCAGTGCAGTCAGGGAGATGCAGGCTTGGCCGTGAAGGGGACAGCAATGGTGAGCACAGGGGGCCTTATTCCTCCCTGACGTGGCCCCGCCCCAGCAGCCACCACCCTGCTCACTCGGAGACGAAAGGTCAGGGCTCAGCACCCCTTCCATGGATCAAGGCTCCAAACACCAATATTCAGCTCCAACCATGGCCTCCTAGGAATCAAACTGTTACAGTCATTGTATTTTATTTTTTTAACTGATTAGTTTATTTTTAAAGTTTATTTATTTGTTTTGAGAGGGAGAGAGAGAGAGAGAGCAGGGAAGGGGCAGAGAGAGGGAGAGAGAATCCCAAGCAGACTCCACACTCAGCACAGAGCCCGATGTGGGGCTCGATCCCTTGAATCATGAGATCGTGACCTGGGCCGAAACCAAGAGTTGGACGTTCCACCGACTGAGCCCCCCAGGCACCCCTGTTACAGTCATTTCCTTGACTACTAATTATTTTTCTCACTTTCCTGTAGTTTTTAGGCATTTACATATTGTCTTCTAAGAATTTTGGGTTCCTGTCCTTTGCTTCTGTACGCAGGGGCGCTCCAGGCTTTAAATTTTGACGTGCGTAAGATGTTTATGTCTCACAGTTTCTAAACCTTTGTTCATCCTGTGTACTATAAACTTCATAGTTTTAACATATTTTTATATCCAAAGTTTGAAATCTCTTACGTAGCCAAGTTTGTTCTCAACCTACATGTTATATACATTTAGATGATTTCTCTTCTCATTACAAGGCTTAGAAATACGTAAACCTTCCAGAAAGTAGTTAAGGATTTACTGACATTTTCTTTGCTTTACACAAGAGATCGTTGCTACGGTAACTGCTCTGATCGTTGGTTAAGACGTCAAAGTTGGTCCCTTAGCTTCCTTCCCAGCCTCCTGTTCCGCTGTTACCTGCCACCACCTCAGCTGGACGTGGCTATTCCCCTGACAGGGTCACCCAAGTGTGGATATCTATAGGATGAGAGGCCATGAGTGGTCTCGCAGGTACTGGTTTGCATCTGTTTTCCACCGAGAAAGTTCGGGGTGAGCCAGTGCTCAGACGCCCCAGCGACTCCCTTGGGCTACAAACATCGTCCTCCCAGACCCTGCTGTGCAGCAGAAGCACTATCCCCTTGGTGATCGGGACCAATCCCTCCAGTCACACCTCCTCCTCTGCCTGCTGTTTGGGGCAGGAAGAGGCACAAATGGCAGACCTCACGGCCAATTCAGTGGACCCAGGAGTGTGTTTCCGAGTGGAAGCCAGCCTGTCATGGACAACCTCGCTCCAGCCCACGAGGGCCATGGTCATGTGCATGAGAAGCAAAATTTCTTCCGGAGTCCCATCCTATAATCTTCTGTTGCTTGGTGCCCAGACATGGGCTCCTTGGCTGAGGAGGAACTCCTTGGCTGAAGGAACCGTATACTGCTCTGCTCTAAGGCATCGGCTGACACACAGGCCACCAGCTGCCTGATGAGCTCATGAGTCCACATTCTGTCGCGGAAGGACCGGTGAATTACTTGCACATCGTTATATTGCCTTGCCCCACACTGCACTGTTCTGTATCCCATGCCATGGATTATGTGTTCTGTAAATTCACAAGTGTGGGCCTCGGGCAGCTGCAGGCTCAGAGGGACCTGACCCTACAGTGTCCCCATCTGCCGTGCCTACTTCTCAAGACATCCGGCCTCACGGGCCCAAGGGTCAGGGCTCTTGCATCATAGCCCTGACCCACTCCTGTGAGGCGTTTGCTATTCTGACATCCTCTCAAAACAGCAAATTTTACTGATAGCCGGACAGATGGGCCGGAACACAACGTCCAAATCTAGTATACGTTACGTCCAACACCCAAAGAGGCCCACGTGTAGCTGTTGGGGTGAGTGGTGCAAGGTGCAGAGGTTTATCTCCCCCGTCGAGAGAAGACTTCCCCGGCCCCACATCTCCTAAACACCCCACTAACAGGCCGGGGCCCTGAACGTCTGCGGTTCCGATCTCTGACGCACGCGTGCTTTAGGAACGCATCTTCCGTCCTGTGTTCCAAATCCAGTTGACATATCCTCATGTCGTCAGTGTAATGGGCCAGCAGGATGTCCAAGCTCTCTCCAGAGTGTTCTGACAGAGCAGGGCAGCTGGCAGAAGCCACACTGTGGGGGTATATTGTGGCCCGGGACCGTACAATAGCAAAACTCCATTGACTGCCTTTTCTAAAGGGAAGGGGGGGAGAGCAGACATTTTCCAGGTCAATGGCTGCAAATCAGGTGCCTGGGGGCGGGGCGGGGGGTTGCTCCAGGAAAAGCTATCCCGTCTAGAGCCTCAGATGCAATTACATTTATGTGGCCTTTCTCCACGGGTTAGCACTGGGCAGACGGGCCACGTCAACGGGCATGTGGAACCACCCCCCCCAAGGTCTTCCAAGTCCTTGAAGGTGACATGGATTTCTGCACTTCCTCTTGGACTGTGACGTCAGTTTGGGTACAGTCTTGGTGAGGGACTTCTCCCATATTATCCCACACCCCAAGGACAGAGAGGCAATGTAGCTGCTAAGTGTATCTTTTCCCAGTTTACATTCTGGGCCCGGGCAGGTCCCCGAGGGACCCATAATGGGACAGGCTCGGGCCAAGACTCCATCTTGCGCCTGAAACCCATGGGATCCCTCTTTGGGGACTCACATGGGTTTGGGTCTCAGGGTTAGTGGTATTTAGAGCTAATATTTAATGATGATCAGAAAGTCTAAATATTTTCCTTTCTCTGGTGCCCAGTCACCCCACTTGGATTCATCTTCTAGAACTGCTGTAATAAAGTACCACAAAATGAACTTGCAGCAGAAACTTATTGTCACACAGTCCGGAAGCTAGAGGTCCAAAATCAGGGTGCTACTGGGGTTAGTTTCTTGTGAGAGTGAGTCTGTCCCAGTCCCCTCTCCCGGCTTCTGGAGCCTCAGGCATTCCTTGGCTCGTGTCTTTACATCATCTGCCCTCTGGGTATGTCTGTGTCCGAATGTCCCCTTTTGTAAGGACACCACGAGTGCCAGATTTGGGTCCACGCTAATGACCTCATCCTAAGCTGGTCATCTGCGAAGATCTCATTTTCAAATAAGGTCCCGTTCCCAGGTACCGGAGGTTAGGACTTACAGGGCTTTTGAGGGGACACAGTTGAACCCATAGTACTAGTCAGTGGCTCAGATCATTCTGGCGAAGGCTTGGGGAAGGCTCATCAGAGGAATTGTGGCCTTGATGTAAGGCCCTTCCTCAAAGGGACCTGATCTCCATTCCTTCCTTGCTGAAGGAAGCTGGCAGTCCCCCACCAAGGCAGTTCTGGGCACTTAGTGACGGGAGCACCTTCCGGGCATGCCCAGTGTGGCTACAAAGGGTGCCCACCACAGACGCACTCCAGTGCCGATGCCTCCCTGAGCCTGAGACACCCCCCACCCCGCTGCAGCATCGCATTTCCTGTGCGTACCGTGCGTGTGAAGCACCTGAGAACTTTCTAGAATACAGATTTGACTTCATGAAGTCCACGAGGGGGCAGACCACCTTGGGTAGCGAGGCTGCCGTGTGTGGGGACCCCTCGGCATGTCCACTGCATGAGCTCTTGGCTGCCGCTAAGCCCACGGCTCCGACCCACCTACAGATGGCCTCCCGCCCTGAACAGGTGTGATGACGTCAGGGCTCTGAGCGTGGCCCCTTCGTTCTCCGGGCTCTAACATCGCCTGACTCCCCTCTCGACGCCCCAGGCTCCTGCCCAGGAAGGTCTGCAGCTCCTCCGGGGCCTTGGGCACCCAGAGGTCACATAGGAGTGGAATGGTCTTGAGGACAGTGGTGCCCTGTGCCCAGGGCTGCACCTGCACGAGCTGAGCTGCAGCCCACGCTCTGCGGACACTTCCTGGGTAGGAGAGCTCCCCCCCCAACACAGGGGCCCAGGGGTCATCTCTGCTGCTGGGCAAGGCCCAGGGGTGTCTAGGGTTCAAAGTTCCCAGCCTCAGGTTTCTGCCCAGAATGTCCCAGCCCTGTGTCCCAGAGTTTTCCTCTTTCCTCACCGCTGCCCAGGGTCTTGGTGTAAAAGAGCCCGGGTGGCCGACATCCAGTCAGGAAAGGGCCCCAGGGCTCTGGGGGCTGACCCGAGGCCTTCCCGATGTCTGTGCTCAGGCCACCGGCCTCTGTCCCCTGGTCCCTTTTTCCTTTTCAATGCCCTGCGGGGCTGACATCAAATGTCTATCACATGACCTCATTTCACGTCACCTCCCCGTTAAGAGGAGACGCTGTGATCTTGCCCCACGCTGCGGTCACCAGTGCCCGATTCCCGACCAGGAGACACACACGAGCGGCCAACCTCCGGGGCTCATTTGGAAGGCGTGGGAACAGGCTCACCGCGGTGGCAATTTCTGCATCACTCAGGGCCTGGCAGGAGGCAGGCCTGTCACTCTAAATCTGGGTACCTTGAGGGGGGTTAAATGGAGAAACCGTTGGCCTCCTTTTGGGGGCCGTGCACCTCTCAGCCTGGAGGAGCGACCGCATGGGGCCCCAACAAGACCGCCCTGTGCCGAGCATGGGACACAGGGATGTGGCTGTCCAGAATGACCCCCCAGGAGGGACCCAAGTCCCCGAGCTTCCTGGGTAGAAGTAGTGTGTGAGTGCCGCTTGGAGAACAGGGCGTGGCAGACAGGGGCCACGCGCTGCGCTCGACGGACACGGAGAGGGTGGCAAAGGCAGAGGGAGGAATCCAGCCCTGCATTGCACACTCACCCCTGCACTGAAGAGCGTGGCTCTGGGGCAGGAGATCGGCCGGGCCCCTCTCAGCATGCGGTGCGACGCCGGGGAGAAGGGCCCCCAACGAGGGATCCCACGCGGCTGTGGGGCCCGAGCGCCAGAGCATCGCGTTAGATGGCGGCCTCTTGGGGTCAAGCCCCCTATTTTCCAGGTACCTGTGCCGCCTGCCCCGCGCGTCAGTGGCCCAGCCCCCAGTGCGCATGCTGCTTCACTAAACTGCATTACGACAACAGCAAAACCCCAAACACACGGTGTGTAAGGCAGTCGTGCGACCTTGGGCCACTCCCGCCAGGAGTCCTGACGATCACCAGACATGTTACAGCAGCCAGGCCCCCAGTCACGGCGCCCTGGCCCCGAGGACCCCCCAGTCACAGTGCCCCGGCCCCCAGCCCCCCCAGTCACAGCGCCCCAGCTCCCAGGACCCCCCCAGTCACAGCGCCCCGGCCCCAGTGCACCTGCGAAGCCCCCACCCAGCTGTTTCCAGGGAGCAGGGATCACCGCAAACACAGGGGAACCCACCCCCGTGAATGTGCGCCTCCGCACATTAATGGGTGCTGACCTTTGCGCCCCACACTTCCCTCCCATCTCCCTCCGTGAAAGGGAACACGATGCACCTTCCGATGGCCTTTTGCGCCCTCCTCACTCCCATGTCCCTGTCCTCTGTCCCCCATCCCAGACACAGGTCAGCAACCTGCCCCTGGGCACCCTGCAACCTCGGCCCTGTGGGCAGCTCTCACTCGGTGCTCCTTGCTGACCTTGGAAATCCGAGTCCTGAAGGTGCCACACTGCAAAGGTCGTTCTTACACTTCCATTCAGCTTT